>CM069167.1:16816931-16858925 GCA_035221665.1 Okamejei kenojei | reverse complement strand
CATAGAGAGATAGTATTCCTCAGTAAAACATCGACCTTTTCCCGGATAAAATGCATGTTATCATGCTGTATGTAATTGAGTAGATGTCCTGAAATCCAGATCAACAGGATGTTTTAAGTCTGGTTTGTGCTAATCCACCTTCTCACCTGCCCTGCAGTTCCTTCATACTGAAGCACAGGTTCCGTGAATCTGTCCGTCATGTTTTTTGCTTTGTAGAATAAGGATGCTGCCGTGTACAAATTTCACTAACTGCGGTGAATAGCAACTGGGGCCAATCCAGAATACACTTGCCTCAAACCGGTTCCCGTGTCCACGGAGAACCAGCGATGTGATTCTGAGCTCGTCTGCCCCGCACTCTCAACACTAACAACCTCTACGTAATCTGAATTCAAAGTAGACTTCACGCAACAATGTCCATTTCTGTCATAAATGTTAATAGTGTTTTAAATTATTTATAATTATTTTAATATTAATATTTAGATTGAAACTTCCTTCAATTTAAACATTTTTTTCATTTAACTACGGGGGGCTGTGTGGGGGAGGCGGGGGATAGGGGGCAGCGTGGGGGTTAGGGGTAGGAGGTTGTGGGTGGGGGGGGTTGTGGGGTAAGGAGCTTGTGTGGATAGGGGGTGTTGTGTGGGCGGTGGGGGCTTTGTGTGGGATGGGTGTTTTGTGTGGGTGGAGGGGGGATTCTGTGTTTGGGAGGGGGTGTGTGGGGGAGAGGAGGGGTGAAATGGAGGTTGTGGGGGAAGGGGGTGTGGGAGGGGATATGTCATAACCTGCCAACCATTCCGATTTGGGCGGAATTCTTTCCGATTTTTCCCATCCCCAATTCCGAAATTCCGATTTTCTTCCTCAATTATATCCGAAAAAAAAATTGAAATCGGAATGGGATGGA
The DNA here is from genome assembly GCA_035221665.1 of Okamejei kenojei. NCBI lineage: Eukaryota > Metazoa > Chordata > Chondrichthyes > Rajiformes > Rajidae > Okamejei > Okamejei kenojei. Next base: position 16,858,027 of record CM069167.1, on the reverse strand, counting down.
AGCGTGCATGCGACCCATGGCGGCGGCGAGTGGAGACAGCGAGAGAGCGCACCCTCCTGCCGCCGCTTATTGGGGCACAGCACGGTGTACGTCAGCACGCAGCCGCATGACCCCCGCCCCGCCACGGTGGCGTTCGTCGTCACTTGGCCCACCCCCCCCCGCACTGACGTCACTACCCGTGCCCTCACTGACGTCACGTACCCTGACCCCCACTACGTCACGTGCCCCGCCCTCACTGATGTCAGACTAATAGATTCCGATTTTTCATTCTCACAAGTTGGCAGGTATGGATATGTCGGATTACCGGTTCCCGGCCCCGTCTCCGACTCTACCTCCACCCCCCCCCCCCCATCCCGCCCCCACTCCCCCCCCCCCCCCACTCCTGGCTCCAAGACCCCGGCTCCGGACTCGTGTTTCTCCAGCGATGCTGCCTGAACCCACTGAGTATACTCCAGCACTCTGTGAATGTCACCTAATCCATGTTCTCCACGACCATTCCTATGTTCCTTTCCCACCCATAAACCTCTCTGCCTTTACATTTCACATCATTTCAAATCTACTATCTACCATGCATTTTTCTCTTTAACTTTTTTAGTCATAGAAATGATGCAATGTGGAAACAGGTCACTTCAGCCCAACTGCCCACACCGACCAACAATCCCACTCAACACGTGTTTGGCCATATCCATCTAAACCTGACCTATTCATTACGTGTCCAAATGCTCTTAAACAATAGGATAGTCCCCAGCCTTAACTACCTCCTCTGGCACTCGTTCACACACCCAGCACCCTTTGTGTGAAAGGGATTACCTCAGATTCCTTTAATTTCTGGAATATTGGTCATAAATTTGGTGCAGAAATGCTCCAAAATAAGCTCAGACTGCAAATCAGGGAGCATCTAAAACTTCCTGAGCTTTTGGACCCTGACCCCGGCATTTGAGGGACTTTGCGCTCGTGATGTGCGAGCGCACATGACATAATCCTGTCATGCCACCCCCCTTTTTTGAAAGCTTGTACAGGCCTGCTACCCCCAATACAATATGCTCGAATTTTGCACAGTAATCTCTTGTGTGGACCTTGGTCAACGGCTTTTTGAAAGTCCACTGGCTCTGCTACATCTCTCTCAACACAAACTATGACATCGGATGGAAGTTGCAAACCACATCTCGTTGCACTTATAGTGTAATGACAATAAAAGATATTATTATTATTATATATTAAATTTTGCAATAGAAGCACATCTCCACTGGGCACAGGAACACAGGTCCCGTAAGCCCGATCATGGATTGCTTTCCTTCCTCTCTTCCTTTCTTTGGCTCTCCAATTATTCCTGAAGACTTCCTTTCAGGCTCGTGAGAGGTTTCTCAGAGCAACTTCAACCTCACTAGCCAGCCAGCCGCTTGCTGCCTCTCCTCCGTCAGCCTAAAACTTGCTCGTGCCAAATCCACAAAGCCCGGCCTGGGGGGGGGGGGGGGGGGGGGGGGTCCTTGTCAAAGACCCCTGGCATCCCCCCCCCCCCCGACGTCACCCCGATTGTGGCGACTTGATTGGCAGAACCTTAATTGTGGCTTTGAACATTTTGCTGAAATTATTTTTCTCCTTCCTGTAAATTTTCAGTTGAATTTTGGGTTGAAATGTGAGCGGCATCTTCCTCTTTTCCCTTGAAATAAAAAAGCACCGCAACTTGAGCGGTCCCGTCAACACACACACACACAGTGAGAGGCTCCCGCAGCAAACATCGCACCTTTTATGAAGCACGATTATCTTTTCTTTTAAACTTGAAAATCCTCCCCAAAGGGGAGGTGCACCGTTCCTAGAGGCACTGCAAATACTGGTCGATGCGTGGAGTGGACGGAGCAAGCCCCGTATTCCGTTTCCCTGTTCCAAAAATCAATAATATATGGGCCCTAGAAAAGGGAACGTAAATCAATATAAAACTGATACAGAACAAATACTTTTTTATTAATTCAAAATATACTTTCCTTAAAAGACCAATATATATACAATACATGAAACCTTGCTGAAAATCCCATCCGACATTTTCGGAGGCTGTACAATAGATCAATACAGTTGAAACATTTCTTTTTCCCCAAATTTTCCACAAATCAGTGCCCCCACACATGCCACAATGGCGTGGGATACCTTTCTTGAGGGGCGTCTCCACCATACGTACCCCCCCATGTCCAGCAGCGGAAGTGGACCTTAGACCGTGGCCTTCCCCAACCAAGCCCCTTGGCGTTTGGGCTGCACCGAGCTTTCAGTGCGTCCCTCAGCACGTACTCCTGCAAGTCTGCAACGGGCCAGTCCCGGCAACATTCCCCGACCGACCATCTCGCTCTGCTGGTGGTGAACAATGCTCGGAGCAGACCAAAGGGCCGTCTTTTTACCAGAGTGATGACCCTCCAGCAGCACACGATGTCAGCCTCTGAATGTGTCCCTGGGAAACAGTCCGTAAATCACAGAGTCCTCTGTGACGGAGCTGTCGGATAAAGCGTTACCAGGGACCCTGCATTTTTCTCCAGACTCTTTTAGCAAACCCACACTCTGTAAAGAAGTGGGCAACCGTCTCCTCTCCATAGCAACCGCCCCGGGGGCACGCTTTTTACCCCTGTGTGTCTGCTGACTGAACATTGTGGGCCCTCGCATCCGGTGGCTGCTCCTTCATGAGGGAACTCTGGCCTTCAGGTTTCTTCCTTAGCGAAGGTCTTCATGCGGTATACGAAGACGGTGACCTTCCAGCCTGGGTCTCCGGGGTTATCCGTCTGCGGGAAATTCCCTCGCATGCGGTGCACCTTAGAGCCCGGACCCACCGAGTCTACGGGCTCGTCCGCCGGCGATATATTCGCAGCCCGGACCCTGAAAGGTCTCTGGGCTTACCGTCGCGGTATATCTCAACTGATAGCATACATGGATCATATCAGGAGGGAGCATTGGTGGGATGAGCGCTCTCTGACGCTATCCATGCTCCTCATGGATAAACGGCCGAGGACATTCCCATGTTGGAGGGGACCCTCCTGGCCTGCCCAGGTCTTTCAGACTCTATTGCCGCTGGAGTCTGAAAAAATGCCGCCGGCTATCGGCACTTCTGCAGTCCGCAGCCGTGTCTTCACACGGTCCCCTCACGCGGTACCTGCGGCCGGGTTTCCCCGAGCCGGGTTCATGCCGCGGTTTGTCTTCCTGCGGTCCCCGCAGCCGGGTTCATCCCGCAGCTTGTGTTTTAACACGCGGCCCCCGCGGTCGGATTTCCCCGAGCCGGGTTCACCCCGCAGTTTGCCTTCCCGTGGTCCCTGCAGTCGGGTTCACCCCCTGGTTTGGCTACTCCCCACGGTCCACGCAGCCGGGTTCATCCCGTGGAGAATCTTCCCGCGGTCCCCGCGGCCGGGTTTTCCCTCCGGCCGGGTTCACCCCGCGGCCAGAATCTTCCCACGCTGTCCCTGGCCGGAGTAAAAAGTAAATTTTGCAACAGAACCACATCTCCACTGGGCACAGGAACACGGGTTCTATAGCCCGACCCGGATCCATTCTTACCCTCTCCTCACCTAGCTTTTCCAATTAATTCCTGAAGACTTCTTGCAGACACGCGAGAGGCTTCTCAGAGCAACTTAGAAAAGTCGCCTCCGGCGCTAAACTCTGCTCATGCTCACCTGGCCTTGCCTTTCCCCTCCACCAGCCAGTCCAGCCACCTGCTTGCTGCCTCTCCTCCTCAGCTTAAACCCTTGCTCGTACAAATCCACAAAGGCCTTGTCATTACCTCTGGCGGTACCACGCACCCCCCTGACCCCTTAAGGCACACTAGCAACAGACAGACAACGTCATGCCAAACACAGCCGACAGCGCAGTGCGCCCGGCCCGCCCTCCCGTCCCCGCTCCCAGAACGTGCGGCCAGGCTTCTGTCGGGGGGGCGTCGCCACATTGACCAAACTATGGTTCCCCTCCGGCCACTCACTGGTGGCAAAGGCGCTAAATTCACCCCTGCCCCGGTCAGAGAGTCAGCGAGTCCTACCTTAGCGGTGTGGTGGCTCCCGTGGTCGACCTGGAGCTCAGTCTCTCTACTCATCTGACCGACGTCACCCCGATTGTAGCACTTGAGCGCAAAATGTGACTTCGAAGCATTTGCTGACAAATTTTTTTCTCCTTCCGCAGAAGTTTTGGGTTGAAATGGCGCTCTTTTTCCCTTGAAAGTATCCACTGTTGAAAATAAAGGAAGGCAAGTATTTGACTTGAGCAGTCCGTCAACACAGACAGACCAAGCACCATGCATGCAGACGCAGAGGTGAGAGAGGGCAGCAGGCCAGACCCCATGCAACTTTTAAGCAAGCACCAGGAGGCATTTTTGTCTTTTCTTTTTGAACTTTGAAAATCTCCCAATAGGGAAGTGCATCGTTCCCAGAGGCACTGCAATACTGGGTCGATGCGTGGAGTGGACGGAGCAAGCCCCTATTCCATCTCCCTGTTCCAAAAGTCAATTTAATATATGGTCCCCAGATAAGGGATGTGTAACTGATAACACATTTTTTTTTTTTTTAATTTCTAAATACACTTTATTCATTTAATAAATACATACAATACATGAACCTTGTGGAAAATCCATCCGACATTTTAGGAGGCTATACAAATTGATCAATACTTGGTGCTTGTTGGTGAGTTCTGGCGATGAGGCATTTTGCCAGACAAACTGGGCCGTCTGGACTTCCGGTGGCGCTATGGAGTCCTAGAGCATAGCGCCAGCCAGCTCCGTAAAAATTCGGAAAAAACGGGGGTTTAAAAAGACTGCCTGCTTCACACTGCTTGCCGTTTTAATACCGACGGTACCGAGTGACGTCATCAGCCGTGCGACAAACCATGACGGCACGGGAGCCCCTACCGACAAGGTAAAAGGTCGAAAAAAAACCCGCCGTAGAGCGGGAGAAGGCCCTGGGAGAACCACGGATTCAAGTAGGGTCACTCCTGGAAGATGTCCTCAAGAAAGCAGGCACAGAGGTGAGGATTTTGAAAACTTTTATGTCTCACCAGATGGGCTGATTTAAAGCTAGAATTAAAGGCAGAAATGAAAGATATAAAGCAAGGAAATGAAAGATAAAAGGGAGAAATAAAGGAAGAAATTTGTCAAATTAACAATCAGATGGATCTGATAAAAATCATTGGAATGAATTTCAAAAGATACAATGTTAAAAATTGATAATAAGTTCAAGAAAGTATCAGAAAAATTTTGAAGAAATGCACTTATTGATATGATAATATATGGAATGTAAGATGGAGATTAAACTTGAAAAAGTTAAAAAAGACTTTCAAAAATAAGATTGATCCTATTGAAAATGTGCTGGTAACAACAGGCAGCTGGTCATGAACAACCTTAAAAGATAGCGGAGGCAAGTACTGTGTCTACCGCAAAGCTGATAACAGAACAAGAAACGTCTACATGGAGTTTTGTTGACTATAGTAACAGAGAAATGCACTCAGCTGAGAAGGCTATCAGAGAAGACAAACTTGAGGATCCGCAGGGATTCCTGAAGTCTAGAGAAACACGAAGACACTCGAGAATTCACTGCTAAACTACTTCAAGCTGTTTGTTATCTCTGGATGAAAGCCTGAATTATAGCTCGTGCACATAGAGTCGGCAGACGACAGACCAGTACAAATGCCCCCCCAAGATAAATGGATTGTAAAGCTACAATATGATATTGTACCTGGAGGATATTATGCGAGAGCTTCGGGAAAAAAGAATATGACATTTCAGGACAAAAATCAGTATCTACCGAGACATCCCCCAGAGGTTGCCAGAAAACGAAACGCGTTTAATGAAGCCAAAAGCCTTTTGTGAGGGGTGTAGAAAACTTGAAGATACGGTTTGAATTACCCACCACCCTAAGATTACTTTTATAACAACGTGAGAATCATCTTCTTCAAGACCCCAGCAAGAAGCAATGGATTTGCAAAGCAGTTTGACACTTGAAAATTAATTTCTCAAGTAAACATACTGCTTTTAACTACTTTTAGAGACCTAGTATGGTCTCTTAACATTTCTGTGAGACTTCATACTATAATATGGAATTAGAAGAACTAGAAGGACAGGACAATGTCGTATGAATGAGCGTTTTTCTGGATTGGAAGATAGCTTGCTGAACATTGCAATTAGTCCATAATTATAACTAACATAAACAAATCACACACATACAAAATCCTAACCAGTTTTAATTATCAATATGATATTATTAACAAGAATGTTCACTTTTGCTAATTAAATATTACTAATAATTAATATCTTATGGTCTTGTTAAATTTGGAGATACCCTCCCCTTTTTTTTCTTCTTTAATAAACACACATTTAATTGTGAGGTTGTACTTAAAAATTCTTTATCTCCCGTTTTATAGTTAGATTTTTAAATTAATTTTAGATTATACATACTTTTATTATGATGATCAATATCACTTTTTTTCATTTCTTTTAATATTGATATCCCCTTTAAAATATTATTAGGAATAATAATTTCCTTAAATCTAGGAGCTGGCAAATTAATAACATCAATGCCGGAAGCCTATAGATGGATAGCCAAGTGTAGTATGGCTTACACAAACCTACAAAATACTTTATTTGAGTTTTTTTCATTCTTTATACACACTATTTACTCTTATCTATCTTTACTATTCTTTATACCTATTGTATCTTTCAGTTTGAATGGAGCTACACATTTTTTGGGGAACAATGGAGATATATTCGTGAAGTACATAAAAGAAGATTTAAAATTCCTCTAATTCGGTGTATCGGGTGTAAGGTTAGGTCCTATTGCACGACCCTTGGACTCTATTGTAGATTCCCACAAATTTAAAATGCAGGACTTAAAAAGAAATATGGGGAATGAGGGATCTAACCTTTGCCAGTTGAATGTTAAAGGTATCAATGAACCAATAAAAAAGAGGAAAAAAATATTGACACACTTAAGGCAATTTAAAGCTGATTAATTTACATTCAAGAAACCCACATAAAAAAAGACGCTGAAAATAGGCTAAAAGCCAAATGGATAGACAAAATTGTATCACCTCTTCTTTACGCATAAATCAAGAGGCGTAGCAAATATTATTTCGTAAAGGTACTTTATTTAAGCTACATCTACTAAATCTGATAAAGATGGCAAGATATATTATTGTGAAGGAGAAAAATACAGGGAAAAAAAATGATTTTCGTTAATATTTATGGACCAAATTTTTGACAGTCCTTTATTTTTTAAGAAAGTACTCAATAATATTCCGGAATTAACACACTATAATTTGATAATTGGGAGGAGATTTTTAATTGTAGATTAGACCCTTACTTAATAGATCTTCAAAACAAAGAAAAACTAAATCAGCATACTAGTGAATATATTAAATGCATTATCCGAAACGACTAATATTAAAGATGTTTGGAGAACAGAAAATCCTACTGGTCCGAGAATATTCCTTTACTCACCAGTACATAAAACTTATTCAAGAATAGATTATTTCTGGTAGATGCAAAGCTTATTTCACTTACTTACGAATCTTAAATATCATAATATTATAATTTCAGATTCATCACCAATTAAACATTTAAAATTAAAATAAATGGTAAAACCAGAAAATTTAGGACAATGGAAACCTTAATCCACAAATTTTAAAAAATACAACCACTCAGGAATATATTAAAACCAGAGTTAAGATATTTTTTGAAATAAATTATCAACCATAAATATCTCGCTCTTTAATTATGGGAAAACATTTTAAAGCATATCTTTCCCGAGGAAATATGATTTTCTTCACAACATTCATAATAAAAAGATTCGGAAAGGAACAACAGGACTTAGAAAGGGGAGGATTAAAACAATTAGACATACAGAATGGCAACAAAATCAGATATATATAATACATAATTAAAATTGTAGCATTGAAATATAAATTAAACAAAATAATATCTGATCAAGTTTTAAAATATTTCCAAAAATACTAAACAATTACAGTTTGAATTTGGAGACAACCCCAAAAATTATTGGCTCGACAATTAAGGAAAATTGATGCTGAAAAAATATACATAGGATTACATCACCAAACGGTGAAATTATTAATACAACCCAAAGATATTAATGAAGATTTATGCAATTATTATAAAAATCTGTATACTGCTAAAGCGACAGTAAATAAAACAGAAATAGATGCTTTTTTTTATAAAATATGTAACTTAAAAGAATTAGATTTACAAAATAGAGAACTTATTAAATGCTGAAATTTCAATAAAAGAAATCCAAGAAACTATTAAATCATTAAAAAATGGTAAAATCCAGGACCGGATGGTATCAGGTTCGGAATTTTATAAAAATTTTGTTCATAGATCAAATGGTCCCCTTATTTAAAATCATTATATGAACAGATATATATCACAAGAGAAATTACCAATACACTGAACGAGTTCCTATTATAACACATATACCCAAAATGAAATAAAGATTTGGATGAACCAGGAGCAATAGAGCAATTGCTTTATTAAAATACGGATCAAAAAATTTTAACAAAGATACTAGCACAAAGAATTAAGCACAGTTTGTTAACGAATTAATTCATCCTGATCAAACAGGATTAAACCTAAAAGATATTCTTCATATCATCTAAGACGGTTTATTTAATATCATATATTCGAAAAGAATATAAAAAAGACCTTAGTAAATTATCTCGCTGGCTGCAGAAAAAGCTTTTGACCAGGGGAATGGCCTATTTATTTTCGGTGGATGGAAGCTTTTAGCTTGTGAAAGGTTTACTACTTGGATCAAATTGTTATTGCAAACCCAACAGCTAGAATAACAACAAACCGTATGTTATCACTAAATTTAGTTTTATCCTCGGAGTTGTAGACAAGGCTGTCCCTTTATCACCTTTACTTTTGCGTTAGCAATTCGAACCTCTTGCCAAAGGGGGTAATATAGCACCCGGAAATATATGGATATGATACTAAAGATACTAAGAATATAAAATCTCGTTATATGCGGACGATGTATTACTTTATATCACTAACCAAGGAAATAAGTTATCCGTAATTTGATTTAAAACTAATAACGGAATTTTGGTTTAATTTCAGGATACAGTATCAATTGGAATAAAAGTGAACTTATGCCAATAGCCATGAATAACTTACAGATATTACAACAATTTCCTTTTAAGATAACAAATGAAAATATAAATCTCTTGTATTTTTGTTACTAAAAAGATTTGACTCTCTATTTAAGTCTAATTTCCCGTTATTACTGAATAATAATTAAATAAAAATATTTTATACTGGAAAAGTTTACCTATTTCAATGTTAGGTAAAATAAACGCAATAAAAATGATTTTTCTCCCACAATTATTATATTTATTTCAATCAATCCCGATATATCTCCCTAAAATTTTTTTTAAAAAAGTAGACTCTCTAGTCACTAACTTTATCATGGGATGTATAAGAACCATAGAAAAATAATAAAAAACACTTATGTAAAGCTAAAATAAACGGGGATTAGCATTACCAAATTTTATGTTTTATTATTGGGCAGTTAATATTAAAAATATGAACTCTGGTTAGAAAAACAGATAATAAACCAAACTGGTTAAAAATGGAAGAGAAGACTGTTTTTCCATTTGAAATTATGTTCTATGAATATTTGCTAATATTAATGTACCTAAGAAAATTTATAGTGAGAAAACTCGATAATAAGAAAGTGGAATCCGTATTTGGAAACAAATAAAGAAAACATTAAAAACTAAAATTTTATAACCGTTAGGTCTTACTATTGCCAACAATTTTACGTTTAAAACCCTCAACGATGGATAAGGCTTTTATTACAAGGGAAAAATAAAGGAATTTTAAATATAGGGGATCTTATAAGGAAAATTTTTTTCTTTCATTTCAAGAGTTACAACAAGCTTACGGGCTTAATAATGAAATATTTTAGATATTTACAAATCAGAAACTATATCTCTGCAAATACACAAGAATTCAGAAATAGAAAGAGTGAAATTTTAGATGAATGCTTGAATTAACATCCAAATACAGAAAAAAATGATATCATATATTTACAAATTTTGTTGGAAAGTGATATTCCATCATCGGAAACACACAGACAGCTTTGGGAAAATGAATAGGTCAAATAATAAGCCCAAAATATGGAAGAAAGCTTACAACACATACATTACTGCTCGTTAAATGCTAAACATGCTCTTATACAGTTTAAAATTTTACATAGATTACATTACTCCAAATCTAAATTACATAATATATTTCCAAAATTATCGTACCCTAATATGTGATAAATGTCAAATCTCAGAAGCAAATTTGTCACATTCATTCACTAATTGTACGAAGATTGTAGAATATTGGAACGAAATATTTAAGATAATCTCGAATGTTGTTTAATATTGTCTATGATTTCCTGATCCAAAGTTAATAATACTTGGAATACCTGAAACGGAACATATAATTACAAGGAAATCAAAGAATTTTTATCGACTATTCTCTAATAATTGGGAAAAAAATTAATACTAAAAACTTTGGAAAGGCCCTGCATCCCCAACAATTAAAATGTGGAATACAGAAATGTCGAGACACTTCACTTTGGAGAGATTGTGACTTGTCCTTATGGATAGGTTAGATCTCTTCAAAGGATTTGGTCTCCATACATTAAATATTTACAGGGTCATAATGGTTCGGCGCGGGACTTGACTGAGGCCTGAATATCTGAATGTGATGAAGAAATACATATAATAAATCATGAATTATCTCCAAGAACGGATTATTGAGTAATATTTTAATCTCCACCAAAACTTTCACATTTTCTTTTCTATTTTCTACTTTCTATCTCTATCTTTCTATCTTTAAAGTAGGAAAAAAAGTATAGAAACATATTATATATATCTTAATATTAGTATGAATATACATATTATAAGTTGTATGAAAATATTATAGATTCTTAAATTTGTAATTATATAAAAATTGCGCATTTTTCAACTAAATAATAATTTTGAAATATAAAGTTAATAATAATACAAACACTCTTAAATATTATGAAAATATCATGAATAACATAGAAGTTTGGTTAAGATTGGGTATTATGTAGTTATATTAGGGGGGGATTGTATTTGGTAATTAGAAGAAATATGTATGGTATGAGAAGTATGAGTATATTGCTTATTTTAGGAATATACTACATACACTCCCAATTATACAAAATTAATAACCAGGAAATGTATAATGGATAACATTTCAAATAACACAAACAGTATCAATTGATAATCAATATTATATAATTTTTTATATTATATAATTTTTAATGCCGCATAAGAGTGTACTCTGTATATATTGTTTCTATAATAAAAAAAATAAAAAATAAAAAAAAAAAAAACTGGGCCGTCTGCTCTGGGAACCATGCCACCGGATCCATCGACTCCTTTCCCTGCAGTGCCTGCAGGACATTCTGTGCTGACCACTGCCCAATGGACATGTGGTCAAAGGTGTTGGTCCGGAAGAACCTTTCCACAGACGACAGATGAGGCTGCAATGTCCAGCTGACTGGCACATTGCGAGGCATCTGCGCCAGGCCCATCTTTCGCAATACCGGGGACAGGTAGAACCTCAGCAGGTAGTGACACTTGGTGCCCACGTGCCTTGGCTCCACACTCCGCCTGATGCAGGGTGAGAGCACACTTTTACCACCGTTGTCTGCTGACTTGTACATTGTGGCCCGTCGCAACCCGGTCTATCCTCGACCCCCAGATGAACTGGAAGACGGCCCCGGGTGATCCCTGTGGCGTAGGAGGGAGGGACAGGCCACATTTACGCCAAGTAACAGCAACCCCGAGAGCACCTCACACCTGATGACCAAATTTTTACCAGTTATGGAGAGGGAGTGTTGCCTCCACAGCTCCAGGCTTCCAGCTTCCTCCCCACCCTGGCTTCCGCTCCAGCCAATTTCTTGTTACCTCGCCTCATGCCCCCCCCCCAAACCAGATCCCCAGCACCTTCACGAAGTCAGGCTTGATGGTGAACGGGACGAAGATCGGATCGCCAGTTGCCAAAGAGCAGGCCTCGCTCTTCCTGAGGTTTCACCCTGGCTCCCGTGGCCAACTGAAACTGGTCGCAAATACTATCAATCTGCAGACCGACCCTGGATCTGAGCAGAAGACGGCGACATCATCCATGTACAGGGAGAGTTTTTACTTGAATGCCCCCACTGCCTGGCAATGTCACTCCTCTTATTCTGCTCGCATCCTCCTGAGTGGATTTGGCAAAAAGGTTCAATTCAGCAGACAAACAAGACAGGATAGAGAGGGCAACCCCTGCCCTGGACTCCAGACCTTACAGGGAGAAACTCTGATTCCCACCCATTGATTTGGACTGCACTACGGATAATTGGTGTAGAGCAGTTTCATCCAATTTTAGGATTCCCTCCCCAAAACCCATTTCGGAGAGCATCTATCTCTCATGTAACTTGTGCGAAATCCTGTCGAAGGCCTTCTCCTGGTCCAAGCTGACTACGCAGGCGTCTACCCGTCTGTCCTGCACGTAGGCGATGGTATCTCCCAGCAGCTCCTAGGCTGTCTGAGAGTTTTTCCTGCCAGGTACAGCACAGGTTTGGTCCAGGTGGATCACCTGTCCCAGAGCAGACTTGACCCGGTTGACGATGGCTTAAGACAGGATCTTGTAGTCTACATTCAACAATGTTAGGGGTCTCCAGTTCTTTATATCCTTCATCTCCCCCTTCTGCTTGTAGATTAGGCCGATGCTGCCCTTCCTCATGGAGTCTGACATGCTGCCAGCTAGAAGCATGTCATTGTACACTTCTAGCAGGTCCGGGCCCATCCAGTCCCACAGAGCCGAATACAACTCGGCCGGTAAGCCGACGTTTCCGGAGTTTTACTCTAGTCAAAGGAACGGATGGAGCCAGTCAGCTCCTCAAGGGTCAGTGGTTGGTCCAGACTGTCCCGCTTGCTGTCCTCCAAGACCTCCGTGATCGAGGATAGGAAGTTCTGGGACGTGGTAGTGTCTGTGGCCTTTTGGTCACAAAAATCTGTGTAAAAGGATTTTCAGATCCTCAGCATGTCCGTCTGCGTGATGCTACCGAGCCGTCCTCCTCTCTAAGGCTGTTCATCACAGAGATCACCCTGAGAACCTTATGGAAGAAGAAACGTGAGCACGTCTCATTCTGCTCCACATGGCGGGCCCTGAATCGGAAGATGATCTTGAAGGATTCAGAGGTAATGAGCCGAGTTTGCCGGTCCTTCACCTCTCTAAGTTCCCCCTCACATCCACCGCTCTCGACTGCAGATTGTTGCAAATCTGTCTGGAGTTGGCACAATTCCCTCTGACTATCCTGCTCTCTGAACCCCTTTAACTATGAAGAACCTCTTAATGTTCTCAATATTTTCTCAATTTTGTTAACCCTTGCTGTCTCCTCCCCTCCCCACCTCTCCCTCAGCCCTCGGGCCCTGGCATTCCCTCTATCTCTATCTCCCTCCCCCACCCTAGTCGCACTAGCTTCTCATTTTCACACCACAAACAGCTTACAATGGCAATCACTCTACACCTCCATCCCCCCTAAAAAAACTAAAACCACCCCCCACCAGGACGGTCTCAAAGCCCTCCGGTTCTTCCTCGACCAGAGGAGCAACCCATACCCGTCCACTGACACCCTCCTCCGCCTAGCGGAGTTGGTCCTTACCCTCAATAACTTCTCTTTTGATTCCTCCCATTTCCTCCAAACACAAGGCATAGCTATGGGCACACGCATGGGCCCCAGCTACGCTTGCCTCTTTGTTGGGTACGTCGAACAATCCTTGTTCTCGGCGTACCAGGGCCCCATCCCCGACCTCTACCTCCGTTACATCGACAACTGCTTTGGTGTCACCTCCTGCACCCACACACAACTGACTGACTTCATTCATTTCACCACCAACTTCCATCCGGCAAAAAAAAAAAAAGAAAAAAAGGAAGAAGGGTCTCGACCCGAAACGTCGCCTATCTCCTTCGCTCCTTAGATGCTGCTGCACCCGCTGAGTTTCTCCAGCTTTTTGTGTAACCCCAGCTTACAATGGCTTGTTCCCTTTATCATCGATACTTTTTTGCATATCTTTCATTCATTGTTCTTTATCTCTCCACATCACCGTCTATCTCTCTCGTTTCCCTGATCCCTGACCAGTCTGAAGAAGGGTCTCGACCCGAAACGTCACCTATCTCCTTCGCTCCTTAGATGCTGCTGCACCCGCTGAGTTTCTCCAGCTTTTTGTGTAACCCTCGATTCTCCAGCATCTGCAGTTCCTTCTTTAACTCTTAATGTTAGTATGAATACACCTATTATTAGTTGTATGAAAATATTATAGATGTCTTAAATTTGTAATTATATAAAACTGTGCATTTTCAACTATATAATAATTTTGAAATATAAAGTTAATAATAATACAAACACTCTTAATATTATGAAAATATCATGAATATCATAGAAGTTTGGTTAAGATTGGGTATTATGTAGTTATATTAGGGGGGATCTGTATTTGGTAATTAGAAGAAATATGTGTGGTATGAGAAGTGTGAGTATAATGCTTATTTTAGGAATATACTACATACACTCCCAATTATACAAAATAAATAACCAGGAAATGTATAATGGATAACATTACAAATAACACAAACAGTATCAATTGATAATCAATATTATAGAATTTTGTATATTATATAATTTTTAATGCCGTATAAGAGTGTACTCTGTATATATTGTTTCTATAATTAAAAAAAAAATGAGAAAAAAAAAAAAAAAAAAAAAAAAAAAAAAAAAAAAACTCTTAATGTTCTCCTTGGTTGCTTCCCACCAGAGTGTCAGGGAGTCAAAGAGGGGCTTCACCGTTCTCCAACATGCGTAGTCCCTCTTTAGCTCCTCGACGTTCTCTGGGGTCAACAGCTTCATGTTTAATTTCCACGTCCCTCTGCCTACCTTCTGGTCCTCCTGTAGGTGACAGGAAGCCTGAAGGAGGCAGTGGTCAGAGAAGAACACTGGCGTGAGGTGGGTGAGGCATACACATTAATCAGCCGGAGCGGAGAACCACGGTACATAGCATCCACCATGAGGAGACGCCCCCCAACCACCTCCCTGACCTCAGTGATGGCAAAGTTCCCACCCCGCAGCAAGATCCCCAGGCCAGAAACGCGACAGTCATTGCCCCCAGACCACACCGATAGTCCATGGGGCCACCATCGCGACCACCTCTGATAGCAGCGGAGGTGTGGCAGCCCGCACTCCTGGAGAAAAGTCACATCTGCCTTGACCTTAGCCAGGTAATACAATACAATATTTTATTCCATGTCATTTGAACCTCAGTGAGGCTCAAACGAAACTCCATTTCCACAGCCATACAAAGACAATTCCTACAAAACATACAAACAATTCAATTTACTCCTCCTCACTGTGAATCTCCTCCTCACTGTGATGGACGGCAAAGTCTTTTCTCTCCCCTGCACCATTTTTCTCCCGATGTTGCAGCCCCCGGCAGGCGTTGGAATGTCCCGCGGCGGTTAAAGCCTCGCCGGGCGATGTACGGCCCGGCAGTGGAGTCAAGGGATATGGGAAGAAGGGAGGCACGGGTTATTGATAGCGGACGATCAGCCATGATCATATTGAATGGCGGTGCTGGCTCGAAGGGCCGAATGGCCTCCTCCTGCTCCTATTTCCTATGTTTCTATGAAGGTTTCTTCACTGCCTGCTGTCTCTGCATGCTTACTTTCAGTGACTAATGTACAAGCACACACTGGTCTCGTTGCACCTCCCCTTCTCCTAAATTTGACACCATTCAGATAATAATCTGCCATCAAAGTGAATAACCTCACATTTATCCACATTATATTGCATCTGCCCGTTCACCCAACCTATCCCAAATCACCCTGCAGCCTCATAGCATCCTCCTCACAGCTCATACTGCCACCCAGCTTTGGGTCATCCGCAAACTTGGAGATTGCATTTAAGTCCCTCGTCTAAATCGTTAATATATATTACAAATAACTGGGGTGCCAACACTGAGCCTTGCGGGGCCCCACCTGTCACTGCCTGCCATTCAGAAGAGGACCCGTTAATTCCTACGCTTTGCTTCCTGTCCGACAACCAGTTCTTTATCCATGTCAATACCCTACCTCCAATACCACGTGCTGGAATTATGCACACTAATAGTAAGATTACACGAGAACTTACCAGTTTGAAGTTTGATCCTTATTTTATGAGGAGTTACGATGAGGGATTACGTGAAGACCCCGCCAGCACGCGTGCGTGACATTCTTCAAAGCAGCGGTGTGAAATCACAGATAACAGAAGTTGACTGAATGTAGAGTAAGATAAGAGAACTAAAATACCAGTTGATCCTTATATAGAGGGTTGGGAGCGGAGGGCAGTTAATCCCTCATCGTAACTCCTCATAAAATAAGGATCAAACTTCAAACTGGTAAGTTCTCGTTTAATCTTACTATTTTACTTCGGAGTCACGTGAGTGACTACGTGAAGATTTCAAAGCTCTGTGATTTCATGCTGTGGACGAGTCCATGCATCACACACTGCATCAGTGAAGAGCTAATTTTAATAATGCATTCAGACATGACATAGGTATAGACATGTTGATGCTATTAATGGACACGTAGTGATAATAGTAACCTCCTACACCCGGGAGGAACTATAACACAGGCCTACAAAGAGTTGGCAAATACCTCTGGTCTGGCAAAGGGTATTTCTAATGTTTGGAATCGTTCGTTAGACCATCCTGCAGCCGCCAGGATGTGGTCCCGCGAACGTCCATCCTCTGCTGCTGATATAGTTGCAGCTCGGGTGGAGTGAGACTTGTATGTCAGTGTTCACTCCTGTATCCCAGAACCCATATTAACCACCGGGCGATGGTCTGTAGTGAAATTCTCTTATGAGGCTTCATGTGACTAACAATCATTGCTAGTTCAGAGTCCCTAAGGCTCTAGTGACCTTCACATACTGGTGTAGGTGTGTGGCCACATACAACCGAAGGTCCATGGGATATGCCAGCAATTCTAGTTTTGACCTAATGTCCCTGGCGTATTCTGCTAATTAGGTCATAACATAATGTAATTTCCCTGCAGAATAATCATCTTGTCCAGTCACCGCTAGGCAAAACTGGACCGGTGTGCTGACTCAGCGCCATGAGCATAACCACTTGGTTTAGTGTGCCGAGGACAGAGATGTTCCAATGTTAACATCCCAATCTCTGCGTACTTGGCCTGGGGGTGTCGAGCCAATATGCTGAGAAGGCATGTGCGGCACAGTAATGGCACTCTTTAATGATTGTCAACCCCATATGGAGCTGAACTTCAAGACGTCAGTCATCCGTGTCAACTTATGTGTTAACAAATACTTCCCATCCCTGTGAGGGAGGTACTGTTTGTTTGGTGCTATCCCTGCAATTGCAGTGAGCACGTCCATAGTTTGGTTTGACAATTCTTAGCCGCAGGAAGCGGTCTTCCCAGTCTGCAAGTCAATGAATTGATTTATGTATGCAGAGGATGCTTTCCCGGTCATGGCTAACCAGCCATTTAGTACCTGGGGCTGCATGGCACTGGAAAGCGTTTAAGGTAAGCAACCACCGTCGTTGTTCAGCTTGCTAGGCTGCTAGCTTCTAGCTGCGCAGGCCCGCCACAGCACTGCTTGTTGCCTGGCGATCGTGCGTTCCCGTTCCAACTTTGAAACGGGAACGCAAAACTCTGCTCATGCTCACCTGGCCTTGCCTTTCCCCTCCACCAGCCAGTCAGCCACCTGCTTGCTGCCTCCCCTCCTCAGCCTTAAACCTGGCTCGTGGCAAATCCACAAAGGCCTTGTCATTACCTCTGGCGGTACCCACGCACCCCCTGACCCATCCAGGCACACTAGCGACAGACAAACAGACGCCTTGCCAATACACAGCCGACAGTGCAGTGCGCCGGCCGCCCTCCCGTCCCCGCTCCCAGAACGTGCGGCCAGGGCTTCTGTCGGGGGGACGGGTGCGCCACATTGACCAAACCATGGCTCGCCCTCCGGCCGCTCATTGGTGCAAAGGCGCTAAATTCACTCCTGCCCCGGTCAGAGAGTCACCGAGTCCTACCTTAGCGGTGTGGTGCTAAGTCCTACCTTGAGCCGGCAAATGTGACATTGAAGAATTTGCTGAAGAATTTTTTTCTCCTTCCCAGAAGTTTGGGTTGAAATGCGTCCTTTTTTCCCTTGAAAGTATCCACTGGTGAAATAAAGGAAGGCAAAGTATTTGACTTGAGCAGTCCGTCAACACAGACAGAAACGCACGCATGCACACAGACGCAGAGTGAGATAGGGCAGCAGGCAGACCCCATGCAGCTTTTAAGCAAGCACCAGGAGGCATTTTTGTCTTTTCTTTTTGAACTTTGAAAATCTCCCAATAGGGAAGTGCATCGTTCCCAGAGGCACTGCAATACTGGGACGATGCGTGGAGTGGACGGAGCAAGCCCCTATTCCATCTCCAAGTTCCAAAAGTCAATTTAATATATGGTCCCCAGATAAGGGATGTATCAGATATTAAACCGATAACAGATTTTTTTTTTTTTTAATTTCTAAAGACACTTTATTAATTTAATAAATATATACAATACATGAACCTTGTGGAAAATCCATCCGACATTTTAGGAGACTATACAAATTGATCAATACAGTTATATATATTTTTCTCCAAATTCCACAAATCTGTCCCCCACCCGTGCCACTCATGTGGCCCACTGGCGTGGGATACCTTCCCTTATTTTGAGGGACGTCTCCACCATACCGTGCCCCCCATGTCCAGCAGCTGAAGGACCCTAGACTGTGGCCCTCCCCCACAGAGCCTTGCCGTTGGCTGCACCGAGCTTCAGTGCGTTCCTCAGCACGTACTCCTGCAGTCTGCAGTGGGCCAGTCGGCCACATTCCCTGACGGACATCTCGCTCTGCTGGGTGGTGAACAACGCTCGGGCTGACCAAAGGGCGTCTTTCACCGAGGTGATGACCCTCCTGTAGCACTCGATGTCAGTCTCTGAATGTGTCCCTGGGAACAGTCCGTATATCACAGAGTCCTCTGTGATGCAGCTGTTTGGGATAAAGCTTACCAGGGACCCTTGCATTCTTCTCCAGACTATTTTAGCAAATCCACACTCTGCAAAGAGGTGGGCAACCATCTCCTCTCCCTAGCAGCCACCCCGAGGGCAGCGTGCGCTGGCAGCGAGGTTCAGACGGTGCAGGAAGGATCTGACTGGGAGAGCCCCCCTCACCGCCAGCCAAGCCAGGTCTTGGTGCTTGTTGGTGAGTTCTGGCGATGAGGCATTTTGCCAGACAAACTGGGCCGTCTGCTCTGGAAACCATGCCACCGGATCCATCGACTCCTTTCCCTGCAGTGCCTGCAGGACATTCCGTGCTGACCACTGCCCAATGGACATGTGGTCAAAGGTGTTGGTCCAGAAGAACCTTTCCACAGACGACAGATGAGGCTGCAATGTCCAGCTGACTGGCACATTGCGTGGCATCTGCGCCAGGCCCATCTTTCACAATGCCGGGGACAGGTAGAACCTCAGCAGGTAGTGACACTTGGTGCCCACGTGCCTTGGCTCCACACTCCGCCTGATGCAGGGTGAGGGCACGCTTTTACCCTCGTTGTCTGCTGACTTGTACATTGTGGCCCGTCGCACCCGGTCTATTCTCGACCCCCAGATGAACTGGAAGACGGCCCGGGTGATCCCTGTGGCGTAGGAGGGAGGGACAGGCCACACTTACGCCAAGTACAGCAACCCCGAGAGCACCTCATACCTGATGACCAAATTTTTACCAGTTATGGAGAGGGAGCGTTGCCTCCACAGCTCCAGCTTCCTCCCCACCCTGGCTATCCGCTCTAGCCAATTCTTGTTACTCGCCTCAGGCCCCCCCAAACCAGATCCCCAGCACCTTCACGAAGTCAGGCTTGATGGTGAACGGGACGGAAGATCGGTCGGGCCAGTTGCCAAAGAGCACGGCCTCGCTCTTCCTGAGGTTCACCCTGGCTCCCGTGGCCAACTGAAACTGGTCGCAAATACTATCAATCTGCAGACCGACCCTGGATCTGAGCAGACAAACAAGACAGGAGACAGAAGGCAACCCTGCCTGACTCCAGACCTTACAGAGAAACTGTCTGATTCCCACCCATTGATTTGGACTGCACTACGGATATTGGTTAGAGCAGTTTCATCCAATTTTCGGATTCCCCTCGCCCAAAACCCATTTCGGAGAAGCACATTCTCTCATGTACTTGTGCGAAATCCTGTCAAAGCCTTCTCCTGGTCCAAGCTGACTACGCAGGCGTCTACCCGTCTGTCCTGCACGTAGGCGATGGTATCTCTCAGCAGCTCTAGGCTGTCTTGAGATTTTTCTGCCAGGTACAGCACAGGTTTGGTCCAGGTGGATCACCTGTCCCAGAGCAGACTTGACCCGGTTGACAATGACTTCAGACAGGATCTTGTAGTCTACATTCAACAATGTTAGGGTCTTCAGTACTTTTATATCCTTCATCTCCCCCTTCTGCTTGTAGATTAGGCCGATGCTGCCCTTCCTCATGGAGTCTGACATGCTGCCAGCTAGAAGCATGTCATTGTACACTTCTAGCAGGTCCGGGCCCATCCAGTCCACAGAGCCGAATACAACTCGGACCCGGTAAGCCAACGTTTCCGGGAGTTTTACTCGACAACCACAAAAGGAACGGATGGAGCAGTCAGCTCCTCAAGGGTCAACTGGTTTTCCCCCCGCTTGCTGTCTCCAAGACCTCCGTGATCGAGGATAGGAAGTTCTGGGAGGTGGTAGTGTCTGTGGCCTTATGGTCACAAAAATCTGTGTAAAAGGATTTGCAGATCCTCAGCATGTCCGTCTGCGTGGATGCTACCGAGCCGTCCTCCTCTCTAAGGCTGTTCATCACAGAGCTCACCCTGAGAACCTTATGGAAGAAGAAACGTGAGCACGTCTCATTCTGCTCCACATGGCGGGCCCTGAATCGGAAGGATTCAGTGGTAAAGAGCTGAGCTTGCCGGTCCTTCACCTCTTTAAGATTCCCCCTCACATCCACCGCTCTCGACTGCAGAAGGAGCAGTTGTTGCAAATCTGTCTGGAGTTGGCACAATTCCCTCTGACTATCTTGCTCTTCTGAACCCCTTTAACTATGAAGAACTCTTAATGTTCTCAATATTTTCTCACATTCTGTTAACCCTGCTGTCTCCTTCCCTTCCCACCTCTCCCTCAGCCCTCGGGCCCTGGCATTCCCTCTATCTCCCTGCCCCACCCTAGTCGCACTAGCTTCTCATTTTCACACCACAAACAGCTTACAATGGCTTGTTCCCTTTATCAATCGATACTTTTTTGCATATCTTTCATTCATTGTTCTTTATCTCTCCACATCACCATCTATATCTCTTCGTTTCCTGATCCTGACCAGTCTGAAGAAGGGTCTCGACCCGAAACGTCACCCATCTCCTTCGCTCCTTAGATGCTGCTGCACCCGCTGAGTTTCTCCAGCTTTTTGTTTAACCCTCGATTCTCCAGCATCTGCAGTTCCTTCTTTAACTCTTAATGTTCTCCTTGGTTGCTTCCCACCAGAATGTCGGGGAGTCAAAGAGGGGCTTCACCGTTCTCCAACATGTGTATTCCCTCTTTAGCTCCTCAACGTTCTCTGGGGTCAACAGCTTCATGTTTAACTTCCACG
Organism: Okamejei kenojei; assembly: GCA_035221665.1. Lineage (NCBI taxonomy): Eukaryota > Metazoa > Chordata > Chondrichthyes > Rajiformes > Rajidae > Okamejei > Okamejei kenojei. Next base: position 16,836,307 of record CM069167.1, on the reverse strand, counting down.
TCCCTCTGCCTACCTTCTGGTCCTCCTGTAGGTGACAGGAAGCCTGAAGGAGGCAGTGGTCAGAGAAGAACACTGGCGAAGTTCCCACCCCGCAGCAAGATCCCCAGGCCAGAAACGCGACAGTCATTGCCCCCAGACCACACCGATAGTCCATGGGGCCACCATCGCGACCACCTCCGATAGCAGCGGAGGTGTGGCAGCCCGCACTCCTGGAGAAAAGTCACATCTGCCTTGACCTTAGCCAGGTAATACAATACAATATTTTATTCCATGTCATTTTAACCTCAGTGAGCCTCAAACGAAACTCCATTTCCACAGCCAGACAATTCCTACAAAACATACAAACAATTCAATTTACATAAACATCCATCACAGTGAATCTCCTCCTCACTGTGATGGAAGGCAAAGTCTTTTCTCTCCCCTGCACCATTTTTCTCCTGATGTTGGAGCCCCCGGCAGGTGTTGGAATGTCCCGCGGCGGTTAAAGCCTCGCCGGGCGATGTACGGCCCCGCACCGGGTCGTTCCAACCCCACGACATGGGCTGGAGAAGTTGCGTTGCGGGAGCTCTGAAAGGCGGTCTCCCACCGAACCCGCGAGCTCCCGATGTCCCATCCACCGGTCTGCAGCTGGAGCATCCGAGCTCCGGGGTTCGGGCCGCAGCAGCGAGCCACACCGCATCCCCACGCTCCGAGGCCGCATCAGCCCCCACGGTGGTAAGTCACCGCAGCTCCGCAGGCTCCGTGATTGGAGCCCCCAGGTCCGTTCCGGTTGATGCTACTCTCCACGGTGCTAGGCCCCAATGACAACGGAGACCGGGACAGGGAAAAAGAGCGGGTCTCCCGTGCAGGAAGAGATTTAAGTTTCCCCCTCCCGTTCTTCCCATTCACCCCCCCCCCCCCGCATATACACAGTTAAAAACAGTATTAAAAAACACAATTACATTTACTGACAAAACGACAGACAGGCTGTAGGGGCGCTGCAAAGCGAGTCGCGCCGCCCGCGTGAGTGCAAGGCATTAACACATCGGGCAGTGCTCATCATATGCACACGTTTAAAGATGCAAGTTTGAGCTCCATTATCTTTAGAGCACTGACCAGTGAAAAATCTCGTGTCCCCTCATGCCCACCGCTTTGGTGAATTGCCTCAGCTTTCCTGGGCTCAGGAACCCTGTGCCTGAGGCAATCCTCGACAAGGTGAGTTCCTGTGGCGTAACCGAAGATGTCGTTGGGGTGGGGGGGGGCCTATATCGTTCCACCCTTCTGGGTGTGTGCCGCTTCCTCTGTCTCCTGTAGTTGGGTTACGGCGGCTGATTCACTGCTGCCGGAAACCCCGGAGCTGGGGCCCATCGGCCTCTGCGATGATACCCCGGACTCCCAGGGACTGGCCCTCTCAGAATCCCGCTGCAGGGTGTTCGATGTTTGGGAAAATGCTGGGGCACAATTAGAAGCACCCAATAAATAATGGGTCACGAGTGGTCCAGAGAAGATAAACTTTTCATTCAAGACTAGCTCAGTGCTTGATTTAACCTTGTGTTTTGACCAAGAGAACAGCTAGTTTTATAAACATAAGCTAACTTTGTATGTAGATTGGGGTAGAGTTGCAGGCTTACTGAAGATATACTAATTTAATGCTGAATGGTCAAATGGTTGAATCGGTTGACATCCGTTTCAGAGAATCCCCAGAACACACAGCTGTTTAGCAAAACTACCTCATTATTTAAAGTTCAAATCCATCTTGGGTATCTTTCAGCCTCTCAATGTTCCTGCTCTCCCTCAAATGAATCAATTATTTTTGGAACATAAAATCTTAACCACATGGCATTGAGGTTTCAAATACTGCTGAAGAAATTTAACTAATCAGCTTTTGTTGTGCCCTTTGAACAGAGTCACTCAGTGGCTGAAGCTGGTTGATGTAAACAAGAAACACATTCTAATGACACTCTCATCAGTAGAATCTCCCAAAGTCAAAGTACATCACAGTTTTATATTGGCTTTAAACACAGAGACAACAATAAAACAATGAACGGGATCCCACACTACTGGCCACATCTTCCCATCTCCTCACCTTTCTGCTTTCCTGAGAGACTATTCCCTCTGAAACTCCCTGGTCAACTCGTCCCCTTCCGAACACGCCAAACCAACCGCCTACCCCCTTGGTAGTGCGGGCGTTCCCTTCAACTTGCAGGGAGATGCAACACCTTGTCCTTTACCTCCCCCCCACTTGCCCTCCGCCTCCCACGACTCCATCCAAGGACACAAACAGCCATTCACAGGTGAGGCAGAGGTTTCACTTGCACTTCCCTCCAACCTCATCTACTGTGTCCATTGTTCCAGGTGTCAACTTCACTACATCGGTAAAAGACCAAGCACAGGCTCGGCAATCGTTTCGCTGAACACCTCGCACTCAGTCTGTCCATTCACACTTCAATACCCCTCCCATTCCCAATCTGATGTTTCTGTCCTGGGTCTCTCCATTGTCAGAGTGAGGCCCAGTGCAAATTGGAGGAACAGCACCTCATATTTAGCTTGGGTACGTTTTACACCCCAGTGGTGTGAACAGTAACTTCACTAAGGGTACACAAAAAACGGGAGAAAACTCAGCGGAGTTGCAGGCAGCATCTAAGGAGCGAAGGTAGAGAGGCGACGTTTTCGGGTCGAACGGACCTTCTTCAGGACTGGTCAGAGGATCAGGGAAACGAAGATATAGACGGTGATGTGGAGAGAGATAAGGAACAATGAATTAAAGATATGCAAAAAAGTATCAATGATTAAAGGGAACAAGCCATTGTAAGCTGTTTGTGGTGTGAAAATGAGAAGCTGGTGCGACTGGGGTGGGGTAGCGAGATAGGGAGAAAAGGGAATGCTCAGAGGCCCGAGGGCTGCGGGAGAGGTGGGAAGGGGAGGAGAACGCAAGGGTTAACAGAATTGAGAAAATCAATGTCAACGCCAAAGGATGCAGACTCCCCAAGCGGAAGATGTGCTGTTCCTACCAGCGTGCGGTGTTGCTCACTACTGGCCGTGAGAGGCTCCTTGGACAAGAGGTCGGATGTGGAATGGGAGGGGAGTTGAAGTGTTGAGCCCACGGGATGGTCGGGTTGGTTATTGCGGACCGAGTGGAAGGTGTTCGGCGAAGCGATCGCCAAGCCTCCCGCTTGGTCAATATCACCGATATAGATCATCTGGCATCTGGAGCAGGCGCGATGCAGTAGATGAGGTTGGAGGAGGTGCATGTGAACCTCTGTCGGAGGACCTGGAAGGACTGCTTTGGTCCCTGAAAGGAGTAGGAGGGGGAGAGTGAAGGGACAAGTGTTTGCATTTCTTGCGGTTGCAAGGGAAAGTTGGCCCGGGGAAGGGGTAGAGGTGGGAGGGGAGGGATAGAATTGACAAGGAGTTGCGGAGGAGCGGAAGTCTTTGGGAAGCAGACAGGGGGGGAGATGGGAAGATGTGGCAGGGTAAGGGAAGGGGTCACGTTGAGTGGCGAACTGGCGGCAGGAGACTATATGTTGTATTTACCTGGCTGGTGGGGTGAAAGGTTGAGGACCATGGGGGATTCTGCCCCTGTTTGCGAGTGGGGGAAATGGGGAGCGGAGGTAGCATTGTGATGTGGCGGGTATGGAGGAGACCTGGTGCGAGCCTCATCAATAGTGGTGAGGAGGGAGATCCCACGTTCTCTGAAGAAATGAGGCCATTTGTGATGACCTGGTGTGGAACACCTCATACTGGGAGGCAGATGCGGCGTAGGAGACGGAGGAAATTGGAATAGGGGATGAGTCCCTTACAGGAAGCAGGGTGGGAGAGAAGAGTAGTCCAGGTAGCTGTGGAGTCATGTAGGTTTGTAGTGGATGTGACGGTTGGAGCTCCTTTCAGGCTTGTTCCCGTTTATCATTGATACTTTTTTGCATATCTTTCATTCATTGTTTCCTTATCTCTCCACATCACCATCTATATCTCTTTGTTTCCCTGCTCCCTGACCAGTCTGAAGAAGAGGTCTCGACCCGAAACGTCGCCTATCTCCTTCGCTCCTTAGATGCTGCTGCACCCGCTGAGTTAATCTCCAGCTTTTTGTGTACCCTCGATACTCCAGCATCTGCAGTTCCTTCTTTAAAACTTAGTAACTTTCTCTAACTTCAGATTGCCCTTGGCTTGCTCTCTCCTCCATACACTCCCCTTCCCTTAAGTTCTCCCACCCAAATGTCTCCAACTACATTCTATCTTTGTCAGCGCCCCTCCCCTGATATCAATCTGAAGGGTATCTCACTCCAAAACGTCCGACTACCTGTTTACCTCTCTCCAGAGATGCTGCGCTGACCCACTGAGTTACCCAGCATCAGTCTGTGTCTCCTTGACCCGCTGAGTTATTCCAGCATAATAGTGTTTCCCTTCGATTTTAAACAGATCTGCAGTTCTTCCCTACAACAATAATCAATTAATTATCAAGTGCTAAAAATGATTTCTGATAATTATCTACTCAGTGCAGTACAAAAAAAAAGTAAAACGTTGGAGAATCACAATCGGGGACATATTGTAGTTCTGCCAAGACACCCTCTTGATTAATTCAAACTTCCTTTGCTGGACAGTGATCAAAGGCAGGTCTAAAAGCTATCCCAATCTGAAGAATGGTCTCCGACCCAGAAACGTACGTCACCCCTCCTTCTCTCCAAAAGATGCTGCCTGTCCGCAAGCTGAGATTACTCCAGTCTTTTGTAGTTCTATCGCTCGGTTAGAAACGCAGCGAGTCATCATGAAAGGAGGTCATACACATTACAGTGTGTGAGGGCTGAACATGCTCCTGAGTACACTAAGGACGCTCTCCAGTAATTGACAGCATTACAAAATATCACCCATAGGCCATGTGTGTTAAGGAAGGAGTCAGACAGATGCTGGTTATAAGACAACCAGAGGTACAAACTCCATCGGGATAGTCCCTATCTTCATCTCTATTTCAAACAGTGGTGAAATTATCTTTCAGCTGAAAGAATTTCTGGGTTGGCATGTAGGATCAAAAAAAGCGTTGTTTATAGCCGCTAATTTGTCTTCAGTACACACATGGAGCATCTGACCTGTTTGTAAGAGATCTGTCACTTTAAATTCCAAATGATTATAGTTCAATTTGATAGCATAGAACAACAATCTGTAATTGTGGCCGGGGGGAGGATTGTGCTGCTGCCTCCAGACGATAAACTTACAACTCTGCGATGACAATAACTTATACAGAGTGCGAGAAAATGGGATTATGACTAAGTATAAAGAAAATAACATTCTGGCAATCAAACACTATCCTTTACCATAGCATCAGTAAAAGAAATACTGATAAAAGCATCAAAGCCTAAGACGCTATTTCCATTCGTAACATACGATTGTTTGCTGGTCTGAAGGCGAAGGGGCGGGGGGGAGTAACTACGAGAGGTTCAGCACGCGCCGCTCTAGCATCATCGGTCCTCAGTCAAGTCTGTCTCTCTGCCTCTCTCGAACTTGCACCACCTTTGCTCTCTTCCCAAGCAAGTTGAAGTTCCTGGCAGGCTCATGTCGAAGCAAGCGCTGTGTAGGTTGTGACTACAATTGTAATAGTGGTGAAACAAAGCAGTGGTCACGTCTGGAGATTGGGGTAAAATGATGACAGATTTTAAACTCCTGGGATGTGGGCCACTGACATTTGTCCAAAGCCATCGGCCGCCTCACGTTGCTGCAGGGACTGTTTGAGAGCGGCTGCATTCTGTGCAAGCATCAAGCCCACACTCAGAGCGTGTCTGTGTCTGCACTTCCATCACTGGCTTCTAAAACCTCACAATCCTTAAACATGTGGAGAGGAGGCCAAGCACTCTGTCCCTCTGAACCAAGCGTGAGGGACGGGCTTTGCCGCCCAATACACTTGTCCAGACGCACTGGGCAACATTGCAGCTGAGGCGGCGGCCGGCCTCGCAGACAGTGAGTGTGAGACGCAGCTGCTCCCCCGGCACGTGACGGGGCCCCAGTCCGGCTTCACCACCCACCTGGAACCGGCGCCATTCCCGCCAGCACGTCCTCACTTCTCGCGATGTTTGGGTTTGGGCGGCGCGGGAGCGGGTCGTCTCGACGGACGTTTGGGTTTCCCGCCGAAAAAGAATGGTGGAGGGCGAACGGCCCCTGTACCCGGGGGGGGGACCAGAATTACCCCTCACCCCCCATCTCACTCTCCATTACTCCCCCTCACCCCAACACCCCCCATCTCCACTCTCCATTACCCCCTCACCCCCACACCCACACCCCCCATGCTCACTCTCCATTACTCCCCCCTCATCCGGCACCCACACTCCCCATCTGCACTCTCCATTATCCCCCTCACCCCACCTCCCATCTCATCTCATCGCATTACACACAGCCCTCACCCCACACCCCCACCATCTCGGGACTCTCCATTACTCCCCCCCTCACCCCAGTATCTCACTCCCCATCTCACTCTCCATTACGCCCCCTCCCCTCACACCCCCCATCACCACGCCACCCCCCCCATCGCTCTGCCCTCTTCCTGTCCTCACATGAGTCCCCTACCTCCTCTTCCCCTCTACTACTCTATAGGGTGACTCTGTAGACGGCTGCTCTGTGCCGCCCTCACCACACTCTTGCCAAACTCTGCTTGCCTACCCGCCGTGTGGTTCCTGTAACGGGGCGAACCAGAACTGTTCTTCCGCCGCGAATTTCACCACTCCCCATCTCCAAATACACTATACTTCCCACCCCCACACATCCTCAAATACGATGACCAGAACTGCCGCTCTTCCTCTCCCCTCACCACTCTCAACCCTTCCTGACATCCACTCAGGGTGACCAGAACTTGCTCTCCATAAAAGAGATAGCTCGGAGAAAAGCAGTACAGAGGCAGAGAGGGAGGCAGTAAACAGATGGATACGGTAAGATGCCGGGTCTGTCGAGCAGAGTGTCTCCAGCATGTTGTCCCAGTAAGAATGAAAAAACGTGATCTATTCACAGCCGTTTCCAGGAGTGCCGCTGGTGGAGAAGGTGGAAAATCCATTTCCTAAAGATGGGGAAATAGCTGAGTATAATGTTCATTAAAAAAATTCTTTTAAACAACCTGTTTGGAAATTTGCCAGATTAAGATGATTAATCTTAAATTAATCCATAGGTTTAATGTGAAGGGGAAATTAATTTAAAAGGGATCTGGATGGGTAACTTTTTCTACCAATGGTTCGTGAGGTGTTGGAAAAAGCTGCTAGAGGGGTTATTTAGGTGGTCATTTATGACGGTTTGCATTACACGTGACGATAATTGTGCTAGGACCAAAGTCAGAATATGTCATGAAGCTATTCACATATTTTGTCAAGAAGAACTGCAGATGCTGGGAAAATCGAAGTAGACAAAGTGCTGGAGAAAACTCAGCGGGTGCAGCAGCATCTATGAGCGAAGGAAAATAGGCAATTGTTTCAGGCCGTAAAACCCATCAGTCTGAAGAAGGGATTTCGGCCCGATATGTTTGCCTATTTCTTTGCTCATAGATGCTGCCGCATCCGCTGAGTTTCTCCAGCACTTTTGTCCGTACATTCACATATTATTTCTGCTTCAAACAAGGTCACAATACTAACTAATTATATTCACCCCAAACAAGAAAAAAAAACATTTGGATTTTATATACCACAATGACATGCAGCAAAATTCATATACAATATGTCAAACTTTTTTTCCAAATGTAATTAATGCTACTTCTATTAGTTTTTCCACTTCCAAACAAAAATGTGGTTAGATTATTCAGCAATGATCATCCTGTGTCAATAAATCCTGGACCATGCACACGAACAGATAGATGCCAAGCATGTTTTCTGTGAAGGACCGAAAATTACCAGACATGGCCACTAGCATGGGTGTTTTGCTGTTGGGGACAGAAGAAAAAACTCTGACTTCCCCACATATTGTCCATAACAAAAAGCTACAGGTTGCGAGATCAGCCAGGATGAATGGGGTGGATCAGTACAGGATTGAAAGGGGGGGTGGTCAGTGAGGGAGGGAATTAGGGGATCATTACAGGTTGAATTGAGGGGATCATGCAGGAATGAATGAGCGGGATCTGTACAGGATGAATGGGAAGGAAATCAGTATAAGATGAATGGGTAGAATCATACATGATGGATGGCGTGGGGTGGGGGTTTGGTGCAGGGTACTTGGAAGGTGGGTCAGTACGGGATTGAATGGTAGATCAAGTGCAGGATGGATGGGGAGGGGGGTCAGTGTAGGTAATGGATTGGGGGGATGGCAGGAGAATCCAAAGCAAGGTGGGTAGGGTTTGATTCATAGATTGGGGTGGGGAGCACAGGGGATTGTCAGTGAGGATGAATAGAGCGGGAATGGGTGTCAGTGCGGGATGGAGAGAGAGGGTTCCCAGCGATAAGAGGGGTGGAGTGGGGGGATGCGAGAGAGAGAGAGGGGGGGTAAGGGTAAGCGGAGGGGGGGGAGGTCGAAGGACAGCGTCCTTGGAAAATCGCCCGCTTCCTTGGCCATCCTATCAACGCCAACAGTGCCGCGCCAAAGGGGCATGGCGGTGTGGTGGATCTCCTAGCCAGCCAACAGCAAGGTGCGGTGGCTGAGCGGTGCAGCTCAAAGATGCTTATAGCTATAGGAGATCTTTGTGGCAGATGCTTCAGTCGGGCGGAGAAGGGGACCTCCCCCTCCCTCCCCTCCTCTCTCTCTCTCTCTCTCTCTTTCTCCCTCTCTCCCCACTCCCTCCCTCTCTCTCTCTCCCCCTCCATCCTCCTCCCGGCCTCGGCTGCAAGAGGGGGTTGCTTTTGAAGCGCTGTTAACGGGGCGGATATCGTTATCAGGGCGATAGCTGGCCGCTGCCTTGCAAATCAAGAGCTGCTGCTGTAAACTCACCTAACAGCGCTTTCAAAACAAACCCCTCTCGCACGCTGAGGCCGGGAGGGAGGGGAGGCCTCTTTCGCCGGGCGGGGTACGGAAGGAGGAGGAGACGGTGGAGATGCTGTCTGCCACTGTTCGAGGACCTGTCAATCGTTTCGACCTTCGTCACCACGCACCTAGTTATCTTTGCCCGCATCAAAGATAATAGAGGAATATCAGCCGCCGCGCACGTCGACACAAAATGTTATGTTCCTATTCTCCACAGATGCTGCCTGACCCGCGGAGAGATACTCCAGTTTTATGTGACTATCGGTATAAACCAGTATTTGCTTGCCAAGCCCGGGCAAAAATGAGTCGGCGTTTAGGTTGCCCGGCGGCACTTTGGGTGGTCATTGGCACCAGGCCAACCGTTAATTTCGAGCCCTGAGTCCATGAGAAAAACCCATGCGGTCACAGGAGCGTGAACGTGCAAACTCCACACACAGCATTGGAGGTCGGGATTAAACCGGGTCTCTGGCGCTGTGGGGCAGCCGCTCGACCAGCTACACCACTGTGCCCACCGTTCTCTAATGCCAATTCAATCCAGTGGTGTCCCACGGACTGGGCAACAACAATCTTCCAGTTTTGATTTTTGTCTGCAGCTTCATCAGGGAAAGAGGTCCGGAAAGTCCAGAAAGTCAATATTTTGGTTTGTTTGTGGTGTTTAACTTGGTGGTGTGTGTGAAAGATGTGACTGAATTCCTCTGACTCTGTTTCTGATGTTTTTTTTTTTGACATTCCCAAATGTCATCCCAGTTCTTGGTGAAAAGACATTGATCGCCCGGGCCACTCCTGACCAAAGCCTCGCCTAGTCTGTCAGGGTCAGCATTTTTCTCTGAGATATGTTTAACTGTGTATGTTCCTGCCTTGTTCTGTTGTGTGGACGGGCCTTCGATGTCCATGTAAGTGTACAGCATCAGGTGGACAGTCGGAATGTGACGTGTCTGAAGTAGAGGATCTGCAGTGCCAGTGGATTAAGAAGAAAATCGATGTATTCTGCTACCCGATAGGATTCACTGCCCACAGTCACACACACAATGGGCCTTCTGAACGTATTTCCCCCAGGTTCTGTCAGGTGTTCGTGTATTTTGGGGAGAATGTAGAATTTTCACGCCCGTGGTTTCAAAGGTTTTCGGAGGTCTTTTATTGTCATGTTTACCAATTAAGGTACAGTGATATGTGAATTATTCTCGGGTATTCTAATGGTTTTGACGATGTGGAGTTTGTATATTCTCTCTGTGACCTTCGTGGGTTTACTCGGGAGGTTTTTCCTGGTTTCCTCCCCACTCTCTAAAGACGTACAGGGTTGGAGGCTGAATTGGCTTGGTATAAATGTTAATTGCCCTTGTGAGTGTAGGATAGTATTAGTATGCGGGGATCGTTAGGTTGGTGCTGGCCTGTTTCGCACTGTATAATGAACTGGATTTGATAAGGAAATCGCGAGGTAAAGGAACCTTTTTAGTAGGTAGTGACCATAATATAATAGTTTTATTTTAATCTACAATATTGAGAGAAAAGCGGAAGAAAAATCAGAGTATCAGTATTACAATTGAACAAAGGGGACTATGGAGCCATGAGGGAGGAGCTGGCCAAAGTTGACTGGAAAGATACCCCAGCAGGGACCAACAATGACAGGTATTTCTGGGAAATAATACAGAAGGTGCAGGATCAGTTATTTCAAAGAGGAAGAAAGATTCCAAGGGGAGTAAGGGGCGGACTGTGGCTGGACAAGGGAAGTCAGGGACAGTATAAAATAAAAGAGAAGTATAACATACGCAAAGATGAGCGGGAAGCCAACGCATTAAGAAAACGTTTTTTTAAAGAGCAACAGAAGATTACTAAAAAAGGCAATACGGGGAGAAAAGATGAGGTACGGAAGGTAAGCTCGCCAAGAATATAAAGGAGGATAGTAAAAGCTTGTTTAGGATTGTGAAGAGGGGAAAACATTAGTTAAGACCAAAGTTGGACCCTTGAAAGAGACTGAAACAGGTGAATTTATTATGGGGAACAAGGAAACTGGTAGACGAGTTGAACAGGTTACTTTGGATTCCATCTTCACTAAGGAGGACACAAACAATCTCCTGATGTACTAGTGGCCAGAGGATCTAGGGCAGGGATGGGGAACCTGCGGCGCCTTAAAGCCGTATGCGGCCTTCTGGGCCATTAAGTGCGGCCTTTCGAATGAATCCAAATTTTGTAGAACAAAATCCTTATATTTTTATTAATGTTTTTATTCATCTTCTTATTATTTTTTATTTTTATCTTAAAATGAACGTATTTAAAATACCAAAGGATAAAAAGAGATTCAACGAAATAATCCACCCCGACTGACGGCCACAATTAAAACATTAGTAAGTCATGAGGGCTATTTTAACACTGTTATGCCTCATGATTTAGTTCTAATGCGACTCAAGCACTCTAGAAAGCAGTCACAACCAAGTCATTGATAGTTACTAGAATGGAAACAAACTTTTTTTCATTTTTCTTGAAGTTAGTCGGTAGTAGGTAGATTTTTACCAAATAATGTACATTTTGAAGTTTCTTGGATGCGGCCTTATTAGATTACAGCTTAGCTTACTTAATGCAACATTCCAACGTAAAAAGGTCCCACCCCTGATCTAGCGTAACGGAGAACTGAAGGAAATTCACATCAGGGAGGAAATGGTGTTGAATAAGGATGATGGGACTGAAGGCTTGATAAATCTCCAGGGCATGATGGTCTGCATCCCAGGGTATTAAGGAAGTGGCTCTAGAAATCATGGACTTTTTTAAAAATTTCATAATAACTTTATTCAAATGATAAATATATACATACATGAACCTTGCGGAAAAATCCATCCGCCATTTTTGGAAGCTATACAAATTGATCAATACAGTTTATACATTTCTTTTCCCCAAATTTCACAAATGTGTCCCCCACCCGTGCCCCTCATGTGGCACACTGGCGTGGGATACCTTCCCTTATTTTGAGGGGGCGTTCTCCACCATACCGTGCCCCCCATATCCAGCAGCGGAAGGACCCTAGACTGTGGCCCTCCCCCACCGAGCCTTGGCGTTGGCTGCACCGAGCTTCAGTGCGTCCCACAGCACGTACTCCTGCAGTCTGCAGCGGGCCAGTCGGCAACATTTCCTGACGGACATCTCGCTCTGCTGGGTGGTGAACAACGCTCGGGCAGACCAAAGGGCGTCTTTCACCGAGTTGATGACCCTCCAGCAGCACTCGATGTCAGTCTCTGAATGTTTCCCTGGGAACAGTCCGTAAACCACAGAGTCCTCTGTGACGGAGCTGTTCGGGATAAAGCGTACCAGGGACCCTCCAGACTCTTTTAGCAAATCCACACTCTGCAAAGAGGTGGACAACCGTCTCCTCTCCATAGCAGCCCTCCTGAGGGCAGCGTGCGCTGGCAGCAGAGATGCCAAGTGTCCCGGATTCGCCGTATTTTGTCCCGGCGAAATAACCTTTTTACGGTGTTCCGGTAGCCAAACATGCTGTTACGGAACACCGCCGCGCCGGTGTTCCTCCCGTGGTGAACGCCGGCGCCATGTGTCCCCGGTTTGCCGGCCCGCGCGATCAGCGGCACTTTGCCGGGCCCTAGTGTCCGCGCCTGCGCAGTGGGGGAGGGTTGTGGCCGTGGCCTGGCGCCATTTCGAGCTCTCAGTCCTGGGGTTGGGCCGGGGCGTGGCGTGGCCTCGAAATGGCGACAGGCCAGAGCCGGGCGGCGCCGGCCCGCGCGATCAGCGGCACTTTCTTGCCGCCATCGGCCGCTGCGGCAGCCATCACCGGCTCCCCCCCCACCACCACCCAGTGCGGCAGGCGCAGACCCGCCGGCAACTTAGCCAAGTGCGCTTGTGCTGCGCACCCGGCCGCCGGCAGGCTCCGCTGATTGACAGTGCGAGGCGCCATAGCCCACCGGCAACTAACCCTATGTGAGTATGTTACGGAGGAGAAATGCATTTAACCCCATTTGTTAGGACAAATGGGTTGAATGTTACTGTGAAACTAAAATTTTAGGGTTGGCATCTATGTGGCAGTGAGGTTTCCGACAGTGAGGAAGGATCTGATTGGGGGGCCCCCCTCACCGCCAGCCAGCCAGGTCTTGGTGCTTGTTGGTGGTTTGGCGATGAGGCATTTTGCCTGACAAGCTGGGCAGTCTTGCTCAGGGTACCACGCAACGGGTCCATAGAGTCCTTTCCCTGCAGTGCCTGCAGGACATTTGTGTGACCACTGCGCCCGATGGACATTGTGGTCAAAGGTGTTGGTCTGAAGAACCTTTCCACAGACGACAGATGGGACGGCAATTGTCCAGCTGACTGGCACATTGCGTGGCATCTGCGCCAGGGCACATCCTTCGCAACACCGGGGACAGGTAGATAGAAACCTCAGAGGGTAGTGAACTTGGTACCCCGTGCCTTGGCTATACACTCGCCTGTATGCAGCCCCACCACAGAACGGTGGCCATCAGGGTGGAGCACTGAGGAGCGACGTTTGAGCACGCTTTTACCCTGTTGTCTGCTGACTTGTACATTGTGGCCCGTTGCACCCGGTCTATCATCGCACCCCCAGATTAACTGAAAGATGGCCCGGTGATCCTGTGGCGTAGGGGGAGGGAGAGGCACATTATTATGCCAAGGTTCGCAGCCCCGAGAGCAACCTCACACAGTCCAGCCTTCCTCCCCACCCTGGCTTTCCGCTCCAGCCAATTTTTTTTACACGCCTCTGCCCCCCGTTCAGATCCCCAGCACCTTCAAGAAGTCAGGGCTTGATGGTGAAGGGGATGGATGATCTGTCGGGCCAGTGCCAAAGAGCATGGATCCACTCTTCCTGCGGTTTCACCAGGCTCCCTGTGGCCGACTCAACTGATCACAGTTAATAATCAGTATGCGGACGGCCCCTGGATCGCAGCAGAAGACAGCGACATGTCCATGTACAGGGAGGTTTTTACTTGAATGCGCCCAATGACTGGCAATGTAATCCTTTGTGCTCGATCTTCCTGATGGGTTCCGGCCAAAGGGTTCACTACCAGCCAGACAAAACAAAAGACAGGAGAGAGAGGGCAACCCTGCCTTGACTCCATACCTTAAGGGAAACTGTCTTGATCCCACCATAGATTTGGACTGCACTACGGATGCAGGTATAGAGCAGTTTGATCAATTCCTGATTCCCTCCCAAGACCCATTTTGGAGAGCACGGCTCTCATGTAGTGTGCGCAAATCTGTTGAAGGCTTCTCCTGGTCCAAGATGACTAGGCAGGGCATCCACCCGTCTGTCCTAGCAAGTAGGCGCTGTGGTATCCCTCAGCCAGCGGCTAGGGTGTCTTGAGATCTTTCTGCAGGTACAGCACAGGTTTGGTCGGGTGGATCACCTGCTCCCGAGCAGACTTGACCCAGTTGGCTGATGGCCTTAGACAGGATCTTGTAGTTCATTCAAGAGTGTTAAGGGTCTCTAATTTTTATGTCTTCATCTTCCCCCTTCTGCATGTGTAGTTTAGGGTGATGTTGCCCCGTTCCTCATGGAATCTGACATGCTGCCACGCTAGTGAGCATGTTGTTGTACACTTCTAGGCAGTTCCGGGCCCATCCAGTCCCACAGTAGCGAATACAACTCGGCCGGTAAGCCATCACTTACGGGAGTTTTATTCGAGTCAAACGAATGGATGGAGACGTCAGTCTCTCTAGGAAGTCCAGTGGTTGGTCCAGACTCTGCTTGCTGTCCTCTAAGACCTACGCGTGATCGAGGACAGGAAGTTCTGGGAGGATTTCGGGTACTGTCTGTGGGCTGTTGGTCATACCTAATTGTGTAAATGGCTTTGCATGTCTGTCTGTGAGGATGCTACCGAGCCGTCCTCCTCCCTAAGGCTGTTCATCACAGAGCTCGTGAACCCTTATTGAAGAGAAACGTGGAGCATGTCTCATTCTGCTCACGTGGCTGACCCTGGATCGGGAAAATGATCTTGGAGGATTCAAAGGTAAAGTGCCGAGCTTGCGGTCTTTACCTCTCTAAGTTCCTCCTCACATCCACCCCTCTCGACTGCAGTAAGGAAGCAGTGTTGCAAATCTGTCTGAGTTGGCAAATTCCTCTGACTCTTGTTTGCTCTCTGAACCCCTTTAATTATGAAGAACTCTAATGTTCTCTTGGTTGCTTCCCAACCAGCGTTCTAAGTTGTCGGGAGTCAAAGAGGGGCTTCACCGTTCTCCAACATGCGTATGACCCTCTTTAGCCTCGATGTTCTCTGGGGTCAACATTCTTCATGTTTAACTTCACGTATCTGCCTGCCTTCGGTCCACCGTAGGTGACAGGAAGCTGAAGGAGGCAGTGGTCGGAGAAGACACCGGCGGTAAAAAAAGGTCAGTGAGTCTCACCGTGACGGACCTACGTCGTGATGACGAAGTCTATCCGGATCGGGCTAAAACGTCCGATCTTCGACACAGTGTGAACTGCGGCTGGACCACGCCTGCAGCGTCGCTGATGGCGATCGCGCAATGTGCGTCTTTTACCATCTCCATCAGGAACTTGGACGTGCTTTGTCCAGTCTGTTGTCGGCACTGCGGATCGTCCAGCTGCATCATGATGCAGTTGTGAGTCACCGGCCGGAACGAGCTGCCGGGGACGTGGGTCAGCAGACACTGGGAGTGATGGAGAACGGCCCAAGCCGTCGCTGCGTCGGGTTTGCAGGGCATTTACACATTTTATCAGCCAAACCGGAACGGAGAGGCCACGGTATAAACATCCCACCACATAGGAAGGAACGCCCCCCAAACCCAACCTCCATGGACCTCAAGTGGATGGCGAAGTTTCCTACCCGCCGCAGCAAGATCCCCAGGGGCCGGAATGCCACCGGACTCAAAGTCCAATGGTACCCCGGACCACACCGGGGACAGTTTTCCGTGGGGCCACCATCGCGGGACCCCCTTTCGATAAGCTGCAGGGAGTGTTGTGGGCAGCCCGCACTCCTGAAGAAAAAGGGTTCCCCAGCTGCCTTGGACCTTGGCCACGGTACTGTTTAAGGCCATTTAAACCAGAATCGGGGCCAGATGCTCCTTTTATTTAACTGCGGCCCACCGGTATTTAAAGATTGCCAGTCTGAGCTTTCATTGTCATGGGGGGACCATTTTTTCCGTTGTCCCCTCTTTCCCAACCACTTCGGTGGAAAAATTGCCCTCAGCCTTTTTACTGGGTTCAGGAAATCAAGCACCGGCATCCCTCGGGGTGGAGGTGCGTTTCCAGGTTGGGGCGGCGTAAAACCCAAAAAAGGTGTCCGTTTTGGGGGGGCCCTTCTCGTTACAACCCCCTTTTGGGGCACGCCGCTTTCCTTCCGGTTTCTCCTTTGTAGCTGGGTCCCAAAGGGGATGGTTGGTTCCCCCACTGCTACCAGGAAACCCGGTAGGTGGGGCCCATGGGGCCTCTGCGTGTCCTTAGATCGCCGGGTAGCGGCTGGGGGGCCCATTGGCCGCCTTGCAGTGGCTTTTCCGGTCGCCCGGGACCTGGGGGCCCCAATTGGGGGCCGCTTGTGTTGATCCCCATGTCTCAGGGGTGGATGGAGCCCCTCGGAACTTGCTTTGCCACTGCCTCCCGATGTCTCTGGGGCTGGAAGCCCTCGGCCGTTTCTTGCTCTCGGGTCTCTGGGGCATGGGAGGGTGATCGTCGTGGGGCCTCTCTCTTTTCCATCCCCCGTTATTCTTCCTTCTGGACTCATCGTTGGGGGAACCTTTTTTTCACTCAAGGTTCGCACCTTATCTTCAGAAAACGAGGAGAGGTTTTGCTGCCTATTTCACTGTAAGAGGGATCAACAAGGCAGACACTTTCTTTGTGGCTTTAACTTTTTGGACACTTACACCTACGTCCTTTTCCGGCTTTGGCGGGCTGGACCCACTCGTTCTTGTACTTTCCCACAGTTGGGTTTCCATTTCTCCTGCTGTTTCCCCACCACTCCTCCATAGACTCTCCATCCTGGGGCAAGGATGCTGGGGGGGGTTCTCCTCTCTAGGGCCTCTTGGGGGATCCACAGGGGTGGTTGGGCTTGTCCTCATTACCGTTGGTTCCCCTCTTTCTTGTGGGGGGGGTTCTTGGGCAGTGGTGGGGTCTGTCTCGCCCAACCTTGGGGGGGTGGCTTCAGTCAAGGCCCCTTCTTGTTCGGCCTGGTGGCGTAGGTATGCCAGAGGGGGGGGGACTTTTTTTCAGGGTGCAAAGGCCAAGGGCCCTGTAAAAGGGGTGGCCTTCTGCCTGCGCGCCCCGCCACAGATTGCAGTTTTCTTGGCTGGGGCTGACAGTTCCTTTGTCTCATGGGGGGCCCTCCAATCGTGCAGGATTTTCTGCAGACCAATTGCCCAGCTGCATAGGGGCCATACAGTGCCCAGGCTTGTTTGCATCTTCATGCAAACCAGGCCTGGGGTTTGGTCCCACGTAGCCTCAGGTACTCCCATCGGTTTTCCTTACCGGATCGCGGAAAAAACAAAACCAAGAGGGAGGGTTGGATGGATTTTCATTCTTGGTACCACCATTCAGCTTTACCTTAACTTTTGTCCGCACTTGCTAGTCCAATTCCGTACAGGTTTCCTTTCACACCGGTAACCACGCAGGTTACCCTGTTCCCTCAACGTTAGCGAGCAAGGGAAGGGTGAGGGGGGGGGTCATTTCCATAACGGGCACAAACTTGTGGGTTGGAAACATGTGCCCCCACCGGGAAATAAAAAACCTTTTCCTTCTGGGTGGGGGGGTAGGGTTGAGGCAAAGAGGCGGCTTGCCACTTTTCAGCAGCGTACAAGTGGAAGGGCTTCATTTTCCCCCTCTCCCGGAAAAAAAGTTTTTCCCATCAACCCTTACTGCCATTTCCCGGTCGCGGGGATTACTTGAAGGTTACATATCTAAAATATCCGTTTTTTTTACCCGGGAAAAGGTCCTGGAGGGCAGTAGATGTCCCTTGGGCCTCAAAATGTGCAGGCCTCTAAGCAAAAGGGGGGAAACCTTCTTCACGGGGAAACCAGGTTCTCTGTCGTGTAGGGGGGTTCCCCTTGCTAAGGGTTCCTTTACGCTTGTTTTCAGGGGTATCACGAATAACCCTGTTACTCCTGTTTAGTGTTGGTGTGTCCCATTTGTGGCTGAATTAAGGTGTTAGGTTGGTTATCCAACAGAAAGGATCCGCCAAATTAAAAGCCTGCAGTAACCGGATCCAAACCTTCCCCTCGTCAAACGATTTTTAGCTCCGCCCCAATTACACGGGGCCCTTGTTCCAACGCGGGACGCCAGGGGAACCTGTTTTAATTAAGAAAACAGATGAAAGTTCTCCTTTTAACTCAAAATTACCTCGTACCTGGGAAGAAAACTTCCCTTGGTGATCAACAGGGTCTCCTCCCCTTGCCAGGAAAAAATCATGGACGCATTGGGTGATCACTTTTTCTAAATGTTCTATAGATTTCAGTGGATCAGTTTCATGTGGGATTGGATGGGTGCTAATGGTTATTTTTTCACCTTTTAAGAAAAGGCGGAGAGAGGAAAGCAGGAATTTTATAGACAAGTTTGCACTGGACCAATTCGGTGGTGGGGGAAAGATGTTGGAGTCAAATTTATAAAAAAGGCATTAAAATAGCGGGCACCATATATATATAATTTGGATTGCAGTTAAAAACAGTGGATTCTCGGTACGAGTCTGCATGGACTTTAGAAAGGGAGAGGGAAAATCATTGCTTAACTTTAATTTCTGTGAATTTTTTTTGGAGGATGTAAACTACGGGAAAATGGGGTACAAAGGGGAGGGCAGTGGGATGTAGTGTAATCCTTGGGGCATATTTCCGAAAAAACATATAAAAACATATAAAAAACCCATATATACAAATTTTTTTTTTTAACAGGACGGAAAAACTGGGGACCCCCTCTCCAGCCCCTTTTTTTTTTTTGCCACCCAGGTTTTCCGTGCGGGGGAATCCCCATTTTTGTTGTTTTTGTTTCCCCTTGTAGGGTTCCCCAAAAAAAAATTTCTACTTGCACTCCCCCAGACCATTACCCCTCCATTTTCCATTACACGTCCCATAATACCTATCCACATTTAACTCTTTTTAGAATGTTAGAAAAATTCGATCCCTGCCTTCCACCACTTCTGGCGTGGGAAGGATCATTTCCACACAGCACCACCATCTGAAGTTAAAGAAGTTCACCTCACGTTACCCCGAAAAATAAAACCCTTGTCCCTTAAAAAAACATTTTTGGGGACAAAAGGGTCCCAAACATAAGAGAAATAGTTTGGGGCTAAATTTTAGCAGCCAATGGTATTGGTTTGGTTGGGTAACATGACATGGATAAAAAATTGTTTTGGGGGCAAGGGAAAAAAGGGGGGAAAACAAAAGGGACGGGGAGCAATAAAACGGTTTTCCTTTCAGAATGGCACGGGGCAGTGGACTAAGTGGGGTAGCGCAAGGCTCGGTTTGGCTGGGAACGCAAAAGCTATTTTACAATATAGGGATTATGATTTTATGATGAAGGGGATTAAAGGTTAGGATTA
>CM069167.1:16744853-16816431 GCA_035221665.1 Okamejei kenojei | reverse complement strand
TCCCCCCCCCCCCTCATTCTCGCATGCCCCCCTTCAACCCTCTTAGTGCTGGGACCCCATCTGCTCCTCCGCACTGATGATCCCCATTCCCTCTCTATCCAGGTCCTACATGACAGCCCTGATGCTCCATCCCCCCAATTATTAATCACCTACCCACATGCATATGATTACTCCTGCTACACCCCCATCCATCTCACTGACTCCCCTCCATCAATCATGTTATTCTATTCTCCCCCCCATGCCTATGCACTGATCTACCAATCATCCGTATGACCATTTATCTCATTTTCCCTTGCACCAAACCTCCCATCCATTCCTGTAGGGATCTTCCCATTCATCTTTTTATGTGATTACCAATTCATCCTGTATGATCCCTTCATTCAGCGACCTGATCCCCATTCTCATCCGTATGAGTCCCCCATCATTCCTTAAATGATCCCTCATTCTCTCCTGTTAGTGATGCCTCATTCATACCTGTAATGTGATCCCCATTCCTCAGCATGACCCCCCCCCCCCTTTATCCTGTATGATCACCCCCAATCATCTGAGCTGATCCTCGAACTGTAGAATTTGTTAAGGGATAACTTATGTTGTGGAAGTCCGAGTTTTTCTTGCCCAATGCAATAACGGACCCCAATAAAGGCCTATTGTCATGGTTATTTTGGGTCTTCCACAGAAAACACTCTTGCATCAACTGTAGTGTGCAATGGTCAGGATTTTATTTAACAAAGGTTGCTCATTCAACCACATTTTTGTTTGGAAGTGGAATACGACCTAATAGTTATAGCATTCATTGCAATGTGTTTAAAAAGAGTTGATGTATTTGTATTATAATTTTGCTGCCAGGTCAATTGTGGTATGCTCATAGTCTTGGATTGGTGATATTTGTTTAGTGTGTGAGGAACAAATAGAAGCAGACATAAAATGTGAATGTAGACCACAAGTGCTGGAGAAAACTCAGCGGATGCTGCAGCATCATGGAGCGAAAAGAATTAGGCCACGTTACGGGCCGAAACCTTCTTCCGATGATGGGTTTCGGCTTTGATTGCTGAAAACCATTTGCCTATTTTCTTTCGCTCATAGATGCTCGCTGTGCACCGTCTGAGAATCTCTGCACTAAAGTACTACCTTTGATATTCCAAGCATATCTGCAGTTCCTTCTTGATCATATGTGATTCCTTCATTGAGCATTAAATTCTGATCCGCGTTACGGAGCACATTATCGCACGCGTTCACATGCAAACCGTCTTAATGACACCTAAAACTGTCATTTGGCACCTAAGAAAGCTGTTGAGGTTGCCCGATACTGGCAACAGGGAAAAATAGTGTCTTAAGCGGTGGTGCTTGTTATTATATCCCCCTATCCCCACATTCCAACCACGTGCAGGTTTGCATTGTGTTAATTGGCTCAGTAAATGCCCCAGTGAGCCAGGGCGGTGGGTGAGGAAGAATGGGGATTACAATATCCCAGCCACCAGTGTGAACGGGAGATAGCAGGTCAGCGTGGATTGGCACTCGTTTGGGCCGAAAGGGCTTGTTTCCCTCTGTATCTCGAACTACTTGGTGACCACAAAAACAAACAGCACCACAAACCTCTTGGCGCACCTTCCAGGCCCGTTTCCAAACTACATTCAGAGGACCGTAATGACACAATGAATTCACTTCCACACATTTGCACAAACAGTTTCTTCAACCAGTCCCCCACCCATTTCTTCATGCATTTAAAACAGAGGGCGACTCAGTGAAGGAAGTTTGAAATAAAAATACCCTCAGACCACTTTCAAGAGAATTTAAAAAACTACAAATAGTACAAACACTAAATGCAGATGCTGGTTTATACACAGATATATAAGTGTGGAGTAAACTCAGGACAGGAAGCTTCCTGGAGGACCAAGTAGGATTAATGAGATTCTATATATATTATATCTTCTAAGTACCTTTCCTATTATAATTTTGCCCACCTCACTTACCCTCAAACTAATAGGTCTATACTTGTAGGTTTAAATCTTTGAACCTCTTTTTAACAAACAATGGAAACCCCATGCGCAGTAGAATCCTCCGGGGCACTATTCCTTAATTCTAAAGGACATTTGACCATTTCTGTCATAGCTCTGCTATTTTACACCAACGTTCCTCAATATCTTAGGGAATATCTGTCAGGACCCTGGAGACTTATTCCACATAATATATTTTACAAAAAGTTGTGCGAAATTCCTCCTTTTGAATTCATAGTTTCCATAGCTTTACTCACTAATTTTTCCTTAACTCACAGAGTTCTATTCCTTCTCCATGGGTGAAAACGAAGAAAAGAACTTGTTCAAACTCTCACCCATAACATATTTGGCATACTGCTGTTCCATTCAGGTCTCTAATGGTCGAAATTATCCACTTTTCCATTCAGCTATAGTAATAAAGCTGTAGACAACCCTTGGGGTTTACTATCACCTTTTCTTTCCAAAGCAACCTCATCTCTTCTAATTATCTTCCTAGTTTCTTTCTATAGATTCTTTTACCATTCTTTATACTCCCTCTCGCACCATCATTTACTCCATGCCTACCTATAAAAATGTAGAAGATATCTCTTTTTTATAGAAACGTGTTCCATTTCCTATTTATGACACACCATGTGCTCTTTCCAACTTTTACTATTTTCCTTTCAAACCTAACAGCGCTCGAAAGCTTCTGTACTATGACCAAATATCCCCTTTAAAAGACCTCATTATCTCTTCTACAACCTATCCATGAAACACAGTGTCCCTCACCACTTCATCCCTTTCTAAATCCTTACGCATTCCCTCAGTAAAGTAAGCTTTCTCCGATCCAAAAAATCTTCACCCTTAGGGTCCAGTGTTGACAATCCCCTAATACACAAGAAAAATATGAACCCCAAGTTAAATTTGCAACCACTGTCCATGGTCCGACAGTGCTCACCATCGCATACCTCCGTCCGCGGACCTGTACCATTCCTCCACAGGAGGTCATGCAAGCCACTGCCCATGACGTGGTCGATACTCTATGTACTGCTGCAAAAAAACTATCCTTCCCAAAATCTCTGCACACCATTTTTTACAATACTCCCAAACCCATCCCAGCTATTTAAGGATGTTGTTTTTCCCAGTCTATTTTTGGGAAAACTGAAATCTCCACAATTCTTCTTGTTGTTACTTCTAATAATGCAATCTCCCTTACAATTGCTCTTACCCCCCCCAAATTTCGCTCCCACTTGCGGGACTATTATCACCCCTAAAAGTGTTGCTCCGTTCATTCTCCGTTCCACCCAAATCAGCCTCCTAGACGCGGCCCCTATAATCTCATCCTGCAACAACACTGCAAGTATGTTAAATTCCTACTCTGAAAGCCATGCAACACCTCCCTCTGGTCCCTCCAATTCTTCACACCTGAAGGCACCCAAAAAATCCTTGAATATTTCGTTTCCCACTCACAGCCCTCCTGCAACTGTACCCCCACACTGATAGCCCCAACCTATATTTTGAAAGTGAGTCCAAACCAGGGCCTTATGTTATCACCCTTAACTTAACACTGCTCCTGCATTTAGCATTAAAATATACACATTTTTAGAAAGCCCACATCCTTATTCTTCTGCGTCTATTCTCCTCTTTTCATCTTTCTCGCCTATCTTTTAGGTCCGAGTTGATTCCCCTTCTCTGGGGGCCTCTTGCCCCACACCTTGCCCCCTTAGCACGCTTAACCCGAGGTCCCTCCCCCTTGCATTTCTAGTTTAAAGTTTCCCCAGTAAGCCTTTGCAAATCTCCCTTGCCAGGATATTGGTACCCTCGGTTCAAGTGCAACCCGTCCTTTGTGGACAGTATACACCTACCCCAAAAGACGGTCCCAGTGATTCAAGAAACTTGAAAACCTGCCCACCTGCACCAGTCCCTCAAGCCATGCTATTATCTCCACCTCATTTCACTTCCTAACTTCTCACTGTCACGCGGGGCACATGTTGGAATACCACCGGGTCTGATCAGGAACAGTCAACTTGGATTTGTGCCTGGTCAAGGTCATGTTTGACAACCCATCTTGACATTTTTGACACGCGGTAACTAGGAATTTGATTGAGGTTAAAGCAGTGGAAGATTGTCTAATATTGGATTTCAGTTCATAGAAATAAGGCCTTTGCACAAGGTTCCCATGGAAGGTAGGATAAGACGGAACAATCTTTGGGTGGGGTGTTACATGGCGAAGTAGCAAGATTGGATTCAACACATGGCTGAATGGGAGATGTCAGAGAGTAAAGTAATGCGTGGAGTGGAGTTTTATGTCAGGTTGGAAAGCCGGTGAGTGACCCGTGGGTGTGTCAGTGATCTGATGTGGGTCATGTTGTTTGTCATGTACATCAATGAATAGGATGAGCATTGGGTGGAAATTGGATCAGTAAGTTTGCGTTTGCAGATGATAAACGATAGTTGGGTGTTGTGTGCGATATAATGAAGTAGATTTTCACACGGCTCTACAGGAGATTTGGGCCATTTGGAAAAGTGGGCTGACAAGATTGCAGATGGCGTTTAATGCTGTTCAAGTTTGACGACTCGTGCTACATCTTGGCAGGCACCAAATCAACCTAGGCATACCTGGGTAAATGGTAGGGAATGGAATTGAGGACTGCAGTTGGCCCCAGCGGGATCTAGGATACTAACTGTGCATAGTTCCCTGAATGTGGGCATCTCCAAGTGATAGGGTGGTTTGTGACAAGGTTAATAACGCAGAACTCCTATGGTGTGCAGGCCTAATATAATCAATCGAGCATTTGAATATAGGAGAAGGGAATAGGGTAAGAACTAGTTTAAAAAGTGTTACAAGGCAATTGGTAAGACCAATTTGGAGTACTGGTGTGTCAAATTTCGGGTGTCTCGTTATCGAAGGGAATGTCACCACAAATAGAGAGGCGATTAACAGAGGCTGATTTTACTAGAAGTTGCCCAGGGGTTCCAGCACTACTATGTTACAGAGAAAGGTTTTTGAACCGCGTTAGGTCTTTTATTCTTGGAGCGCAGAAGTTTTGAAGGGGTGTGGCACTGAATTTGAGGTGGTCTTTCTTATAAACAGAATGTTGGATGCAAGGGAATAGACAGAGTTAGACCGTTGGAGACGTTTTCAATGAGGGTATGGAAGATTCAAACAAAGAGGGGCCACAGGCATGGACATGGAGAATTATGGGAGATGTTTTGGGGTAAGTGAGGGGGGGAACTTCTTACTAGAGGTGGTGGCTTTATTTTGTGTGGAATGAATTGGATGAGCTTCAGCAGAAGTGTTTGGAGGCATTCAACGAAAATAACATTTAAAAGTAAAGTGGAGAGGTTATACCAATGGACGTGAAGGGAATCGGAGGGGTATGGAAGGGCATGGAGCAGGTAGATGGGATAGGTTAAACACAAAGATATGGGTCGGCACGGACTGAACGGGCCGCGATGGTGCATTTTCCTCGTGCCTAGACCATTGTAACACTGGATAATGTTTAAGGTCAGGGATCATTTTGCGCGCCATCAATAATTTGATTGCAAATAGGATGGAATAATTGGAATAACAAGCAAAAAAATAAATAACACTTCTGAAAATCTAAAATGTTCAACCACTGCTATTGCTGAGCTAGCTTGTCAAATAAGATTGTGTGGCCCTTATCCCCCAAACCCTTTCCTATCCATGTAGTCTCACGCACTTAATGTTGGGGATAGTCCCTGACTCCGCTAACCCTCTACGCTTTATTATCCAAACACCCACCACCCATATAGATAGCACACGTTCAACTCAATCCCAACCATTATTTCCCCTTCACCTTAAACCTTGGGATTAATTAAAAGATTAAACCCTCTATTATCTGGACAATTATCACACCCGGTTGATTTACCAGCCTTAGGAGACCAATCACATATCAACTATTTCACCAATCTTTTAGGAAAAGGATATTCCACCATCTCCACTGTGCATCCTGCAACGCGCTTGTGAAATAGTTCAAGTTTTTCATTCATTTACTGGGACAAATGCTGGGAGGACCTCTTTACGACCAACAGACCCGGCATTTTATTCCGTATCCATTGTTACTCTCTCTGCCTCTGTACTGCTATTTCTCCGAGCTATCTGTTTTATGGAGAGCAGTTTGGTCACCTGAGTGGATGGGAAGGGTGAAGAGTGGTGAGGGGGGAGGAGAGAGGAAGGAGAGGAAAAATGAGGGCAGTTCCAGTTTGGTACGTTTTGAGGATGGGTGAGGATGGAAGACGTGTAGTATGGGGAAGGGTGCAGATGGGGAGTAGTGATAGAAAGTGGGTGTCGGGGAAGAACAGTTCTGGTCTGCCGTTTCCAGGAGCCACACGGCGGAGGACTGGACGCAGCGTTCTGGAGAGTGCGTGTGGGCGGCAGGAGAGAGTCTAGAGTCACCTAATAGAGTAGTATAGTAGTAGAGGGGGAGAGGAGGCGGGGGTGGTTTGGTAGGGGTCGTGATGGACAGGTCAAGCGAGAGCGCAATGGGGGGGCGGGTGGTGATGGGGGTGTGACGGGGAGGGCGGAAGTAATGAGGGGAGTGAGAAGGGGAGTGTTGGGTGAGGGGGAGATAGGGAGTAGAGTAATGGTGAGTGAGATGGGGGAAGTACGTGTGGGAGTGAGTGGAAGTAAAGTGGAAGTGAGTAATGGAGAGTGAGATGGGGGACGTGTGGGCAGTGACAGGGGGGTTAAGTAATGGAGAGTGAGGATGGGGGAGTGTGTGGCAGGGGGGAGTAATGGAGGTGGAAGGGGGAGATGTGGGGTGAGGGGGGGGGGGGCGACACAGGAGAGTGAGATGGAGGGGAGTGACTGGGAGCGAGTAGGATGGGGGGAGTGGGGAGTGTGGGGTGGGGGGGGGGTTAATGGAGAGAGACGATGGGGGGGGGTGGTTGGGGGTGTGTTGGGGGGGAGGATTGGATGAGTGCGATGGGAGGGAGTGTGGGTGGGGGGGGGAGTAAAGTGTAGTTAAAAGTAAAAGTAATTGGGAGGTTAAGTAAGGTAGTAAAGATAGAAAGTAATGGAGAGAGTGAGATGGGGGGAGTGGGAGAGTGGGGGCGTGAGGGGGAGTATAATGGAGAGTTGAGATGGGGGGTGTGGGGGTGAGATGAGGGGGGAGTAATGGCGAGTGAGATGGGGGAGTTGGGAGTCCGAGTCGGGGGGGGAGTAATGGAGAGTGGATGGGTGGAGAGTGTGGGCGTGATGGGTGGAGTAGGGGGAGGTGTAATGGAGGAGAGTGAGATGGAGGTAGTGTGGGGGTTGCGGGGGGGATAAAAGGAGAGTGAGAGATGGGGGAGAATGATGGGGTGAGGGGGGCCGTACTGGAGAGGTGAGAGGGAGGGGTGTGAGGGTTGAGGGGAGGTAGGGAGTAATGGAGAGGGAGATGGGGGGTGTGGGTAGAGGGGGGAGTAAGGAAGAGTGAGATGGGGGAAGAGGTGGGGAGTGTGGGGTGACGGGGGGAAAGTAGGTACTAGGAGAAAGGAGGGAGGATGGCGGTGAAGTATATTTGTACGGGGGGAGAAGTAATGGAGAGGAGATGGGGTGTTGTGCGGGGAGAGGGGGAGGTAGTGAGTGGAGTAATGGACGAGTTGAGAGGGGGTTGTGGGGTTGAGGGGGGAAAGGAGTAAGGGAAGGGGAAGTAGTTATGGAGAGTGAGATGGGGGAGTGTGGTGGTGTGGGGGGGAGTAAGGAGTGTGAGATGGGGGATGTGGGGGTGAGGGGGGGAAAGTATGGAGAGTGAGATGGGGTAGTGTAGTGGGGTGAGGGGGAAGTACAGGCGAGGTGAGATGGGGTAGTGTTGTGCTTGAGAGGGTAAGTTAAAGGCGCTAGAGGATGGGGGGTGTGAGTGGGGAAGTGGGTGAAGAAACGCGGTGGGAAGTAAAGGAGAGAGCGCTGGGGGTGAGGGGGGTTTGACTTCTGGTCCCCCCCTCCCCCCCCCCCCCCCCCCGGGTTACAGGGGCCGTTCCGGCGGGGCAAACTAACGTTCCGTCTGACGACCGCTCCCGCGCGCCCAACCCCCAAAACATCGCGAGGAAGTGAAAGACGTGCAGGCGGGAAAATGCCGCGGTTCAGGGTGAAGCCGGACTGGGCCGGCCCCCCGGGGCCCGTCACGAGCCGGTGGTCTCAGCATGCAGCCATCACACTCCTGTCCTGTCTGCGATGGCCGCCCTGCCTCTCAGCTGCCAAGTGCCCAGTTGCGTATGGACAAGTGTTTGGGCGCGGCAAAGCCCGTCCTCACGTTGGATACAGAGGGACAGATTTGATGGTCCTTACTGTAACGGAGTGAGGTTGGAGCCAGTGATGGGGAAAGGAAGACCACAGAACACGCCCTTGAGTTGTGGGGCTTGATGCTGCAAGGAATGCAGCGCTCTCAAACAGTCCCTGCAGCAACGTGAGGCGATGGGGCTTTGGACATGTCAGTGGCCACATCAGGCGTTAATTTTAAATCTGTCTTCACTTTACCCAATCTACCAGACCGAGACACTGCTTAGTTATTACAAGTGGTCACAACCTACACGTTGCTTCGAATGGGAAGCTGCAGGACACCTTCAACGTGGGAGAGAGAGAAAGTGGGGGGGGACTGAGGAGCGAGACGAGAGAGATAGCCTGCGGGACCGTGAAGTGGGCGGCTGGGCACCCCCACGGAAGTTCTCAAACACAGCGAGCCACCGATGCTCAGCTACCCCCCCTTGATGTAAGAAAATGGAAGGTTACAGGTGTGTGCCTTTATCAGTATGTTTTCTGTGGTAAAGATTAGTTGTTGTTAGCCAGAATGTTATTTCTTATTCATTAAAAATCCCATTCCTCAGACAACTGATTTTTGTTGCAACGCAGGTATGTAGTTTATGTTGGAGCAGAGCCTTTAAATTCCAATAACAAGACGCAAAATTCAGAAATTGTTTGTTCTATGTCCCCCTTGGAGCTCATATACATTTTGGACATTAAAGGCCAGCTTTGCAAAAAGGCAGGTGTAGACAAGTGTTTGTTGTTGTACTGAGACAATTGGGTGTATATAGACCTCCAGCAACTCGAACACTCTTCAGTGAAGCTATTTCACCACTGCTGTATGTCCTAGAGATGAGGGATATCCCGATGTGGGTAGTTTGGTTGTCCTCCGGTGTTATAAACAGTAACTGCAGTTCTTTTACACCCAGGCAAAGGTGGACACATTTGTCTATGCCTGTCAATAATTGCGTGAATATGTGTTCTCGGCTGAGTCAGCCCTCACAACCGTAATGTGTGTAAGAGGGACTTTGCAGCTGCTGGTATTAACCGAGGAATAGGCCACCGAAATTTGGAGTCAGTAAGCAGCGGGGATCTTTGGTGAGAAGGAAGGGATGACGTTTTGAGTCGAGACCTTTCTTCGATTGGGAAGCGTTTAGACCTGCCTTATTGAATCACTTTCCAGCAAAGGCATTTTGGCCTAATCAGAGGTGTCTTGGCAGCTACAATATGTCCTAAATTGTCAAACTTTCCAACGTTTACTTGTATGCATGAGTAGCAAATTATCAGTAACATATTTTCTCAGCACTTGATAATTTAAATATGGAGGTATAGTTACTTGGCGCTCCAATCTGTCCCATATTAGATTCACAACGATATCTTGTCTGACTCTGAGTAGATACTTATCGATCAATCATAATCAGCACTTGATAATTAAATGCTTATTGTGTAGGAAAGAACAGCAGATGTGGATATAACCTCGAATTCTCGTCCAGATAGTGCGTAGTCGTAGTAACCCTCAGCGGTGTTCCTGTGCAGATCTCTCAAGATAGGCTGGCGTTTTCGAGGTGGAGACCTTTCTGAGGGGGCGGACACGACTATATAATGTAGTTGAAATAGTAAAGACTGAGAGACTGCGGGCGCGGGATGGAGAGGGAAAGCGAGGGCACATCTGAATTTAGAGAAGTCATAGTTATACCGCTGCGGATGTAAGTACTCAAGCCCATCACATATGAGTTGCAGTTGCAGTTCCTTCATTTGCACTGGGGCCTCCACTCTGTGCCTGGAGGAAGGAGACCCAGGACCAGAAACATCAGAATTTGTGGAATGGGATGGGTGTTGAAGTGATTGCAACAACCGGGGCAGATCAGGTAGAGGTTAAGACAGACCAGATCAGACTGGGTGGAGTGTTTCAGTGAAATAATCGCTGAGGCCTGGCGCTCTGTCTCGCCGTGTTGAGAAGTTTGGACCCAGGCCCACCAAACTATAGACCCATCTCCAGTGTGTACAGTAGATTGGGTTGGAGAGGTGCAAGTGAACTTGCTCACCTGGAAAGGACTGTTTGGGTTCCCTTGGAAGGAGGCGTGGAGGTGGGGGGGGGTGGTTGGGAGGCGGGGGGGGGGTGAGGCTATACTAAAGGGACGAGGTGATGCATCTCTTGTTGTACGCAAGGACACAAAGTCCTGGGGGTGAGGGGTGGAGGGTTGATTGTGGTGGGAAGGGACCACATGTGACAAGGGATTTACAGGGGAACGTGTCTCTGTGAAAGCAGACACATTGGAGGAGATGGGTAGTGTGGACAGTAGTGGGATCCTTTACATTGTTATTGTTGTTCTGTGTTTAAAGCAATATAAACTCGAAAGAGTAACTTGAGTTTGGGAAGATTACACCCAAGAGGGTTTCATTAGAATGCGTTTTTTCCCATTTAAAACAACCAGCTTCTGGTGACTCGTTCAGGGCACAAACCGGTAAGCTGATTAGTTCAATTTCTTTCAGCAGTATTTGAAAAACTTATGCCACGTGTGTTTTAAGATTTTTATGTTCCAAAAATAATTGAGCTTCATTTAGGGCGCTGCAGAACCATTGGAGAGGTGGAAAACGAAACCCTAGACGATAGGTTTTGAAAACAATAAATAGATGCAGGGTAGTTTTGCTTAAACTTTACCCATATAACCATATAAACAATTACTGCACGGAAACCCTCTTCGGCCCTTTCAGTCGTTAGTTGCGACATTTGTTTTTCCCCTAGTCCATATACCTGCACGCAGACCATTAACCCCTCATTCCCTTCACGTCCATTATTCCTATTTCATTTATTCTTAACATGTTAAAATCGATCTGCCTCCACCACTTCTGCTGGAAGTGATTCCACACAGCCCACCACTCTGAGTAACGAATTAAGTTCCCCACAGTTACCCGACCCCTCTTATCCTAATCCTTAATTGTCCAGCCTCTTGTTTGAATCTTCCTACCCTCACATGGAAAAACGTAATCCCCGTCAACTCTGTCTATCCCTTTCAGCATTTTAAAGACCTCCCAACAAGTCCCGCCTTAACCTTTGCGCTCCAAAGAAATAAAGACCCTAACTTGTTTCCAACCTTTCCTGTAACTCGTTGCTGGAGGAACCCTGGCAACATTCTAGTAAATCTCTCTGTATTCTCTCTAATTTGTTGACATCCTTCCTTATAACTAGGCGACCAAAATTGTATACCATACTCCAGAAAATGGTCTTACAATGCTTGTAACTATTTTAAATTACTTCCCTTACTCCTAATATTCAAATGCTGCTGATATCTAAAGGCCAGCACTCCAAAGGCTTTCTTACCACCTAACTACATGCGAATCACCTTTCAGTGTTAACCTCTGACATTATAAATTCATATTCTAGATCCCTTGTTCCACAGCATTCATCACAAAGAAACTGTGAGTGTTGTGGGGGATTCTCTGAAAAACATTTCGGTGTGTTGTGGGGATATCACTGAAACAGCAATGGACCAACTGATATCATACACCATATGACCATTCTGCATTAAATTAGTATACCTTCAGTTAAGCCTGGTGTGTAATCTACCAATCTACATACAAAAAGTTAGCTATGTTTATAAAATAGTGTTCTTCTTGGTCAGAAACACAAGGTTAAATCAAAGCACTCTGAGCTAGTCTCATAGAGAGATAGTATTCTCGTGGCACCCATGATTTATGAGTGAGTTCTAATTGAGCCCACGCATTTTCCCAAACATCGACCTGTTTCTTTTCAGCAGCCAGCGTTTGTGGGTCGTGGTTTGCTGTTAGCAGCCCACCATCATTGCTGCAAAGTCCTTTGGTTACCTGCATTTACATTCCGCCCTGGGAGTTTTAGTCCGTCTACTGAACCCATCTACTACTCGTCACTGAGTGCACACGTTTTAAAGCAGGAATAGTAGCAAGGGTCAGTGCCTCCTCGTGACAGTTCCTATCAATCCCCCCACAATATCAGGTCCATGGGTCAGAAGATATGCTTGTCCTTTCCTGTGTCTCACCAGGAACAGGGACGCCAACTATGTGTGGGACATTTAACATCCTTGGAAAAAGGTTTGACTGTCTTTTTTAAAAACCCCCCTCACTATGCGATCATCATTTTATATAACCTGTTTAATTAGTCTTCCTCAACTCTGATGTTTCAGAGAAGACAATCCAGGATTATCCAAATCTCCCTGTATCTGAAACTTTCTCATCCTGGAGCCATATTGGATTAAACCTGCTCTGTACCCTCTCAAAAGCCTACCACAGCATTCTGTAATGGGTGCGACGTAGAACTGGCACCAATACTCCAATGTGGCCTCACCAAAACTATAGAGCTGGCATCATTGACTACCAGATCTTATTTCAAATTGCCCCTATGTAATGAATGTAAAACAGACCAATTGTCTACATTTTGAACCTTTTTGTTTGTGCTGCACCTTCAGTGAGATCTGACGCCTCCGTCAGAAAGGCCGCAGAGAAGCCTCTTGGGTCGGAGTGGATGGAGCATCGCGGGTCGTCCGGTCGACTGCGGTTGGCGGTTTTGTACGATGGGTCGCCGTGTGGCCGCGGGTCGGGCCTCGGAGCCGGAGGACACTCTGCCGAAAACAAAGGAGGGACGGACCAGGCGTGGAGGAACGGCCATGAGGGGGGGGGAGGGAGGGGGGGGAGAGAGTACAACAAGGAAGGACCTTGCTTAGGATACTTTGTAACTCCAGTCAGCGCCCAAATGTTACAGCGACTATTTGCATCACCATGCAAATTACACTGCGATTTGTCTCGTTCATTCATTCATTCATTTATTATGAACTTAGACTCCAAGTTCCCTCTACACATCGATGCTCTTAAAGGTCATACCCCATTAACTGTATGCCTTCCCCTTACATTCAACATTCCAAAGCACAATACCTAGAGAAAACCAAAGATCTCGGAGAAAACGCACGCAGGTCATGGTGAGAATGTACAAACTCCGTATAGTCAGGTTCAAACCTGGGTCTCTGGTTGCTGTTTAAGCCAGTAGCTCTACCACTATACCACCGTGCCGCCCATAAAATACCACCATGTAGCTCAACTAAATAGCCCTGTTCCCATACCTAGTCTAACAAAGGATAGCTGAGTGTGGGTGGGGGAAGAAGTGCGGGATTATTGAGTGTGTGTGCACACTGTGAGTGTGCTGACGGGACCTCACCTAGGAGCAGAAGTGTGGCAGCTTTTCCAGCCTATCCCCCAACACTCTCTCCCAATGCTAAGGTGGCCCCCTTTTAGTTTAGTTTGGAGATGTGGCATAGAAACAGGCCCTTTGGCCCACCATTTCCTTATCAATCATCCATTCACAATGAACATAAAAACTGACTGCAAAAGTTTTTATAGATATGTGAAGAGAAAGAGGTTAGTTAAAACAAATGTAGGTCCCTTGCAGTCAGAAACAGGTGAGTTGATCATGGGGAACAAGGATATGGCGGACCAATTGAATAACTACTTTGGTTCCGTCTTCACTAAGGAAGACCAAATATTCTGCCTGAAATAGCAGGGGACTGTGGGTCAAAGGAGGAATTGAGTGAAAACTCCAGGTCAGTCGGGAAGTGGTGTTGGGTAAATTGAATAGATTAAAGGCCGATAAAATCCCCAGGGCCAGATAGGCTGCATCCCAGAGTACTTAAGGAAGTAGCTCAGGAAATAGTGGATGCATTAGTTGATAATCTTTCAAAACTCTTTAGATTCTGGAGTAGTTCCTGAGGTATGGGGGTAGCAAATGTAACCCCTCTTTTTAAGAAGGGAGGGAGAGAGAAAACGGGGAATTACAGACCAGTTAGTCTAACATCGGTAGTGGAGGAAACTGCTAGAGTCAGTTATTAAAGATGGGATAGCAGCACATTTGGAAAGTGTGTGAAATCATTGGGACGAAAGTCAGCATGGATTTACAAAAGGTAAATCAATGTCTGACGAATCTTGTGGAAATTTTCGAGGATGTAACTAGTAGCGTGGATAAGGGAGAACCAGTGGATGTGGTATATCTGGACATTCCAGAAGGCTTTCGACAAGGTCCCACATAAGAGATTAGTATACAAACTTAAAGCATACGGTATTAGGGGTTCAGTCGTATTGATGTGGATAGAGAACTGGCTGGCAAACAGGGAAGCAAAGAGTAGGAGGTGTGTAAACGGGCCTTTTCACCAATGGCAGGCCAGTAACTAGTGGGGTACCGCAGGGCTCAGTGCTGGGGATCCCCAGCTAATTTTACAATATATATTAATGATCTGGATGAGGGAATTGAAGGCAATATCTCCAAGTTTGCGGATGACACTAAGCTGGGGGGCAGTTGTTCGCTGTGAGGAGGATGCTAGGAGACTGCAGGGGTGACTTGGATAGGCTGGGTGAGTGGGCAAATGTTTGGCAGATGCAGTATAATGTGGATAAATGTGAGGTTATCCACTTTGGTGGCAAAAAAAAACAGGGAAAGCGGACTATTATTTAAATGGTGGCCGCTTGGGAAAAGGGGAGATGCAGCGAGACCTGGGGTTGTCATGGTACACCAGTCATTGAAAGTAGGCAGTTGCAGGTGCAGCAGGCAGTGAAAAAAGCGAATGGTTTTATTAGCTTTCATAGCAAAAGGATTTGTGTACAGGAGCAGGAGAGGTTCTTACTTCAGTTGTACAGGGTCTTGGTGAGACCACACCTGGAGTATTGCGTGCAGTTTTGGTCTCCAAATCTGAGGAAGGACATTATTGCCATAGAGGGAGTGCAGAGAAGGTTCACCAGACTGATTCCTGGGATGTCAGGACTGTCTTATGAAGAAAGACTGGATAGACTCGGTTTATACTCTCTGGAATTTAGGAGGATTAAGAGGGGATCTTATAGAAACTTACAAAAATTCTTAAGGGGTTGGACAGGCTAGATGCAGGAAAGATTGTTCCCGATGTTGGGGAAGTTCCAGGACAAGGGGTCACAGCTTAAGGATAACGGGGGAAATCTTTAAGACCGAAGATGAGAAAGACTTTCTTCACACAGAGAGTGGTGAGTCTCTGGAACTCTCTGCCACAGAGGGTAGTTGAGGCCAGTTCATTGGCTATATTTAAGAGTGAGTTGGATGTGGCCCTTGTGGCTAAGGGGATCAGAGGGTATGGAGAGAAGGCAGGTACGGGCTTTATATATACATACTTATACTGAGTTGGATGATCAGCCCATGATCATATTGAATGGCGGTGCAGGCTCGAAGGGCTGAATGGCCTACTCCTGCACCTAATTTCTATGTTTCTATGTTTCTATGTTATCCCACTCCCTCAACCACTCGCTACACACAAAGGGCTATTAACAGAGGCCATTTAACCTACAACCCACATTCTATGCGATGGAGGAATTGAAGCACTTGATCACAGTGAGAACATGCCCCCCCCCCCAAACTCCACACAAAGAGCCACCCGAAGGCATAGCATTATACCTGGGCTCGGGCTCATCAGCTTACACCATTGTCCACCCATGCTTCTTACATCTGCTGAGCGACCAACCCTTCCCATTGTACATCCCCTGGCCTGGGACCCTGAATGTCTCAGTTCTGTTCTGACTCTCCAATCTTCTCTCTCCACCATTTCACCAAATCCTGCCAACTACGCCATCAATGTAACGATACAAGCAGGTTTTCTCAAAGATTCAGTCTCAAAGATTGGAGAATATTTCATTAAAACATAGAAAATAGGTGCAGGAGTAGGCCATTTGGCCCTACGAGCTAGTACCGCCATCCATTATGATCATGGCCTGCTGATCATCCTAACTGTTCTTGCTTTCTCCCCAATATCCCTCTGTTCCATTATACCCTCAAGAGCTATATCTAACTCTTCAAAACATCCAGTGAATTGGCCTCCACTGCCTTCTGTGGCAGAGAGAATTCCCACAGATTCACAACTCTCTGGGTGAAAATGATGTTTTTCCTCATCTCAGTCCTAAATGGCCTACCCCCTTATTCTTAAAACTGTTACAAAAAATGGTTCAAGGTAACAAACGAGCTGTTCATTCTAGTAAAATGCAGGAAAAAAGAATCAAAGGCACAAACCTCACCCTTCTGCACTCGCGTCTTCCCTGATGTGAGTGATTACAACGAGTGTCCCGGCCACATTCCCATCGGGACGGCAGGTCTGGGGAACTCGAGGGTCAGGCACCATTATGATCCCGGGGGTCCCAGGTGAAGTCCCGGCAGCTTCACACAGTGTGCACACCGTTGCAATATCTTGCGTTTCTTCACCAAACCTACACTCAACTATCCCTTGTTAAGATTATCTATGGAACAGGGGTTATTTAGTTGAGCTACAGCTTGGACGTCTGGCAAGAAACGTTTGTCTTGTCTTCCTGCTGTCTATCCTTGAGCTGTATGATCTGAGATCCCATGATGATTTACTGGTTCTTCCGAGTTTAGTTTAGAGAACAGGGCAGAAACAGGCCCTTTGGCCCCACCGCGTCTGTGATCCCGCACACCTAATACTATCCCACGCACTGGGGACAAATTTACAAATTTACTGAAACCAATTACCCTGCAAAGCTGTACATCTTTAGAGTGTGGGGGGGAACCGGAGAAAACCCATGCAGGTCACGGGAGAACGTACAAACACCGTGCAGACAAGCACCTGTGGTCCAAGATCGAACCCGGATCTCCGGCGCTGTAATGGCAGCAACTCTTAACCGCAGCGCCACCATGCCGTCCTGAATGTCAACACAATTATTTTCCAAAGTCCACACTGTATCCAAGCAAGCCTGCTGCCTCCATCAATGCTTATAGCAGACAACTATGTTCTTAGCTGAGAGCGCATATTTTACTCGTTGCATTACTTTGGTATAACATGGAGCCCAGATGATTGGCCTTTTCCCTTGTACTCCGTGCTGAGGAGAGGGGCCGGACGGACGTTTGTCAGACTGAGGAGATCGTCTTCTTGGGCAACAGGAACTTACAACTGCCTGTGCCATGACAGCCCCTGCATCGTGCCCTCTACATCTGCTGCCCTGCGACTACAACTGCCCTGTGCCATGAGTCGGCATGTCCCCGGTCGCCAGGTTAGGTTAGGTAAGGGGGAGGTACAGCGAGACCTGGGTGTCCTTGTACACGGGTCACTGAAAGATGGCGTGCAGGTACAGCAGGCAGTGAGTGAGAAAGCTCATGGAATGATGGCCTTCATAACAAGAGGATTTCAGTATAGGAGTAAAGAGGTTCTTCTGCAGTTGTATAAGGCTCTGGTGAGACCACATCTGGAGTATTGTGTACAGTTTTGGTCTCCTAATTTGTGGAAAGACATCCTTGTGATTGAGGCAGTGCAGCGTAGGTTCACGAGATTGATCCCTGTGATGGCGGGACTGTCATATGAGGAGAGATAGAAAAGACGAGGCTTGTATTCACTGAAGTTTAAAAGGTTGAGGGGGGATTTTAAAGAAGCATATAAAAGGACTGGACAGGCTAGATACAAGAAAAATGTTCCCAATGTTGGGCGAGTCCAGAACCAGGAGCCACAGTCTTAGAATAAAGGGGAGGTCATTTAGGACTGAGGTGCGAAAAAAAGTTTTCACCCAGAGAGTTGTGAATTTATGGAATTCCCTGCCAGTGGGAAGTGGAGGCCAAATCACTGGATGGATTTAAAAGAGACTTAGATAGAGCTCTAGGGGCTAATGGAGTCGAGGAATATGGGGAGAAGGCAGGCACGGGTTATTGATAGGGGACGATCAGCCATGATCACAATGAATGGCGGTGCTGGCTTGAAGGGCCCGACTGGCATTCCACCTGCACCTATTTTCTATGTTTCTATGATTGGACAGGCTAGATGCAGCAAAAATATTCCCCGTATTGGGGGCGTCCAGAACTAGGGGTCACAGTATAAGAATAAGTGGTTGGCCAGTTAGGACTGAGATGAGGAAAAACGTTTTCACCCAGAGAGTTGTGAATCCGTGGAATTCTCTGCCACGGCAGGCAGTGGAGGCCAATTCGCTGGATGTTTTCAAGAGAGTTAGATTTAGCTCTTAGGGCTAAGGGAATCAGGGGATATGGGGAAAAAACCGGAACGGGGTGCTGATTATGGAAGGTACACAAAAGGCTGGAGAAACTCAGCGTGTGCAGCAGCATCTAAGGAGCGAAGGAGATGGGCGACGTTTTCTTCAGGTAATGATTATGGATTACTGATTATGGAATATCAGCCATGATCATATTGAATACTGATTATGGAATATCAGCCACGATCATATTGAATACTGATTATAGAATATCAGCCATGATCATATTGAATACTGATTATGGAATATCAGCCATGATCATATTGAAAGGAGGTGCTGGTTCGAAGGGCCGAATGGCCTACTCCTGCATCTATTTTCTATGTTTCTATCATATTGAATGGCGATGCTTCCTCAAAGGGCCAATTGGCCTACTCCTGCATTTATGTTTCAGATGAGGGGGGGGGGGAGGGGGCGTGAGATAACCATCCGAGTCACAAGGAATGCTGAAAGCCACGGTGGGGGTGCTGTGTTTGCTAGAATTTGCAGCTGAAGGAGGTGAGACGGAGCTGTTCACACCTTTTGTTTATTTGCTTTTTTTCCTCTATGTCATTGCAATGGCTCAGTGGCTGTGCTTCCCTTGGAGAGGCTGCCTTGCCTGTATTTGTGAGACGCAGGCAGGCCTCACCTCGGAGGGTTCACTCTTTTTGAAACCCTTAACTTTGTGCTCGCCCCATGCGATCAGGACCCACCCACCCCAACAGTGGTGTGAGCATTGGATTCACCAATTTGAGGTAAAAAGGCAACAGCTCTCCCTCGTCCGATCTTCCGTCCCGTTTACCATCAAGCCTGACTTCGTGAAGGTGCTGGGGATCTGGTTTGGGGGGGCCTGAGGCGAGTAACAAGAATTGGCTGGAGCGGATAGCCAGGGTGGGGAGGAAGCTGGAGCTGTGGAGGCAACACTCCCTCTCCATAACTGGTAAAAATTTGGTCATCAGGTATGAGGTGCTCTTGGGGTTGCTGTACTTGGCGTAAGTGTGGCCTGTCCCTCCCTCCTACGCCACAGGGATCACCCGGGCCGTCTTCCAGTTCATCTGGGGGTCGAGGATAGACCGGGTGCGACGGGCCACAATGTACAAGTCAGCAGACAACGGGGGTAAAAGCGTGCCCTCACCCTGCATCAGGCGGAGTGTAGAGCCAAGGCACGTGGGCACCAAGTGTCACTACCTGCTGAGGTTCTACCTCTCCCCGGCATTGCGAAAGATGGGCCTGGTGCAGATGCCACGCAATGTGCCAGTCAGCTGGACATTGCAGCCTCATCTGTCGTCTGTGGAAAGGTTCTTCTGGACCAACACCTTTGACCACATGTCCATTGGGCAGTGGTCAGCACGGAATGTCCTGCAGGCACTGCAGGGAAAGGACTCGATGGATCCGGTGGCGTGGTTCCCAGAGCAGACTGCCCAATTTGTCTGGCAAAATGCCTCATCGCCAGAACTCACCAACAAGCACCAAGACCTGGCTTGGCTGGCGGTGAGGGGGGCTCTCCCAGTCAGATCCTTCCTGCACCGTCTGAACCTCACTGCCAGCGCACGCTGCCCTCGGGGTGGCTGCTATGGAGAGGAGACGGTTGCCCACCTCTTTGCAGAGTGTGGATTTGCTAAAAGAGTCTGGAGAAGAATGCAAGGGTCCCTGGTAAGCTTTATCCCAAACAGCTGCATCACAGAGGACTCTGTGATTTACGGACTGTTCCCAGGGACACATTCAGAGACTGACATCGAGTGCTACTGGAGGGTCATCACCTCGGTGAAAGACGCCCTTTGGTCAGCCCGAGCGTTGTTCACCACCCAGCAGAGCGAGATGTCCGTCGGGGAATGTGGCCGACTGGCCCACTGCAGATTGCAGGAGTACGTGCTGAGGGACGCACTGAAGCTCGGTGCAGCCAACGGCAAGGCTCTGTGGGGGTCTAGGGTCCTTCAGCTGCTGGACATGGGGGGCACGGTATGGTGGAGACGTCCCTCAAAATAAGGGAAGGTATCCCACGCCAGTGGGCCACATGAGTGGCACGGGTGGGGGACAGATTTGTGGAATTTGGAGAAAAATATATATAACTGTATTGATCAATTTGTATAGTCTCCTAAAATGTCGGATGGATTTTCCACAAGGTTCATGTATTGTATATATTTATTAAATTAATAAAGTGTATTTAGAAATTTAAAAAAAAAATCTGTTATCGGTTTAATATCTGATACATCCCTTATCTGGGGACCATATATTAAATTGACTTTTGGAACAGGGAGATGGAATAGGGGCTTGCTCCGTCCACTCCACGCATCGACCCAGTATTGCAGTGCCTCTGGGAACGATGCACTTCCCTATTGGGAGATTTTCAAAGTTCAAAAAGAAAAGACAAAAATGCCTCCTGGTGCTTGCTTAAAAGCTGCATGGGGTCTGCCTGCTGCCCTCTCTCACTCTGCGTCTGCGTGCATGCGTGTGTGTCTGTCTGTGTTGACGGACTGATCAAGTCAAATACTTTGCCTTCCTTTATTTCACCAGTGGATACTTTCAAGGGAAAAAAGGACGCATTTCAACCCAAACTTCTGGGAAGGAGAAAAAAATTCTTCAGCAAATTCTTCAATGTCACATTTGCCGGCTCAAGGTAGGACTTAGCACCACACCGCTAAGGTAGGACTCGCTGACTCTCTGACCGGGGCAGGGGTGAGTTTAGCGCCTTTGCACCAATGAGCGGCCGGAGGGCGAGCCATGGTTTGGTCAATGTGGCGCACCCGTCCCCCCGACAGAAGCCCTGGCCGCACGTTCTGGGGGCGGGGACGGGAGGGCGGCCGGCGCACTGCGCTGTCGGCTGTGTATTGGCAAGGCGTCTGTTTGTCTGTCGCTAGTGTGCCTGGATGGGTCAGGGGGTGCGTGGGTACCGCCAGAGGTAATGTCAAGGCCTTTGTGGATTTGCCACGAGCCAGGTTTAAGGCTGAGGAGGAGAGGCAGCAAGCAGGTGGCTGACTGGAGCTGGTGGAGGGAAAAGGAGGTGAGCATGAGCAGAGTTTTGCGTTCCCAGTTTCAAAGTTGGAACGGAACGCACGATCGCCAGGCAACAAGCAGTGCTGTGGTGGGCCTGCGCAGTAGAAGCTAGAAGCAGCCTTGAAGCAGAACCGACGTTGCTTCTTAAACGCTTTTGCCATGCAGCCCACGGCCAAGTCCAGAACCGCCACGTCGAGTGAGTGTCCAGTGCCGTGCAGCCCACGGCCGCGACGAGAAGCCGAAGCCAGATAACGGGGGGTCGGTAAGCGGGCCTCGTTAGGACAGCCCTAAGAATGCTAGTAGTTGGACCGGTTTAATTAATCGCAAGCTGGCCATTGATACGCACGACGAGTGCTGGCTCTCCACCTTGACGTAAGTCCGTTTACATTGCCTGGACTTTCGAAAAGGTCCCATTCAAGATTTTATTATTTCGGAGTCGGTGAGTGACTGCGTGAACGTCCTCGTCATTTATCCATGTGGAGCATGGATAGCGTCAGAGAGCGCTGATATGATCCATTGTATGGCAGATCAGTAGAGATATACCGCCGACGGTAAGCCAGAGACCTTTCAGGGTCCGGGCTGGAATATACGACCCGTAGATGGGTCGGCTCTAAGGTGCACCGCCTGCGGAGGAATTTCCTGCAGACGGATAACCCCGGAGACCCAGCAGGGTCCAGGCTGGAAGGTCACCGTCTTCGTATACCGCATGAAGCGAAAGACTCGGAAGTATGTCCAGGGAACGTACTGGAGTACAAGCGTGAGGTTCCAGAAAATTCTGGCATGGCATCAAGACCTTCGCTAAGGAAGAAACCTGAAGGCCAGAGTTCCCTCATGAAGGAGCAATCACGTCACGCCACAGAGATGCCGGCGGTGGGATACCATGCACCTGCAAAATTGTTCCTGAAAGGACCAGCAGTGAACAACGCTAT
The DNA here is from genome assembly GCA_035221665.1 of Okamejei kenojei. Taxonomy (NCBI): domain Eukaryota; kingdom Metazoa; phylum Chordata; class Chondrichthyes; order Rajiformes; family Rajidae; genus Okamejei; species Okamejei kenojei. The sequence continues at coordinate 16,794,295 of CM069167.1, read as the reverse complement.
GTGGGGGTTCAATGCACACTTCAAAATGAACTGCTTCCAGAAGAACGCCATCGGACCTGCCTTAAATTCCAAATCTACAGGTTCAACTGAGGCCAGCAATGTCCAGCCGCCGAATCCTGTCTTCAGGAACCTGCCCAAACAGGTACGACCCGGATGAAGAGTTAAAGCTGTCCAGCTTCACAAGGTACTACAGCAACACGCCCCACGCCGCTATCGACAGCAAGCGTTTCACTGAAGCTGGTGGCAGCTTCAAAACTGGGCCAGACGGGTCCTCAGGGAATTGGGTCCACGCACCCCAGCAATCCTAAGCTGGGACGGAATTAGAACCCGCACCAGGGGCCTTTGGGCTTACCACAAGACCACCAATAAGCATGAAGGTAGGTGGGTCTGGTTCTTTCTGAAATATGAGGTATGTGGACCATTTGCAAGTTGGTAAATTTACACTTGTTTTATGCAAGACAGAGTTACCTTTTAAGACAGGCCGCAGTTACGGGCCGCTCATTGTCACAGTGAAAGATACCGGTTCAACTCACATATGCAGTATAGACTTTTCTGAATAGAAAACTTAATTGCTGTCTCACAACAGGTGAACAGTTTTCCACTCACTGGGCTCACCAAAGATATTTGAAGTTTAGCTGGATGGAACAGTGTTACAGTCAAAAGCATTGCAAAATGGGCAAACTTCAGCCCCAAGCTATCTACCAAATTACTAAAACCAGTGCTCGGCTGCTTTAAACCAAAGCTATTATTATGGGCTATCTGGATGATGTTCTAAAACGTTGTATTTTGCCAAATCAGCGGTATCAGCCACAGACTATCATGCAGAAATTAGATTCTCATCCATCCAGTTAAATTTAAATTGATGCCAACTGAAACTATTGAGTATTAGGATGACCTTTAACTCTATTAAATTATCTGGGATTGGCAATATATTGGGTTCAGCTATGCTACTTGCGCCTCTTGCACCATCAGAGCTGTACGGCGTGCAAAGGAGCCAGCTCACAGTTACCACGTTGGTCATTACTACCAGACCTATGCTATTCCAGCTGAAACTATCAAAGTTACCATGGTCGACAAACAGTATTCAGCATTGCCCCACTAACCTTCATCAGTACTCGTCAGTTAATTACTAACTGATGCTGTTGCTTAAAGATGGATAATTACTAAATACCATCTTTAGTTACGGAGGCAGATGGGGTTTGCATGAGCTACCAATTATTCAGTTATATTATTCACACCAGGTGCATTCTGTGGATTAAAGGTTTGTGCAAATATGCATAATCTGCATGCTCAAGTCTAACTTGATACACTCTGGTGCTATTAATGTTAATCACATGGGTGCAATCAAGTCAAAGGATCCGGTAATAGTTTATCTAACTTCATTGGGCATTGGCGTATCATCAGGTAAACGCAATGACAACACAGAATGGATGTGGAATCGCAAGTATTCAAGGACATTGTGGGCTTGATGGAACACCTAAAGATCAAAATGTTGCATCCAGGCTCAATCGGCAGTTGCAAAAATACGTGGCGTATCAGTGGCGATGGATGCATTCCACGCTACACTGGGGAAGATGCTCATTGTGTCCCTCTATTTTTACCTCCCAGACGGGTCTTGTAAATTCAGCAATTCCCTCAGGCATTTTCATAGTGCTTGCCTATACACCATGATTCCCACCGAGGGTACACAAAAAGCAGAAACTCAGCGGGTGCAGCAGCATGCACGTTTCCGGGTCGAACCCTTCTTTCAAACTTCAGGAACAGGGAAATGAGAGATATAGACCAATGAGTGAAGATATGCAAAAAAGTTCGGTTCATTTTCGTAGTGCCTGAGGGAGAGGTGGGAAGGGGAGGAGACAAGGGTGGCCTAACAGAATGAGAAAACAGCTACGGAATGATTCCCACCGATGTTGGGAATGATGATAGAACCTTGTATGGTATTTCCAGGTACTAAATGGCTGGTTAGCCATGACCGGGAAACCATCCTCTGCATACATAAATCAATTCATTGACTTGCAGACTGGGAAGACCGCTTCCTGCGGCTAAGAATTGTCAAACCAAACTATGGACGTGCTCACTGCAATTGCAGGGATAGCACCAAACAAACTGTACCTCCCTCATAGGGATGGGAAGTATTTGTTAACACATAAGTTGACACGGATGACTGACGTCTTGAAGTTCAGTTCCATATGGGGTTGACAATCATTAAAGAGTGCCATTACTGTGCCGCTCATGCCTTCTCAGCATATTGGCTCGACACCCCCAGGCCAAGTACGCAGAGATTGGGATGTTAACATTGGAACATCTCTGTCCTCGGCACACTAAACCAAGTGGTTATGCTCATGGCGCTGAGTCAGCACACCGGTCCAGTTTTGCCTAGCGGTGACTGGACAAGATGATTATTCTGCAGGGAAATTACATTATGTTATGACCTAATTAGCAGAATACGCCAGGGACATTAGGTCAAACTAGAATTGCTGGCATATCCCATGGACCTTCGGTTGTATGTGGCCACACACCCACACCAGTATGTGAAGGTCACTAGAGCCTTAGGGACTCTGAACTAGCAATGATTGTTAGTCACATGAAGCCTCATAAGAGAATTTCACTACAGACCATCGCCCGGTGGTTAATATGGGTTCTGGGATACAGGAGTGAACACTGACATACAAGTCTCACTCCACCCGAGCTGCAACTATATCAGCAGCAGGGGATGGACGTTCGCGGGACCACATCCTGGCGGCTGCAGGATGGTCTAACGAACGATTCCAAACATTAGAAATACCCTTTGCCAGACCAGAGGTATTTGCCAACTCTTTTTAGGCCTGTGTTATAGTTCCTCCCGGGTGTAGGAGGTTACTATTATCACTATGTGTCCATTAATAGCATCAACATGTCTATACCTATGTCATGTCTGAATGCATCATTAAAATTAGCTCTTCACTGATGCAGTGTGTGATGCATGGACTCGTCCACGGCATGAAATCACAGAGCTTTGAAATCTTCACGTAGTCACTCACGTGACTCCGAAGTAAAATAGTAAGATTAAACGAGAACTTACCAGTTTGAAGTTTGATCCTTATTTTATGAGGAGTTACGATGAGGGATTAACTGCCCCCCGCTCCCAACCCTCTATATAAGGATCAACTGGTATTTTAGTTCTCTTATCTTACTATACATTCAGTCAACTTCTGTTATCTGTGATTTCACACCGCTGCTTTGAAGAATGTCACGCACGCGTGCTGGCGGGGTCTTCACGTAATCCCTCATCGTAACTCCTCATAAAATAAGGATCAAACTTCAAACTGGTAAGTTCTCGTGTAATCTTACTATTAGTGTGCATAATTCCAGCACGTGGTATTGGAGGTAGGGTATTGACATGGATAAAGAACTGGTTGGCAGACAGGAAGCAAAGAGTAGGAATTAACGGGTCCTCTTCTGAATGGCAGGCAGTGACAGGTGGGGCCCCGCAAGGCTCAGTGTTGGCACCCCAGTTATTGTAATATATATTAACGATTTAGACGAGGGACTTAAATGCAATTCTCCAAGTTTGCGGATGACCCAAAGCTGGGTGGCAGTGTGAGCTGTGAGGAGGATGCTATGAGGCTGCAGGGTGATTTGGGATAGGTTGGGTGAACGGGCAGATGCAATATAATGTGGATAAATGTGAGGTTATTCACTTTGGTGGCAAGAACAGGATGGCAGATTATTATCTGAATGGTGTCAAATTTAGGAGAAGGGGAGGTGCAACGAGACCTGCGTGTGCTTGTACATTAGTCACTGAAAGTAAGCATGCAGATACAGCAGGCGTGAAGAAAACTTCATAGAAACATAGAAAATAGGTGCAGGAGGAGGCCATTCGGCCCTTCGAGCCAGCACCGCCATTCAATATGATCATGGCTGATAGTCCGCTATCAATAACCCGTGCCTCCCTTCTCCCCATATCCCTTGACTCCACTAACCCCTAGAGCTCTATCCAACTCTCTCTTAAATCCATCCAGTGATTTGGCCTCCACTGCCCTCTGTGGCAGGGAATTCCATAAATTCACAACTCTGGGTAAAAATGTTTTTTTCTCAGCTCAGTCTTAAATGACCTCCCCTTTATTCTAAGACTGTGCCCCCTGGTTCTGGACTCGCCCAACATTGGGAACATTTTTCCTGCATCTAGCTTGTCCAGTCCTTTTATAATTTTATATGTTTCTATGAGATACCCCCTCATCCTTCATTGCGAGAGGATCTGAGTTTAGGAGCAAGGAGGTCCTACTGCAGTTTTATAGGGCCCTGGTGAGACCGCACCTGGAGTATTGTGTGCAATTCCGGTCTCCTAAATTGAGGAAGGATATTATTGCTATTGAGGGACTGCAGCGTAGGGTCACCAGGTTATTTCCCGGATGGTGGGACTGACATATGATGAAAGAATGGGTCGACTGGGCTTGTATTCGTTGGAATTTAGAAGGATGAGAGGGGATCTTATAGAAACATATAACATTTTTAAAGGATTAGGTTAGGTAAGGGGGAGGTACAGCGAGACCTGGGTGTCCTTGTACACCGGTCACTGAAAGTTGGCGTGCAGGTACAGCAGTCAGTGAAGAAAGCTCATGGAATGATGGCCTTCATAACAAGAGGATTTCAGTATAGGAGTAAAGAGGTTCTTCTGCAGTTGTATAAGGCTCTGGTGAGACCACATCTGGAGTATTGTGTACAGTTTTGGTCTCCTAATTTGTGGAAGGACATCCTTGTGATTGAGGCAGTGCCGCGTAGGTTCACGAGATTGATCCCTGTGATGGCGGGACTGTCATGTGAGGAAAGATTGAAAAGACTAGGCTTGTATTCACTGAAGTTTAGAAGGATGAGGGGGGAATCTTAAAGAAACATATAAAATTATAAAAGGACTGGACAGGCTAGATACAGGAAAAATGTTCCAAATGTTGGGCGAGTCCAGAACCAGGGGCCTTAGAATAAAGAGGAGGTCATTTAGGACTGAGGTGAGAAAAAACGTTTTCAGCCAGAGAGTTGTGAATTTATGGAATTCTCTGCCAGTGGGAAGTGGAGGCCAAATCACTGGATGGATTTAAAAGAGAGTTAGATACAGCTCTAGGGGCTAATGGAGTCGAGGAATATGGGGAGAAGGCAGGCACGGGTTATTGATAGGGGACGATCAGCCATGATCACAATGAATGGCAGTGCTGGCTCGAAGGGCCAAATGGCCTCCTCCTGCACCTATTTTCTATGTTTCTGTGATTGGACAGGCTAGATGCAGCAAAAATATTCCCCGTATTGGGGGCGTCCAGAACCAGGGGTCACAGTATAAGAATAAGTGGTTGGCCAGTTAGGACTGAGATGAGGAAAAACGTTTTCACCCAGAGAGTTGTGAATCCGTGGAACTCTCTGCCACGGCAGGCAGTGGAGGCCAATTCACTGGATGTTTTAAAGAGAGTTAGATTTAGCTCTTAGGGCTAAGGGAATCAGGGGATATGGGGAAAAAGCCGGAACGGGGTACTGATTATGGAATATCAGCCATGATCATATTGAAAGGCGGTGCTGGTTCGAAGGGCCGAATTGCCTACTCCTGGATCTATTTTCTATGTTTCTATCATATTGAATGACGATGCTGCCTCAAAGGGCCAAATGGCCTACTCCTGCATTTATGTTTCAGAGGGGGCGTGAGATAACCATCCGAGTCGCAAGGAATGCTGAAAGCCACGGTGGGGGTGTTGTGTTTGCCAGAATTTGCAGCTGAAGGAGATGAGACGGAGCCGTTCACACCTTTTGTTTGTTTGCTTTTTTTCCTCTGTGTCATTACAATGGCTCAGTGGCTGTGCTTCCCTTGGAGAGGCTGCCTTGCAGTATTTGTGAGACACAGGCAGGCAGGCAGGCCTCACCTCACAGGGTTCACTTTTTTTTGAAACCCTTCAATTTGTGCTCGCCCCATGCGATCAGGACCCACCCCAACAGTGGTGTGAGCATTGGATTCTCCAATTTGAGGTAAAAAGGCAACAGCCCTCCCTCGTCTCTCTCTTCCTCACATCGTGTTAATATGGTGATAATAGTGACAGTTAACAAGTGCTTAACAATGACCGTTAACGGATCGTTTTCTTCTCAGAGGAATGTTTGACCGCACTGGGCATGTACTCTCTGGAGTTTAGAGGGGCGATGGGGATCTCATTGCAACTTAGCGAATAGTGAAAGGCTTGGATAGAGTGGATGTGGAGAGGACGTTTGCACTAGTGGGAGAGCCTAAGATGAGAGCCATAGCCTCCGAATTAAAGGACGTTCCTTCAGGAAGGAGATGAGGAGGAATTTCTTTAGACAGAGGACGGTGAAACTGGAATTCTTTGCCGCAGAAGTCAATGGATATTTTTAAGGCAGATATAGATAGATTGATTCTCGATTAGTACGGGATAGATCAGCCATGATGGAATGGCAGAGTCTTTGACAGTTTCTGTACACGGACCTTACAGTGGGCAGGTGGGCCGAGCTCTTGACAAAGGGCGGAACGGGGCCCGAGGGGGCGAGTGGCCTGCTCCCACGGGTAAGCACGGGTGGCCCCTAACCCTCCGCCGCTCGAGAAACTCGGCCGCAAGAAACGTCACTCGCTCGCAGCCGTGGGCTCGGCGTGACAAAGAAGTGGTCGGTGCAGCCTCTCTCCCTCCCTCCCTTCCTGCTGCGGCAGCCAGCCTTGTGTCTGCGCCCGTGACGTCACCACAGGCAAGCACCGTCCCTCCCGTCTGATTGGAGGGGTTGCAAGAGTTTTACATATTCAGGGCAAAGTTTGAGGAAAATGGGGGAGGGTGGGGGGGGGAGGCTGAGCGTGCGGGCCGGGGGGAGAAACGCCACCAAACGGTGACAGGGCTGGCGAGGGAGGCCTTTGCAGGCCCCCAGGCTGGCTCGGAAGCGGGAGGGCAGGCAGGATGTGGAAAGGGTGCGCGCAGTTGCGGGTATCGCTTCTCGGCCTTTTGGCTAAGATCAAGTGTAGTATCTGTTCTTTTTGTGAAAGAGACTATCTGTTCTTATCAGAACAGTTCTGGCGGTTCCTTGGGGACAAGGGCCGTGGATTGCGGAGCGAAATCGTTGAGGAGTCGGTCGGCTGCAGGCTTAGAGGTGGATCCATGCTGGTTGGGAAACCAACCTAACACCTTATTCAGCCACAATGTCAGCAGGAGCAGGAGCAGGAGTGCAGGGTATTCGGAATACCCTGCGAATAAGCATCAAGGACCTCAGCAAGGGGAACCCCTTCTCACGAGACCTGTTCGTGAAGAAGGTCTTGCTAGAGGCCTGCAAATTTGAGGCCAAGGACATCTACTGCCTCCAGGATTTTCCAGGTAACGGATATTTTGATGTTACCTTCAAGTATCCAACGGGATGGCAGAAGGTGATGGAAGTCTTCCGGGAGAGGGGAAATGAAGCTCCGCTGTCGCTGCTGAAAGTGCAGCCGCTCTTCACCCTCCCCACCCAGAAGGAAAGGTTCATTACGGTGCACATGTTTAACCCACATGTGCCCGTAGTGGATGTCCTCACCTTCCTTGCTCGTTACGTTGAGGGAACAGGAAACTGTGTGGACGTGAAGGACATGCACGGGATTTGGACCAGCAAGCGGCAAGTCAAGGTAAAGCTGAGGGTGGACAAGGATGGAGAAATCGTCCACCCCCCCTCGGTTTTCGCGATTGGAGGAAACCGAGGGTACTTGAGCTATGTAGGGCAACCCAGGCTGTGCAGGAAATGCAACAAGCCTGGGCATGTGATGGCCCAATGCACTGCAGTTGTCTGCAAAAACTGCAGGATGGAGGGCCATGAGACAAAGGACTGTCAGGCCAGCAAGAACTGCAACCTGTGCGGGGAGGCAGGCCACCTTTACAGGGCTTGCCCTAAAAGAGCCTGCACCTACGCACAGGCAACAAGAGGAGCTGCTGCCAGCACCCCAAAGGGGGGTGAGGCACCCCCCACCACTGCCAAGACCCCAGCAGAAAGAGGGAACACGGACGAGGACAGCCCGACCACCTCGAGGCCCCAAGTGCCAGAAGGAGACGCCCAGCATCCTGCCCAGGAGGGAGAGTCAATGGAGGAGGGGGAACAGCAGGAGAAAATGGACAATGGTGAAGTATAAGAAGAGGGGTCAGCCCAAAGAGCCAAGGCCAGAAAAAGAGTGGTAAGTCCAAAAGAAAATCACAAAAAAGGTGTCTTTCTCTTACAGAAGGCAGCAACCTCTCCTCCTCGTCGGAGGATGAGGCGACCGGGAAGTCCCAACGAGGGAGGCAGAGGAAGAAAACGGGGGAGGAAAAGGAGACCGAGAGCAGAGAAGTGGCCGAGGGGCTCCAGCCCCAGGACATCGGGAGCAGCGCAGTGGTTGAGGGGCTCCAGGCCCCGGAGACAGGAATCATCACAACGGCAAGTGGACCCCAGCTCCAGGGGACTGGGAGCAGTGCAACGGCCGATGGGCCCCAGCTCCGGGCGACCGGGAGCATTGCAGTGGCCGATGGGCCCCAGCTCCGGGTGACCGGGAGCAGCGCAGAGGCCATTGGGCCCCAGCTCCGGGCGACCGGGAGCAGCGCAGAGGCCATTGGGCCCCAGCTACAGAAGACAAAGGAAGCGGCATGCCCAAAAGGGGGTGGAACGAGAAGGCCCCCCGCAACGACAACTTTGGTTACGCCACCTGATACTCACCTCACCGCTGGATTCCTGAGCCCAGGAAAGCTGAGGCAATTCACCGAAGCGGTGGGGATGATAGGACATGGAAATGGCCAGTGACTCTAAAGACAATGGAGCTCAAACTGGCATCTTTAAACGTGCGCAGTATAAAGAGCACTGCGCGATGTGTTAATGCCTTACAGTACCTGGCCAAGGTCAAGGCAGATGTGACTTTTCTTCAGGAGTGCGGGCTGCCACACCTCCGCTGCTATCGGAGGTGGTCGCGATGGTGGCACCACGGACTGTCTGTGTGGTCGGGGGGAAATGACTGTCGTGCTTCCGGCCTGGGGATTTTGCTGCGGGGAGGGAACTTCACCATCACTGAGGTCAAGGAAGTGGTTGGAGGGCGTCTCCTCGTGGTGGATGTTATGTACCGTGGCTCTCCGCTCCGGCTGATAAATGTGTATGCCTCACCCACGCAGAGCGAGCGGCTGGCCGTTCTCCAGCAGCTCCCAGTGCTGCTGGCCACGTCCCGGCAGCTCGTTCTGGCCGGTGACTTCAACTGCATCATTGATGCGGCTGGACGATCCGGCAGTGCCGACAGCAGACTGGACAGCACGTCCAAGTTTCTGATGGAGATGGTAAAAGACGCAAAGCTGCGTGACGCCTTCAGCGACCCTGCAGGCGGGTCCCAGCCGCAGTTCACTTGGTCGAGATCGGACGGTTTAGCCCGATCTCGGATAGACTTCGTCTTCACGACGAAGGCCGTCACGGTGAGACACACTGACCTCACGCCAGTGTTCTTCTCCGACCACTGCCTCCTTCAGGCTTCCTGTCACCTACGGGAGGACCGGAAGGCAGGCAGAGGGACGTGGAAGTTAAACACGAAACTGTTGACCCCAGAGAGTGTCGAGGAGCTAAAGAGGGACTACGCATGTTGGAGAACGGTGAAGCCCCTCTTTGACTCCCCCACACTCTGGTGGGAAGCAACCAAGGAGAACATTAAGAGGTTCTTCATAATTAAAGGGGTTCAGAGAGCAAGACAGAGTCAGAGGGAATTGTGCCAACTCCAGACAGATTTGCAGCAACTGCTCCTTCTGCAGTCGAGCGGGGTGGATGTGAGGGAGGAACTTAGAGAGTTGAAGGACCGGCAAGCTCAGCTCTTCACCTCTGAATCCTCCAAGATCATCTTCCGATCTAGGGTCCGCCATGTGGAGCAGGATGAGACGTGCTCACGTTTCTTCTTCCATAAGGTTCACAGGGGGAGCTCTGTGATGAACAGCCTTAGGGAGGAGGACGGCACGGTAGCATCCTCACAGACAGACGTGCTGAGGATCTGCAAATCCTTTTACACAGATTTGTATGACCAAAAGACCACAGACAGTACCTCCTCCCAGAACTTTCCTGTCCTCAATCACGGAGGTCTTGGAGGACAGCAAGCGGGAGAGTCTGGACCAACCACTGACCCTAGAGGAGCTGACTGGCTCCATCCGTTCCTTTGACTCGAATAAAACTCCCGGAAGCGATGGCTTACCGGCCGAGTTGTATTTGGCTCTGTGGGACTGGATGGGCCCGGACCTGCTAGAAGTGTACAACGACATGCTTCTGGCTGGTAGCATGTCAGACTCCATGAGGAAGGGCAACATCACCCTAATCTACAAGCAGAAGGGGGAGATGAAGGACATAAAGAATTGGAGACCCATAACACTTTTGAATGTAGACTACAAGATCCTGTCCAAGGCCATTGCCAATCGGGTCAAGTCTGCTCTGGGACAGGTGATCCACCCGGACCAAACCTGTGCTGTACCTGGCAGGAAAATCTCAGACAGCCTAGCGTTGCTGAGAGATACCATCGCCTACGTGCAGGACAGACGGGTGGATGCCTGCCTAGTCAGCTTGGACCAGGAGAAGGCCTTCGACAGGATTTCGCACACGTACATGAGGGACGTGCTCTCCAAAATGGGTTTTGGGGAGGGAATCAGAAATTGGATCAAACTGCTCTACACCAACATCCGTAGTGCAGTCCAAATCAATGGGTGGGAATCAGACAGTTTCCCTGTAAGGTCTGGAGTTAGGCAGGGTTGCCCTCTCTCTCCTGTCTTGTTTGTCTGCTGTATTGAACCTTTTGCTGAATCCATCAGGAAGGATGCTGGCATAAGAGGAGTGACATTGCCAGGCAGTGGGGGCATTCAAGTAAAGACCTCCCTGTACATGGACGATGTCGCTGTCTTCTGCTCGGATCCAGAGTCGGTCCGCAGACTGATTAGTATCTGCGACCAGTTTTGAGTCGGCCACGGGAGCCAGGGTGAACCGCAGGAAGAGCGAGGCCATGCTCTTTGGCAACTGGCCCGACAGATCTTCCGTCCCCTTCACCATCAAGCCTGACTTCTTGAAGGTGCTGGGGATCTGGTTCGGGGGGGCTGAGGCATGTAACAAAAATTGGCTGGAGCGGATAGCCAGGGTGGGGAGGAAGCTGGAGCTGTGGAGGCAACGCTCCCTCTCCATAACGGGAAAGAATTTGGTCATCAGGTGTGAGGTGCTCTCGGGGCTGCTGTACTTGGCACAAGTGTGGCCTGTCCCTCCCTCATACGCCACAGGGATCACCCGGGCCATCTTCCACTTCATCTGGGGGTCGAGGATGGACCGGGTGCGACGGGCCACAATGTACAAGTCGGCAGACAACGGGGGTAAAAGCGTGCCCAACGTCGCCCTCATTCTGATGGCCACCTTCGTGTGTGGCTGCATCAGGCGGAGTGTAGAGCCAAGGCACGTGGGCACCAAGTGTCACTACCTGTTGAGGTTCTACCTGTCCCCGGTGTTGAGAAGGATGGGCCTGGCGCAGGTGCCACGCAATGTGCCAGTCAGCTGGACATTGCCGCCCCATCTGTCGTCGGTGGAAGGGTTCTTCCGGACCAACCCCTTTGACCACATGTCCATCGGGCAGTGGTCAGCACAGAATGTCCTGCAGGCACTGCAGGGAAAGGACTCTATGGACCCCGGTGGCGTGGTTCCCTGAGCAGACTGCCCAGCTCGTCTGGCAAAATGCCTCATCGCCAGAACTCACCAACAAGCACCAAGACCTGGCTTGGCTGGCGGTGAGGGGAGCCCTCCCAGTCAGATCCTTCCTGCACCGTCGGAACCTCACTACCAGCGCACGCTGCCCTCGGGACGACTGCTATGGCGAGGAGACGGTTGCCCACCTCTTCACAGAGTGTGGGTTTGCTAAAAGAGTCTGGAGAAAAATGCAAGGGTCCCTGGTACGCTTTATCCCGAACAGCTCCGTCACAGAGGACTCTGTGATTTACGGACTGTTCCCAGGGACACATTCAGAGACTGACATCGAGTGCTGCTGGAGGGTCATCAACTCGGTAAAAGACGCCCTTTGGTCTGCCCGAGCATTGTTCACCACCCAGCAGAGCGAGATGTCCGTCAGGGAATGTTGCCGACTGGCCCGCTGCAGACTGCAGGAGTACGTGCTGAGGGACGCACTGAAGCTCGGTGCAGCCAACGGCAAGGCTCGGTGGGGGAGGGCCACAGTCTAACGCCCTTCCGCTGCTGGACATGGGGGGGTACAGTATTGTGGAGACGCCCCTCAATATAAGGGAAGGTATCCCACGCCATTGTGGCATGAGTGGGGGACTGATTTGTGGAAACTTGGGAAAAAGAAAATGTCTAAACTGTATTGATCTATTGTACAGCCTCCGAAAATGTCGGATGGATTTTCCGCAAGGTTAATGTATTGTATATATTTATCATTCGAATAAAGTATATTTTGAAATAAAAAAAAAAGTATCTGTTCTTACCTGGGACAGGTGATCCACCCGGACCAAACCTGTGCTGTACCTGGCAGGAAAATCTCAGACAGCCTAGCGCTGCTGAGAGATACCATCGCCTACGTGCAGGACAGACGGGTGGATGCCTGCCTAGTCAGCTTGGACCAGGAGAAGGCCTTCGACAGGATTTCGCACACGTACATGAGGGACGTGCTCTCCAAAATGGGTTTTGGGGAGGGAATCAGGAATTGGATCAAACTGCTCTACACCAACATCCGTAGTGCAGTCCAAATCAATGGGTGGGAATCAGACAGTTTCCCTTTAAGGTCTGGAGTTAGGCAGGGTTGCCCTCTCTCTCCTGTCTTGTTTGTCTGCTGTATTGAACCTTTTGCTGAATCCATCAGGAAGGATGCGGGCATAAGAGGAGTGACATTGCCAGGCAGTGGGGGCATTCAAGTAAAGACCTCCCTGTACATGGACGATGTCGCTGTCTTCTGCTCGGATCCAGGGTCGGTTCGCAGACTGATTAGTATCTGCGACCAGTTTGAGTCGGCCACGGGAGCCAGGGTGAACCGCAGGAAGAGCGAGGCCATGCTCTTTGGCAACTGGCCTGACAGATCTTCCGTCCCCTTCACCATCAAGCCTGACTTCTTGAGGGTGCTGGGGATCTGGTTCGGGGGGGCTGAGGCATGTAACAAAAATTGGCTGGAGCGGATAGCCAGGGTGGGGAGGAAGCTGGAGCTGTGGAGGCAACGCTCCCTCTCCATAACGGGAAAGAATTTGGTCATCAGGTGTGAGGTGCTCTCGGGGCTGCTGTACTTGGCACAAGTGTGGCCTGTCCCTCCCTCATACGCCACAGGGATCACCCGGGCCATCTTCCACTTCATCTGGGGGTCGAGGATGGACCGGGTGCGACGGGCTACAATGTACAAGTCGGCAGACAACGGGGGTAAAAGCGTGCCCAACGTCGCCCTCATTCTGATGGCCACCTTCGTGTGTGGCTGCATCAGGCGGAGTGTAGAGCCAAGGCACGTGGGCACCAAGTGTCACTACCTGCTGAGGTTCTACCTGTCCCCGGTGTTGAGAAGGATGGGCCTGGCGCAGGTGCCACGCAATGTGCCAGTCAGCTGGACATTGCCGCCCCATCTGTCGTCGGTGGAAGGGTTCTTCCGGACCAACACCTTTGACCACATGTCCATCGGCTGTGGTCAGCAACAGAATGTCCTGCAGGCACTGCAGGGAAAGGACTCTATGGACCCGGTGGCGTGGTTCCCTGAGCAGACTGCCCAGCTCGTCTGGCAAAATGCCTCATCGCCAGAACTCACCAACAAGCACCAAGACCTGGCTTGGCTGGCGGTGAGGGGAGCCCTCCCAGTCAGATCCTTCCTGCACCGTCGGAACCTCACTACCAGCGCACGCTGCCCTCGGGACGGCTGCTATGGCGAGGAGACGGTTGCCCACCTCTTCACAGAGTGTGGGTTTGCTAAAAGAGTCTGGAGAAAAATGCAAGGGTCCCTGGTACGCTTTATCCCGAACAGCTCCGTCACAGAGGACTCGGTGATTTACGGACTGTTCCCAGGGACACATTCAGAGACTGACATCGAGTGCTGCTGGAGGGTCATCAACTCGGTAAAAGACGCCCTTTGGTCTGCCCGAGCATTGTTCACCACCCAGCAGAGCGAGATGTCCGTCAGGGAATGTTGCCGACTGGCCCGCTGCAGACTGCAGGAGTACGTACTGAGGGACGCACTGAAGCTCGGTGCAGCCAACGCCAAGGCTCGGTGGGGGAGGGCCACAGTCTAAGGCCCTTCCGCTGCTGGACATGGGGGGTACAGTATTGTGGAGACGCCCCTCAATATAAGGGAAGGTATCCCACGCCATTGTGGCATGAGTGGGGGACTGATTTGTGGAAACTTGGGAAAAAGAAAATGTCTAAACTGTATTGATCTATTGTACAGCCTCCGAAATTGTCGGATGGATTTTCCGCAAGGTTAATGTATTGTATATATTTATCATTCGAATAAAGTATATTTTGAAATATAAAAAAAAAAAAAGTATCTGTTCTTATCAGTTTAATATCTGATACGTCCCTTATCTAGGGACCATATATTAAATTGATTTTTGGAACAGGGAGATGGAATAGGGGCTTGCTCCGTCCACTCCACGCATCGACCCAGTATTGCAGTGCCTCTGGGAACGGTGCACTTCCCTTTTGGGAGATTTTCAAAGTTCAAAAGAAGAGACAAAAATGCCTCCTGGTGCTTGCTTAAAAGCTGCATGGGGTCTGCTTGCTGCCCTCTCTCAATCTGCGTGCGCACCTGCGTATCTGTCTGTGTTCACGTACTGCTCAAGTCAAATACTTTGCCTTCCTTTATTTCACCAGTGGATACTTTCAAGGGAAAATAGGACGCATTGTGGATTTGTCACGGTGAAGCAAAGTTTTACAAGGCAGCCCCTGTTTCATATGCTGCTAGAAAGCAGATTGATGCCGCTTTGGATGACTTGCTGCAGGATGGCATTATCAAGCCGGTGAAGGCAGCAGATTTCACATGCCCGATCATAGCTATTCCAAAACCGAATGGAAGCATGAGAGTCTGTGACAATTACAAGTTCACAGCAAATAAGGTGCTGAAAGTGGAACAGTATGCACTTTGGAGGATCTCCTGCAGGAACTAGGAGGAGAAAAGTTCTCTAAATTAGACCTCTCATTTGCCTATCATCAGATAGAGTTAAGGGCCTGTCCAACTTGGCCGTCATTTGCGCGCCATTCACGCGACCTCTGAAAATGTGGTTGTCGCGTTGTGACGCACGGGTAGCGTGTGGGTAGCGCGGTGCGGGAGCATGAAGAGGCGTGGAGTTGCGCGCGGTATCGCGCAGCACTCCAGGATCTCGTGCTGCACAAAATCCTCGCTCGCCACCTGCGTGACGTAAGTCCGTTTCCTGCACCAATACATAACAGGAATCACAGCATAACAGGCTTGAATTTTTCTTCTGGAATAATCCTCTGGAATTTTTTGAGGAAGTGGAATGGATAAGGGAGAGCCAGTGGATGTGGTATATCTGGACTTTCAAAAAGCCTTTGACAAGGTCCCACGCAAGAGATTAGTGTGTAAAATTCCAGCACGTGGTATTGGAGGTAGGGTATTGACATGGATAAAGAACTGGTTGGCAGATGCAATATAATGTGGATAAATGTGAGGTTCTCACTTTGGTGGCAAGAACAGGATGGCAGATTATTATCTGAATGGTGTCAAATTTAGGAGAAGGGGAGGTGCAACAAGACCTGTGTGTGCTTGTACATTAGTCACTGAAAGTAAGCATGCAAATACAGCCGGCAGTGAAGAAAGCTTCATTGCGAGAGGATCTGAGTTTAGGAGCAAGGAGGTCCTACTGCAGTTGCATAGGGCCCTGATGAGACTGCACCTGGAGTATTGTGTGCAATTCTGGTCTCCTAATTTGAGGAAGGATATTATTGCTATTGAGGGAGTGCGGCGCAGGGTCACCAGGTTATTTCCCGGATGGCGAGACTGACATATGATGAAAGAATGGGTCGACTGGGCTTGTATTCGCTGGAATTTAAGATGAGAGGGGATCTTATAGAAACATATACAATTTTTAAAGGATTGGACAGGCTAGATGCAACAAAAATATTCCCCGTGTTGGGGGCATCCAGAACCAGGGGTCACAGTATGAGAATAAGTGGTTGGCCAGTTAGGACTGAGATGAGGAAAAACGTTTTCAGCCAGAGAGTTGTGAATCAGTGGAATTCTCTGCCACAGCAGGCAGTGGAGGCCAATTCACTGGATGTTTTCAAGAGAGTTAGATTTAGCTCTTTGGGCTAAGGGAATCAGGGGATATGGGGAAAAAGCCGGAACGGGGTACTGGTTATAGAATATAAGCCATGATCATATTGAAAGGCGGTGCTGGCTCGAAGGGCCGAATGGCCTATTCCTGCATCTATTTTCTATGTTTCTATCATATTGAATGGCGATGCTGCCTCAATGGGCCGAATGACCTACTCCTGCACTTATATTTCGGGTGGGGGGGGCGGTGAGCATTGGATTCTCCAATTTGAGGTCAGAACAGTGAAATCAGTGCCCATTGCTTCACACATCGCTTTGAAGATTCTTGAATTTGTTGCGCTCCCTCGGATGTGGTTCACAATCTTCACATCTGAAAGCACTTCTCGAAGACCAGGAGGGAGAGTCTTCATCGCTAAAGCATGGTGATGTATTATGCAGTGGGTGAAGGAGACATGGGGAGTGACATCCTTCACGAAGGCTTTGAATCCAGATCTGCATCCGACCATGGAAGGTGCCCCATCTGTGCACACCCCGACAAGGCGTTCCCAGCCAAGCTCATGTTTGATGAGGAAGGCTTCCAGCATTCTGAACACATCATCTCCCTGAGTGGTAGTCGCCAATGGCTCCGAGAACATGTACTCTTCATTCATGGCTTCTCCATCGAGGTAACGAACGTAGACTAGCAGTTGGGAACATGAGGTAACATCTGTTGACTCGTCCAGTTGCAGTGAATACACTGGACTGCTCTTCACAGTGCTCACTACTTGCAGCAGAATATTACTCATATCCGAGATTCGACTTTTGACTGCGTCATTCAAAAGGGAAATCTGCCTGAACTTGTTTGACTGCTGTCCCCCCAGCACCAACATTGCTGCTTCAAGAAGGCATGGCTTGATAAGCTCTTCACCGATGCTGTGAGGTTTCTTTGTCTGTGCGATTCGATAAGCAATCCGGTATGAAGCCTCCAACGTTGCTTCATTGTGATGAGCGCAGTGACCTGTCGAATTGATGCGGGAACCCTTGAGTGCGGCTTCTTTTAGTTTAAAATAGTCCACTCCCTTCCCCGCCAGGTCGCTGTGACAAGACTCCAAATGGATCTTCAGTTTGCTGGGCTTCATGCGCTCATGGCTCAAAACCTTGGCACAGATAACACATTGAGCACGGATTTTTGAACAATGCTTGTGAAGCCGAACTTGAGAAATGTTTCAATATACATGCGCGTCTGGGAGGACATGGTTCACAAAACACACGGTATACGCAGGGCCTCAGGGGAATTTTATCAGTGGGTACAAAGTTTCTTTCAGGCCCCTCCCCTTCTCCATTAGTCATCCTGTTTTTATCTACTAGGGGTTTTATGCCATGAGCTGTAGCCTCAAAGGCAAAAAAAGGGGTATGGAAGATGAGAGAGGGGTGGAATGGAGCTCTCTGTTGATTTTCTGCATTTGAGGCCTTATGCTCCTATAAACCCTCCATGATAAATATAAATACATATAAATAAAATAAAAAGGATCAGAAAGCACATTTGTTTTGAACATCTTTGTTTATGCTACAATACAGATAAAGAAACATACTTTAATATTTCAATTCAGATCAGAACATCAGAGACATAATTATTAGTGAAAGAAGTATATAGGCTTAGTATTTACTTTAAATAAAGAGCTTTCCTGGACTTTTTTGTGAAAATTTTGAATCAAGCATGAAAATTTATTGTTCTGACAATGTTCGATTCAATTCTTAGCCTGGCCAAATCCACAAGATGTTCCTGAGACATTGTAGACTTTAAATAATTCTTAATCAGCTTGAGTTTGCTAAATGACCTCTCTCAAGAAGCTACTGTTGCTGGAATTGTTAATAGTAAGATTAAACGAGAACTTACCAGTTCGAAGTTTGATCGTTATTTTATGAGGAGTAACGATGAGGGATTACGTGAAGAAGCCCCGCCTGGCGCTGGAACGGCATACTTCAAAGCAGCGGCATGAAAAACACAGAACATAATGGCCGGAGTAAGATAGTAAGGCTCAACATAGATTTAGAACTACCAGATGATCATTTATTTTATGGGGGTCGGGAGTGGAGGGCACGTAATCCCTCATCGTTACTCCTCATAAAATAACGATCAAACTTCGAACTGGTAAGTTCTCGTTTAATCTTACTATTTTACTTCGGAGTCACGTGAGTGACTACGTGAAGAGTTTGAACCTTTCTGTGTTTTTCATGTCGTAGAATTTATTCCATACAACAGTCCGGCTCATTCAACACAGTAACGAGCGAATAACACATTTTTCCCCAAACATTGCCTCAAGTTAAGTGATAAATTATTTCACATTATAAAGAATAAACGTAATGCCCTTTCCATTGAAAGGCAAGTTTATCACAAAATATCAATTGATTATATATTTTGATGGTATGACAAAGCAACAATTATAGAGAACCCAACACTCCGTGTCCAAACCTGACACCATGACTGGTTCCTTTTACTTTAACATTAGTTTACACCCTTCTGCGGCCTTGCATCTTTGCTCGAGCGGCTCATCCCGTGCCATTCCTGTGAATGTATCTACCTCATTAACAGAGTGATTTTCCACCTTTCAGTGTCTAGTTCCACTGAATGTATCCAATTTCTAACCATCTAGAATACATTCCTCTAGAACCATCAGTTTTACTGAACCCAATGTGGTTTTTGTGTGGAATAAGTAGTGCTGTCTCATTACCACAGAGACTCTTACCTACTTGAACATATTTCATCAATGTTCACACACACACACACACACACACACACACACACACACACACACACACACACACACACACACACACACACACACACACACACACACACACACACACACACACACATATTTATATTAATATCCACATATATACCCCTTTCCATATCGGGATATTATGAATGCACCTGATAACTTCTTGGTTGGTATATTGTTCATTAATAGGACGGTAACACTCTGAGCCCTATTATTGGCTCTATCAATTAGATACTCAGAAAAATGCAATCCACAAGGAACTCACATATATCTAATAAGATAAAATAATTTTACTGTATACACAGACTTCCAATTTCTTATAACAAAATATTGTTTTTTAAAACTTATTTCTGCAAATTGCAGGTATAACACTTCTTTTATACATAATTATTTTATTGTTATGTTGTTATATTAGTTAAACATTCCTAGACTTCTTTGACCATCAAACTGTTGTAATGGTCTGGTCAACCTGCAGATAGTCAAATTCATATTTTCATGTCATGGATGCCTTTGTACAACAATAAATTACTGCAGGGTTACACAAAACTGGAGAACCCAGCAGGTGCAGCAGCATCCAAGGAGCGAAAGGAGACAGGCAACGCCTCGGGTCGAGACCCTTCCTCAGACTTCAATAAATTACTGCAACTATGAATCATCACAAGTGGTTCAACATCACTCAATATTTTATGAAACCATGAAGGACCCGTATTGGGCCACCAAAATGCCTCTGGCAGTGTCCTGCTACATTTTCATCAGACACTGCCCTATCAACAAAATGAGGAACACAAAAGAACATATTTTCCTCATGTAATTGAGAGAAAAGCATCCACCTTTCCTGTACTTGGTTTACCCACAAGAACATTTGAAAGATCGGTGATTTAATCTGTATGCAACCAGATTAATCGTAAGTAATCCATATTAATGACAATGTGTTTTCCTCCCTAAATTTTGTTGTCTCCGATACCATTGTCTCTTCCTTAGAGATAAACAGCTGGACTAAAACTTTTTAAATATGCCACATCTGTTTACTCAAATAATCCCATGATTATTATTTGACTTATCTTGTGTGTTTTAACATATGCCACAGCCGTGGTATTGTTCACCTTGATATGACATGGACACTTCCATAATAAAACAATCGATATTTAATCCATAACTCCTATACTTCAATAATTAATACAAATGTTTGGAAAAATTTTTTAGGACAATCCATTTATGCTCACCTGGTATTATTGTCCGCAGTCCCAACAAGAGACGTATCAATTATTCTAAGAATAGATAATATTCTTATCTTTACCCAAACATTCACAGAAACTGTACATCTGTAACACTTGCTTCAGTTTGCAACAGCTGTTAAGCTTATAGTTGAAGCAGCTTGTGAACCTTTTATACATTACTTTAATAATGATAACGTATCATTTGATATTTGCATAAGCCTCTCATAAAGGCATACATATTCTTATAAGCTTCTGTATTCCTTATTTTGGAGCTTTATTTACTCTTTACCTAACCTAATGGAGGGACAAAGTATGTCAACAACAATGAGACGTATTTGTATCATGGAACAATTTTCCCCCTCTTATGGTGCTGAATTACTCCTAAATTCAGAATAGTAATTTATGAATATTTTATTAATGCCTAAGCATACGCTTTATGTAATGGGTCAGGTCCTTCCAACAGGTTTGTAATTGCAGCACTAATTTGCAGCTGACTCTTATAGCCTTCCAATTTAAATGTAATCAAGATAACCCATGATGATGACCTCATTAGTGCAAGTGCTGATCTTTTATCAGCATAATTGTTCTTCCAGTATTCTGTTTAACAGCCTTGAACTGGTTTAATCCTTTGGACAATGTTTTAACTTGCACAGCTTGACCCATTTTAATTAATTTCAAGCACCTGTAATATTGATTAACAATTTGTTAATAACAAATTGAATTTCAATGTTCAAGATGTTTCCATTTTAATAAAATGTTCTTACATTGTGAAAGTGTATATAAAATGATGTTTTGTATGGTTTATACCATCAAATCTTTACACTGAGGTAATTTTATAATATATATGTACGTACCCCTTCTTTATTGGAGTTACTTTTGAGTGCAAACCTAAAATCAATTTTTAAGGTTTTCTTATACAGGTGAACCAATCCTTTCTTAGTTATATTAAATTAATGATCATAATACACCTGTAATCCCCCACAATTGGAGATTTCATGAACTTATTTTGTAACAAGATGTTTGCACCTCTTCAACGTACTTCAAGCCTTCTTTTCCCAATTATATGGGTTTGGATAAGGCTATGTTGGATTATACCACTTCTGCCTTGGTTTTGATCCATTATCAAATCTTTCTTTGGACCATAGTTTTTCCCCCAAAGTTTAAAGATCTTTGCCTTTGTTTTGATCCATTATCAAATCTTTCATTGGATCATAGTTTTTCCCCCAAAGTTTTAAAGATCAGTAGTCTGTTTCTTTTGTAATCAATATCTTTGATTTATCATAAGGCAGGTTTATTCCATAATAATCAGGAGTTTAACATAACATGATTTGTATTGATCTGTGAATCTAGAGTGCAGATTTGGTAAATTAATATTATATATTTCTTCCCATTGAGCTCCACAAACTGATGGCAATTTATTTTATTTTAAAAATATTAGTTATTTGCACAACGTTTTATTTTATTTTATTTATTTTTTTCTTTTTGAATAGTAATGCCATGCACCAGTTTGAAATACTTTGAAATTGTATTTCCTTATCTCATATAATTTGAGACATGGATATCATAAACGGATTCACCGTTGATATCTTTATAAACATAAAGTTTTATCATATTCTGCTGTTTCAATCATTACAGCTTTGGTGAGTTTTTAGTTTCCATGTTTACTTTTCATGGCCTCACTCATTATTTGTTCTGCTGTTTTAACCATAACAGCTTTTAGTGAGAGACCAACTAATTTTGGTTTCCATGGTAATTTTCCATGGCCTCACTTCTTATTCAGGTGTTGTGCATATACCTGTGTGTATGTGTATATGTGTGTATATATATATATATGTATGTGTGTATATATATATACACATATACACATATACACATATATATATATATGTGCTTGGTGGGTACTTCATGACCAGCCACCACTATCAGTGCAGTGCATTTTTAGGGTCAGTTTTTCCATTTTATTTTTCACTGCCCTTGTTTCTCCTGAGTTTTTCCCCTCAAGGAGACTACCTTCAGAAATATCTGAGGTAGATATTCCCACCATATTTCATCATATTATTTTTTTTTTTTCTCTTTATATGTGAAACCCCCTTAGGGTAGGTTAGGGAATATTTCCATTATTTTCCGTCTGAAGGCCTTTATTAACTTTTTAAATTATGGCCTTTCTGACTTATTTAAAATTTCCACCCCTGCCAAAAGTTTGTGGAGCATCTAAACCTCCCTAACGTAATTTTAACGGTCACCAGTATCGGAACCGCTCCGTAATTTATTTCCCATCCCGATCGCTGGGTATTCCCCCGGGACGTTCTTTTTTAAACTCCGTTGTTTTATACAGAGTATTTTTGTTCTATTTTAATCTTTTATTTTATTTTATTTTTAAATTCATTTTAAATCCTGGTTCAATACACCAGGCACGGAGTTTTCCAGACCCTAAAAGTTTTTCAACTGCACTTACCTGCCGGTTCCGTACCTACCGCTGTCGACGAGCTAGCCTCTGCAGCTCTTGCTTCTGCCGTCAGCGTCGACGTAATGCCGTTCCAGCGCCAGGCGGGGCTTCTTCACGTAGTCACTCACGTGACTCCGAAGTAAAATAGTATTCTTAAGCTAACTAAAACATTTGGAAACAGGTCACCAAGTCTATACTCTGTTAGCAAGTTCAACAAATCTAATGGTTTTAACTGCATTTACAAAATTCACCCTCCCACTAATGGCCCTGTCTCACGGTGCGAGTTCACCCACGAGTGACCCCGAGTGACAGACTCGTGGTTGTGCACGAGATCATAAGTTGATGTTCAAGTGTTTGAACCGAGTTCCCACGGGTATGGTATTTTGCCGTTTACTGCGATATTCCAAGTTCGTCTCCAGAGTTAACAAAGTTCGTCTCCCGAGCTGACAACGTCTCCTGACGTACTCTTGAGCTGACAACTTCTCCTGAAAAGTGACACAGTGTTTCTAACGGGCCCTTCGGCCCACCAAGCCCGCGCCGACCAGCGACACTAGCACCATCCTACACACGAGGGTCAATTTACATTTTTAGTTACATTTACATTTACAATTAAAATTTTCATTTTTAGTTACATTTTTAGACAAGTTACAACCAAAGCCAATTAGCCTTCTTCAGAAAAAAAATCAGAGATTTGAAGAATTGTCCGAAACGTCTCCTGCCGATATTCTAGCCGGGCCCACTGTTCCTCCAACATTTTGGGTTTTGAGTGAAATTGGTAGGATTGCTCTGATAGCCACCATCAGGGCCGGTCCTAGGCCGATTGGACCGATTTTTCCAAATTGGGCCCCGCGCCCAAGGGGGACCCCGCGTTAATTTTCCGTATTTCATATGGAAATACCAATTGGCTTTGTCAAATAAAGATTTTTTTTAAACATTCCCCATACGGATTTTTTTACATGGAATACAAGCGCTGTACGGTCATCAGACACAAACGATGTGTTAACCACTGTGGTGTTAACAGCTAGTAGTTAACAAGTAGTTATCCAATGCGTCAACAATGCATCGATCCACATTCCTCAGTAAATGTGTAATTGTGTTTTAGACGAAGTATTAATGACGCTGCGTTCCTTTGAATACAATTCACGTGGCGTCATTAACACTTCTTCAAAACAGAATTACATTTTACTCTGGAATGTAGATTGATGCATTGATGACACATTGAGAATTTCTTAAAACTCATCATCATGAGTACGAACTTCTTTTTGGTGAAGTTCTTGGTGTGCAGGTTAGTAATTCAATTTACCTACCGACCCACGTTGTGTCTCCGTCTTTCGCTCTCGCGAGCGCTCTCTCTCGCCCGATCCCCACCTCTCTAGCTCTCTCGGCATTCCCGGAATCATTGACGTTTTGCGGTACACAAAAATGCTGGAGAAACTTAGCAGGTGAGGCAGCATCTATGGAGCGAAGGAAATATGCAACGTTTTGGGTCGAAACCCTTCTTCAGACCCGGCTATTTCCTTCGCTCCATAGATGCTGCCTAAAGCCCTGCCCCACTGTGCGACTTCACCCAAGAGCTTAAAATCTCTGTGTAGCATCTGTTCCTATCTTCAAATTCCCATTTTGAAATAAAACATTTCGCAGCAGGATCGCGATTCGTCGATTCCCACGCATTTTCAATCATCGTTCGATTCGGTGTAATTTTCACACCTGGTTGATGTAGTTTTTTTAAAAGATACAGTACATTACAATTGCAAAATTTTTGTCGAAAATTTTATTTTATTTCAAAGTGGGAATTGGAAGATAGGGACAGAGAGGCTACAGTGATGGCTGCATCTGCGCTTCCTTTCTGTTGGGGGGAAGAGTCCTGGCCCGTGGCGGCTCCTGATAAGTGATATGTTCCCCCCTCGGGTGCTGCCTTGCCCGCTGAGTTCCTCCAGCACTGTGTTTTTTGTTTGGCTCTGAAGTTGAAGGTGGACCCCCCTGTGTCTACGTTCAACTCCCTGTCTGTGGTGGCTCAGCGGGACGGGCAGGAGCTCTGGGGAGAGGGTCATCCAGCTCAAGAACGGGTCAGCGGGCGATGGATAACAGGACAGCGGGCGGTGGAGATCAACCTCAATTGATCCCTTGATCGCGCTGACACAGGAGTCAGCTCCACCGCCCGCTGTGATGTTATCCATCACCCGCTGACCCACTCCGCCCTATGATCTTTGCTCTTGAGCTGGTCCCCTCACTGTTCAGACGGAGAGCACTGCCAGAGGCGGGCCGGCCGGCAGAAGCCGCTGAGATGGCAGTCGGTTCCGCTGTCCGGTGATGGAGGCCGCTCGTAGCCACGCGAGCTGCTTCCCTGCCCGGCCACAATGCAGTAGCTCCATGCCCGGAGTGCCGCGGCAGCAGTGAGTGAGTTACAGGCATGAACCCGACCCTCTCCTTCTCAACGCTCCTTCCCTCCTCTAGCAACGTTAACTCCTGGCTAGACCCCACAACGCTGTGAAAGGAACTCTCCCCCCAATTGTCATGACACGCGACTCATTTATAATTATTATTTATATATCTCCGAAAAGTTTTCCCAATCGGGCCCCTCACTTCCTATGGCCGCCCAGGCCACCGTAGACTCGATGGGCCAAAGAACAGGTCCCGTGTCATAAGGAAATGTGAAGCATTCTGCGGTTTCGCCGTTTTTTTACTCTTGTCCAGCTGCTGATTTTAAGAGCCCACGGGGTAACACTTAGACTCACGAGACACTAAGGTCACAACGCACGGGCCTACGTTTATTTATAAAAATACAACGAGTTAAAATGTTTCAATTTTTATCTTGAACAGTGAATTTGACTCGTGGAAAAAATCAAACATGTTTGATTTTTTTCACGAGTTATCAAGTTTCACGGCTACCTCTCGTTAACGCCACGAGTGGACAAGTTGATCGCGCGAGTTCCGACGTTGCCGCGACGCTCCTGGTAGGTGATCACCACGAGTGAAAACTCGGGGTCACTCGTGGGCCAACTCGCACCGTGAGACGGGGGTTTAACACACACAACTAGACACACACTCACTCACCCACTCATACCCACCCACTCACACCCACCCACTCACACCCACCCCACTCACACTCACCCACACCCACCCACTCACACACACACGCAATCACACTCACACACACACCCACACACACTCACCCACACCCACTCACACACACCCACACACACTCAGTCACACACACCCACTCACACACCCACACCCAAACGACTGAAACAGCCGCAGCTGCCGACTCTCACCACCTCCCCTGGCGGGGCCACCGCAGCCAGCGTCGCTGGCCTTAACTGTCTTCAAGAAAAGCCACGGATGCTGCTGCCCTTACTCTACTCCAGCTCCTAAGCCCCACGGGGCCCCCACCAGCGCCTTTCCTCCGCCGACCCTCGCCTCTCCACCGGCCACCAGTGGGGCTAGAACCATCACCCTCACCAGAGTTCCCGGCAGCACCATCAAAACCCACAACCTCCACCATGCAGACAGCACGTGGTCTGACTCTGCTGGCTACCTAGTGGCTTTCTCCACTCTCCTCCACCCTCCCTTACAGGAAGACCCATCAGTAGTGATGACTCTGCTGGGTCCAAGTGCTCTCCGCCCCCTTTTACAGGGAAGCCCCATCAGTGGTGATGGTCGTCCCCTTCTCCCTCTTTAATCAGGTCACCCTGACCACACACCCGCCAGATTAACATTCCCCACTTAATTATAGATCACAATTTCTACTAATTACGATATATAAAACTATGTAGCTCACACAAAATGTGAATATCTTCACAAAATATAAGCAAACTTTTTTCTCTGAGATTTCAGGAAATTCCTCGGCCACCCCCCTCCATTGGCTCCCGGGCCCCCTTTAGGACTCTCTCCGGGCCCGGGTACGATGTACCCCTATTACCCCCCCTCTCATAGGCCCTGTGTATAGTACCACATAACGCGAACAAGAAAATACTGTGTTGGGTATGTACCTTTGTTAGGTTGCTAAAAAGGGCTCAACAATTGATGTTATTTACAACCCCTTCAATGACCTCCGGAAAAAACCCCAAACCACCACCAGGTTAAAGAACCATTGAGCTAGATGCAACAAAAATATTCCCCGTGTTTGGGGAGTCCCAGAACCAGGGGAATACAGTTTAAGAATAAGTGGTTGGGCCAGTTAGGACTTAGATTGAGGAAAAACGTTTTCACCCATAGAGTTGTGAATCAGTGGAATTCCTCTGCCACAGCAGGCAGAGTGGAGGCCAATTCACTGGATGTTTTCAAGAGTTAGATTTAGCTCGTTGGGCTAGGGAATCAAGATATGGGGAAAAAGCCGAACGGGGGTGTTGATTATGGATGATCAGCCATGATCATATTGAATGGCGGTTCTGGCTGGAAGGCGATGGCCTACTCCTGCACCTATGTTTAGGGGGGGGGGGGGGGGGGGGTAGAGGAGAGCGAGAGAAAACCGTCCAAGTCGCAAGGAATGCTGAAAGCCATGGTGGGGTGTTGTGTTTGCCAGAATTTGCAGCTGAAGAACGGTGTTTCCACTTTGAATGGAATTACCAGAAATTCAGGGAAATTCTGGTTGTCTTCGGGTAAATGTAGGAATACTTTCGGGAAACTTCCACATCCAGTCCCGCGGAGGGTGTAAAGGTAATGCACACACAGCAGTAGCCGGGTTTGGCCACTCAAATGGATATTTTCATTTTTTTAGTAACCAGTTATCAACATATAATTTTTTGTGTGTTGGAAAACAAAATATACTGGCACAGCTGGTAGACTTGCTGCCTCACACGCCAGAGATCTGTGTTCGATCCTCTCCTTGGGCACTGTCTGTGTTGAATTTGCACATTCTCTTGCAAGCGTGTGGGTTTCCTCCCACATCCCAAAGACGCATTGGCTTTGTAGGTTTCTGTAAAATTGCCCCTAATATGTAGGGAGTGGGTGAGGAAAGTGGGATAACAGCCCTTGTGTGAATGGGTAGACAAAAATGCTGGAGAACCTCAGCGGCTGAGGCAGCATCTATGAGCTAAGAAATGGGCCAACGTTTCGGGTCGAGACCCTTCTTCAGAACTGATGTGAGGTGGGGGGACGGGAAGAAAAAAGGAAAGGCGGAGACAGTGGACTGAGGGATAGCTGAAGGGAGGAAAAAGCAGGTAGGATTACCTGAAATGGAAGAAGTCAATATCATACCGCTGGGGTGTAAACTGCCCAAGCGAAGTATGAGGTGCTGCTCCTCCTATTACGGTGGGCCGGCGGGCCTCACTCTGGCCATGGAAGAGGCCCAGGACAGATAGGTCGTGGATTCGAAATGGGAGGGGGAGTTGAAGTGCTGAGCCATCGAGAGATCAGGTTGGTTATTGCGGACCGAGCGGAGTGTGTTGTGGCGAAGCGATCGCCAAGCCTATGCTTGGTCTCACCGATGTAGAGCAGCTGATACCTAGAGCAGTGGATGCAATAGATGAGATTGGAGGAGGTGCGGGTGGAACCTCTGCCACACCTGGAAAGACTGCTTGAGTCCTTGAATGGAGTCAAGGGGGAGTAAAGCAACAAGTGTAGCATTTCCTACGGTTGCAAGGGAAAGTGCCAGGAGACGGGTAGTTTTGGGTGGGAAGGACGAATTGTCCAGGGAGTTACGGAGGGAGCGGTCCTCTGCGGAACGTCAACAGGAGAGGAGATGGAAGATTGGCCAGTGGTGGGATCCCATTGTAGACAAAAAAGCTGGAGAAAATTCAGCGGGGTAAGGCAGCATCTATCGAGCGAAGGAATAGACGACATTTCGATCGAGACCCTTCTTCACATTGATGTCGGGGGTGGGGGGGGGGGGGGGGTGGGGGAGGACACGAAAAAGAAAGGAAGAGGCGGAGACGGAGGTAGACTGTGGAATGAGTTGGGAATGGGAGGGGGAGGAGGGATAAAGCAAGGACTACCTGAAATTAGAGAAGCCAATGTTCATACCGCTGGGTGTAAACTACCCAAGCCAAATATGAGTACTGCTCCTCCAATATGTCGGTGGGACTCACTCTGGCCATGGAGGAGGTCCAGACAGAAAGGTCGGATTCGGAATGGGGAGGGGAGTTTGGAAGTTTTTTGAGCTACCGGGAGATCAGGTTGGTTATTGCAAACTGAGTGGAGGTTGTTGTGCGAAGCGACGCCAAGCCTGTGCTTGGTCTCACACCGAGGTTGATCATATGGTCATTAATCCAACCACATTTTTGTTTAGAAGGGGAAAGAAATAATAGAAATGGCATTTAATTGCAATGTGTAAAAAGAGTTGAGATACGTTAGTATAATTTTGCTGCATGTCATTGTGGTATATTCTGTGGTAGAATTCTGGAGTAGTTCCCTGAGGATTGGAGAGTAGCTAATGTAACCCCACTTTTTAAAAAAAGGGAGGAGAGAGAAAACGGGGAATTACAGACCAGTTAGTCTAAACATCGGTAGTGGGGAAACTGCTAGTCAGCTTATTAAAAATGGGATAGCAGCAAATTTGAAAGAGGTGAAATCATTGACAAGTCAGCATGGATTTACGAAAGGTAAATCATGTCTGATGAATCTTATTGAAATTTTTTTGAGGATGTAACTAATAGAGTGCAATAAGGGAAAACCATGGATGTTTATATCTGGACTTTCAGAAGGTTTTTCGACAAGGCCCCCCCACATAAGAGATTAGTATAAAACAAACGTAAAGCACACGGTTTGGGGGTTCATTATTGATGTGGATAGAGAACTGGCTGCAGACAGGAAGCAAAGGGTAGGAGTAACGGTCCTTTTCAGAATGGCAGGCAGTGACTAGTGGGGTACCGCCCCAAGGCTCATGCTGGGACCCATCTATTTACAATATATATTATTTGGACGAGGGAATTGAATACAACATCTCCAGGTTTGTGATGACACTAAGCTGGGGGGGGCAGTGGTTAGGTGTGAGATGAGGAGCTAGGAGGCTGCAAGGTGACCTTGGATAGGCTGGGTGAGTGGGCAAATGCATGGCAGAGTGCAGTATAATGTGGATAAATGTGAGGTCCACTTGGTGGCAAAAAACAGGAGGGTAGACTAATTATCTGAATGTGGCCCGATTAGGAAAATGGGAGATGCAACGAGACCTGGGTGTTTTAGGTACACCAGTCATTGAAAGTAGGCATGCAGGTGCAGCAGGCAGCGAAGAAAGCGAATGGTATGTTAGCATTCATAGCAAAAGGATTTGAGTATAGAACAGGGAGGTTCTACTGCAGTTGTACAGGGTAATTGGTGAGACCACAACCTGGTGTATTGCTACAGTTTTGGTCCTCCAAAATCTGAGGAAAGAGATTCTTGCCATAGAGGGGGTACAGTGAAAGGTCCACCAGACTGATTCCTGTGATGTCAGGACTTTCATGAGGAAAGACTGGATTGACTTGGCTTGTACTCGCTAGAATTTAGAAGATTGAGGGGGGAATCTTATAGAAACTTACAAATTTCTTAAGGGGTTGGACAGGCTAGATGTAGGAAGATTGTTCCCGATTTTGGGGAGGTCCAGAACAAGGGGTCACAGTTTAAGGATAAGGGTGAATTCCTTTAGGACATAGATGAGGGAAAAAAAAATTCACACAGAGAGTGGTGAGTCTCTGGAATTCTCTGCCACAGGTATTTGAGGCCAGTTCATTGGCTATATTTAAGAGGGAGTTAGATGAGGCCCTTGTGGCTAAAGGGATCATGGGGTATGGAGAGAAGGCAGGTACAGGATACTGAGTTGAATGATCAGCCATGAACATATTGAATGGCGGTGCAGGCTCGAAGGGCCGAATGGCCTACTCCTGCATCTATTTTCTATGTTTCTATATATCATGTCTTGATTGGTGAATTTGTTTATTTTGTGACTTTATTTGAATCAGAAATAATATGTGAATGCTTCATTGAGCATAATTCCGACTGGTAACTATGCACTTCATCCGACGCACTGTCATTTGGCAACTTAAAAAGCTGCCACGGTTGCCCGGCTGACAGCAGAGAAAAATAATTAAGCGAGAGCCCTGCAGGGTGTATAATATTTGTGACACTGTCATAGGCCTTTCTTACATATGCTGTCACAACGCACTGTAGTCTCTAAACAACCCTTCAGTAATTTTTCTTGCCATCCATTTCAGAATAATAGCGTTTTAAGACAATAACTCGACACTAGCACTGGCAATAAATAAATAAATAAATAAGTAAATAGCGCAGCTTTGCAGCCCCTTATCTCATTGGCCACGCTCGGCTGCAAATCGGTGTCAATCTGGTTGACCATCCTCCTCTAGTCGTGGGCAAAGATCCTACAGTGGCTTGCAAAAGTTTTCATACCCCTTGAAATTTTCCACATTTTGTCACGTTACAACCACAAACGTAAATGTATTTTATTGAGATTTTATGTGATAGACCAACACAAAGTGGGGCATAATTTTGAAGTGGAACGGCAATGATACATGGTTTTCACATTTTTATACAATTAAAAAACTGAAAAGTGTGGCGTGCAAAGGTATTCAGCCCCCTTTACTCTGATAACCCTAAATAAAATCCAGTGCAAGCAATTGCCTTCATAAGTCACCTAATTAGTAAATAGTCCACTTGTGTATAATCTAATCTCAGTATAAATACAGCTGTTCTGTGAAGGCCTCAGAGGTTTGTTAGATAACATTAGTAAACAAACAGCATCATGAAGCCCAGGGAACACACCAGACAGGTCAGGGATAAAGTTGTGGAGAAGTTTAAAGCAGGGTTAGGTTATAATCAAATATCCCAAGCTTTGAACATCTCACAGAGCACTGTTCAATCCATCATCCGAAAATGGAGAGAGTATGGCACAACTGCAAACCTACCAAGCCATGGCCGTGCACCTAAACTGACAGGCCGGGCGAGGAGAGCATTGAGCAGAGAGGCAGCCAAGAGGCCCATGGTAACTTTGGAGGAGCTGCAGAGATCCACAGCTCAGGTGGGAGAATCTGTCCACAGGACAACTATTAGTCGTGCACTCCACAAATCGGGCCTTTATGGAAGAGTGGCAAGAAGAAAGCCATTGTTGAAACAAAGCTATAAGAAGTCCCGTTTGCAGTTTGCTACAATCCATGTGGGGGACACAGCAAACATGTGGGGGAAGGTGCTCTGGTCTTATGAGACCAAAATTGAAGTTTTTGGCCTACATGTAAAACGCTATGTGTGGCGGAAAACTAACACTGCACATCACCCTGAACACACCATCCCCACTGTGAAATATGATGGTGGCAGCATATTGCCGTGGGGATGCTTTTCTTCAGCAGGGACAGGGAAGCTGGTCCGAGTTGATGGGGAAGATGGATGGAGCCAAATGCAGGGCAATCTTGGAAGAAAACCTGTTAGAGTCTGCAAAAGACTTGAGACTGGAGTGGATGTTCACCTTCCAGCAGGACAACAACCCTAAACATACAGCCAGAGCTACAATGGAATGGTTTGGTCAAAGCATATTCATGTGTTAGAATGGCCCAGTCAAAGTCCGGACCTAAATCCAATTGAGAATCTCTGGCAAGACTTGAAAATTGCTGTTCACAGATGCCCTCCATCCAATCTGACTGAGCTTGAGCTATTTTGCAAAGAAGAATGCACAAACATTTCAGTCTCTAGATGTGCAAAGCTGGTAGAGACATACCCCAAAAGACTTGCAGCAGTAATTGCAGCGAAAGGTGGTTCTACAAAGTATTGACTCAGGGGGGCTGAATACTTTTGCATGCCACACTTTTCAGTTTTTTATTTGTAATAACATTTGCAAAACCATGTATCATTTTCCTTCCACTTCACAATTATGCACCACTTTATGTTGGTCGATCACATGAAATCCCAATAAAATACATTTACGTTTGTAGTTGTAACGTGACAAAATGTGGAAAAGTTCAAGGGGTATGAAAACTTTTGCAAGCCACTGTATAGCAAGCAAGATATATCACTCGATGAAAAAGATGTAGTACGGTCAAAGAAAGCCTTTGGTGTGCTGGCCTTTATAAATC
The DNA here is from genome assembly GCA_035221665.1 of Okamejei kenojei. Taxonomy (NCBI): domain Eukaryota; kingdom Metazoa; phylum Chordata; class Chondrichthyes; order Rajiformes; family Rajidae; genus Okamejei; species Okamejei kenojei. The sequence continues at coordinate 16,761,677 of CM069167.1, read as the reverse complement.
AGAGCATTGAATATAGGAGTAGGGAAGTAATGTTAAAATTGTACAAGGCATTGGTAAGACCAATTCTGGAGTATGGTGTACAATTTTGGTCGCCTAGTTATAGGAAGGATGTCAACAAAATAGAGAGAGTACAGAGGAGATTTGCTAGAATGTTGCCAGGGTTCCAGCAACTATGTTACAGAGAAAGGTTGAACAAGTTAGGTCTTTATTCTTTAGAGCGCAGAAGGTTAAGGGGGGACTTGATTGAGGTCTTTAAAATGATGAAAGGGATAGACAGAGTTAACGTGGATACGTTTTTCCCATTGAGGGTAGGAAGATTCAAACAAGAGGGCATGACATAGAAATTAAGGGACAGAAGTTTTGGGGTAACGTGAGGGGGAACCTCTTTACTCAGAGGGTGGTGGCTGTGTGGAATGAGCTTCCAGCAGAAGTGGTGGAGGCAGGATCGATTTTAACATTTAAGAGTAAAGTGGATAGGTATATGGACGTGAAGGGAATGGAGGGGTATGGTCTGAGTGCAGGTAGATGGGACTAGGGGAAAACAAATGGTCGGCACGGACTGGAAGGGCCGAGAGGGCCTGTTTCCGTGCTGTAATTGTAAATAAAAAAAAATAATTAAAAAAATTTAAAAATGAGCAAATTCATGGGTAATTTTCGGCCCCATTTCCGTAACCGGCTTCCGTCTCCGCACCAAATATCCCATAGGATAATAGTGCAGAGACCGAAGCTGGTTACGGAAACATCCTCGTAAAAATAAAAGTTATTTGGTAAAAATCTTCTCATTTTCAGAATTTTAATTCATTAACACAAACTGTTCCCCCGCAACGTTGATTACACTGCGAGTCGGGTCGGGTTACGGAAATGGATGAAAAAAAGGCCCACGTTCCGTTCTGTTGCGTACTACACGTCAGCCCATTGCATTTAGAAGTGTGATCTATAGGATCTTTGGTCGTGGGGGTGGGGGATTGGGAGGGGCCTCTCAATTGGAACAGCTTAGGGCCTCTCTTCATCTAAATCCGGCCCTGATGTTACAGAATGGTGGGTGGGCTCAAGGGGCTGAGAGGGAGAGGGGGAGGGAGAGAAAGATGGAGAAGGAGGGAGAGGGAGCGAGGGAGGGAGAGAAAAAAGGAAGGGGGAGAGAAAGAGGAAGGGATGAGGGAGGAGAGAGGAGGGAAGGAGAGGAGGGAGGGAGGGGGAGAGAGACTGAGACACATGAGAGCAGTTCAAAACATAAAGACAACGAAAGCTGTTGGGGGCAACGAAAGCTGCCTTGCACAACACTGTACACGTGAGTAACAGAAGCAGGCAGCTACGGTGTAGTTACATAGATCTGTTTTGCCTTCCTCTTCTTTGTGTTGTTAACGTGTGCCCGCAAAAAAAAAAAAACAACAACAAATAGCACGCAGGAACTACCATCAAATTCCAGGTAATTTGGGATTCTATTTAAAGATTTTTTTTTTGAGGTGTGGAAGCACTGGAAGGAGATGAGACGGAGCCGTTCACACCTTTTGTTTCTTTGCTTTTTTTTCTCTGTCATTACAATGGCTCAGTGGCTGTGCTTCCCTTGGAGAAGCTGCCCTTGCCTGTATTTGTGAGATGCAGGCAGGCAGACCTCACCTCAGAGGGTTCACTCTTGTTTGAAACCCTTCAATTTGCGCTTGTCCCATTCGATTCTCATCCTCCAATTTGTGGTCAAAACGCAGCAGCCCATCCTCGTCTCTCTCTCTCCCTCCCATTGGCAAGCGCAATATATTTCAAGGAGGCTAGAATACAAAAACAGGGATGTAATGCTGAGACTCTATAAGGCGCTGGTCAGGCCGCAATCTGAGAATTGTGAGCAATTTTGGGCACCATATCTGAGGAAGGACGTGCTGGCTCTGCAGAGGGTCCAGAGGAGGTTTACAAGAATGAAGCCAGGAATAAGTGGATTAACATATGATGAGTGATAAAGAAGGAACTGCAGATGCTGGAGAATCGAGGGTACACAAAAAGCTGGAGAAACTCAGCGGGTGCAGCAGCATCTAAGGAGCGAAGGAGATGGGCGACGTTCCAGACTGGTCAGGGATCAGGGAAACGAGAGATATCAACATATGATGAGTGTTTGATGGCACTGGAGCTAGATATAGTGGAATTTTTATGGACATCTTCAACCCCTCATTACTAAGGTCCACGGTTCCCACCTGCTTTACAACATTAAAGAACTTTAAACATTCCATGATTTGGTATGGTTTAGTTTAGAGACAAAGCATCAAACAGGCCTGTCGGCCCATCGAGTCCATGTTGTGTAGCAATCATCCGTACACTAGTCTATCCTACATGAGTATGTCCATGAATACTTCTACATGTGTGCGGTCGAGAGCATGTAGATTGGTTGCATCACAGGCTGGTTCAGCTCAAACTCCTAGAAACAAAGGAGATTATAAGGAATGGTGGGCACTGCCCAGTCCATCGCACGTACTGACCGTTCCACAATTGAAGGGATCTACAGGAGGCACTGCCTCAAAGGCATCATCAAGGACCCCCACCACCTTGGCCCCGTTGCACATTTACTGGTACCATCAGCAAGAAGGTACAGGAGTCTGAAAGCCTCGACGTCTAGTTTCAAGAACAGTTTCTTCCCAACAACCATTAGGTTCATGAACATTACAAAACAAACTAAACTATGAAGTGTCTTTGTTGCAGACTTTGGGCTTTTTGCACTAATATTGATTGGGGTTTGCAATTTGTTGGTGTTTATGAGGTTATATACGAGTACTGTGTTTACTGTCGTTGTGCTGTTGGTACATATGACAATTGGGTGGCTGAGTTCGGGTACGTGTCAGTCAGTGCTATATGGATGTTTGCGGACACATGCGGGAGTTGGAGGGGGAGGCTGGGTGTCGGTGCTGGTGGCATTGTGAGGAAATGCTGTTCTACGACTGGTCTCGGCTGGATGGGGGGGGGGGGGCGCTTTTGTGGTGGTGATCATGAATTAGTTTGATTTGGCATTGTCACAGAGTCGGCTCTCTAAATTGGAGGACGGCGAGGCAGCAAAAGTGGATGAAATCTGCCACTTGGGGCGAATGCAGGAAAAAAGATTGTGGAAAAATAGACTCACAAAATGCTGGAGGAACTCCGCGGGAACTCTGGAGAGAAGGAATGAGTGACGTTTCGGTTCGAGACCCTACTGCAATTATTCTTTCTCTTTCCATAGACTTCATTTAATCTAATTTGGGTTATTTTACAGATGAACGCAGGCAACAGGATATCTGAACAGAGGATGCATCCCCTCCCTTTTCCTTTGATTAGCTTTCCGAATTCCAATCGGTACCTGAAGAATTACTGCAGTCGTGTGACATTCTACGTTAACGATCATATCTGGGGATATGAACGGTAGTTCATTTACAATGTACTTTCTGGTCATATCGCTGGCCGACATTACCCTGCTTCAGTGCCGGACTGGTGAGGAGAGGGGTGTCAATTCGCCTGTCGACCAACAAGTCCAAGGGGCTTGCCTGGATTGGGGCAATGCCCATAAGGTCTAGAGCGCAGACAGGACTCTGCAAAATGTGCCAAAACCTGGCACCTGTTACGTGCGGCGGGCTCAGTAGACTATTCCTGTGCACTTTGCTAATTGGGAATTGTGCCTGTACATGACTGTATGAAAGAAACTGTATGTAGCTTTCCAAATTCCAATCGGCACCTGGAGAATTATTGCAGAGGTGTGACGTCCTATGTTAGCGCTGATGTCTACGGATGTGAACTGTAATTCACAAATAACTTACTTTCTGTTCAGATTGCCACCCTGCATTATTCTGACTTCATTGAGTGCTGGCAGTAGTGACATTGAACAATTGTGCCGAAGTATAATTTTTAAGCTTTTTGTCATTAAAATCTTTGGGTCTAAATCCAAGTAGCTCTTAGTAAAGGCACCACACATAATCCTCATAATCAACATTAAACACTGAAGGCAACCATTGGTGGTGACATGAATCTTTGTTCACCAAAATCAAAGCATCATCAAAGTGTCACAAAACAAGATGGAGAAAAGCTAACGACTGCAGTTGGTTGAAATCTTGCAAATACAATCGTTTGAAATATCCATTTCCTGACATGCAATTCACAATAGGCAATTGCCCAGGCCCCAGCATAAATTCATCATTCATAGGAGCAGAAACAGGCCATTCAGCCCATCATGTCCACTCCGCCATTCAATAATGGCTGAACTACCTTTCTCTCAACCCATTCTCCCTTCTAGGTAGCTTAATGAGTAACAGCGTAGCAGTGAACAAAGGAACAGAAGGGAAAGGACACAAAGTGCTGGAGAAACTCAGTCTGAACTGAAGAAGGGTCCCAACCCAAAACAACACCTCATGTGCTCCAGAGATGCTGCCTGACCTGCTGGTTTACTCCAGCACTTTGTCCCCTTTAGTCAGAGCTGCCAAGTTTTGTCAGAGCATTTCAGTATTCTAGTACCTGAAAAGAAGTATTTTGCTGAGGAAATCAGTATTTTTGCACGGTGCGATTTTGCTGACATTTTTTTTTAAATGTGCGGTCATACCCTTGCAAGAGCACAAGAATGCATAACTTTGTTACCAATTGACATTTCTACACACCTTACTTGACAGCGCATTCATTGCCATCTCTTTGTATACTGCTGTTTGAACAGCTGCTTCCTGCTTTTAGCACCAGATGATGACGTAGAAGCCATTTTGGAAGCCTCCCTCTCCCTTCCTCCCCTCGCCCTCTCCCTCCCTTTCTCCTTCCCTCCCTCCCCTTCCTTCCTTTTTTTCTCCCTCCCTTATTCCTTCCCTCCCACCCTCCCTCTCTCCTTCCTTTTTTCTCCCTCCCTCCCTCTCTCCTTCGCCCACTCTCCCTCCCCTCTCCATCCTTTCCCTCTCTCCACCCCTCCCTCTCCCCTCCTCGAGCCCACACACCGTTCTGTAAAATCAAGATTTAAAGTTTCTTGAAAACAGCTTCACAGGTAGATCAGGGCGACACAGTGTGGCAGCGGTAGTTGCTGCCTTGCAGCGCCCGAGACCCAGGGACAATCCAGACGAGTGCTGTCTGTACGGAGTTTGTACGTTCTCTCTGTGCCCTGCAAGGGTTTTCTCCGAGATCTTCGATTTCCTCCCACACTCCAAAGACATGTTGTACATTGGCTTGGACAAAAGTCAAAGAGTCAAAAGAGTTACACAAAAAGCTGGAGAAACTCAGCGGGTGCAGCAGCATCTGAGGCGAAGGAGATAGGCGACGTTTCGGGTCGAGATCCTTCTTTTATTGTCATGTGTCCCTGACAGGACAATGAAATTCTTTCTTTGCATAGCACAACAGAACATAGTAGGCATTGACTACAATTATATACGTAAATACACACATGAATGAATAAATTGATAAAGTTCAAATAACAGATGGAGGGGTATTAATGTTCAGAGTTTTGTCAGAGCCAAGTTTAATAGCCTGATGGCTGTGGGGAAGTAGCTATTCCTGAACCGGGTCGTTGCAGTCCTCAGGGTCCTGTACCTTCTACCCGAAGGTAGCAGGGAGATGAGTGTGTGGCCAGGGTGGTGTGGGTCCCTGATGATGCTGCCAGCCTTTTTGAGGCAGCGACTGTGGTAGATCCCCTCGATGGAAGGAAGGTCAGAGCCGATGATGGACTGGGCAGTGTTTACTACTTTTTGTAGTTTTTCCTCTCCAGGGCGCTCAAGTTGCCGACCCAGGCCATGATGCAACTGGTCAGCATGCTCTCTACTGTGCACCTGTAGAAGTTAGAGAGAGTCCTCCTTGACAGACCGACTCTCCGTAAACTTCTTAGGAAGTAGAGACGCTGATGAGCTTTCTTAATAATTGCATCTGTGTTCTCGGACCAGGAAAGATCTTCACAGATGTGTACGCCCAGGAATTTGAAGCTCTTGACCCTTTCAACCATCGACCCGTTGATATAAACAGGACTGTGGGTCCCCATCCTACTCCTTCCAAAGTCTACAATCAGTTCCTTGGTTTTGCTGGTGTTGAGGGCCAGGTTGTTGTGCTGGCACCATATGGACAGTCGCTCGATCTCTCTTCTGTACTCTGACTCATCCCCATGTTGGTCAGTGCCGCCCGCGCCGGGAGCTCCGCAGACCACAGCTCTGCGATGTCGATGCAGCAAGCCCAACACTCCGGAGCCTCAAACGGCGATCCCAGGTAAGGCATCGCCCGCTCCGGGATGTATCCAGCGCTGCGCCACCGCTGCTGCTGAAGCTCTGGTCCGGTCATTTCCTCGCCCGGAAGTGACTGAAAGACGGTTTCCCCCTTACCCTACCCCCTTCCCCCACATAAAATACAAAAAAAACCCTCCAAAAACATACTTTAAACTAAAAATTAAAAAAAGATAAAAAAGACAAACAGACTGTAGGCAGATGCAGCCATCAACAGCGTCACCGGATGCAGAGAGTCGGGGAATCAAGAACCAGAACATAGGTTTAAGGTGAGAGGGGAAAGATTTAATAAGAACCTGAAGATCAACTCTTTCACACACAGGGTGGTTGGTATATGGAATGAGCTGCCAGAGGAGGTACCATAGCAACATTGAAAAGATTTTGATGAGACTGTACGTAGCATAATTAGCAAGTTTGCAGACGAGACAAAAGTAGATGGTATTGTAGATAGTGAAGACGGTTGGCAAAGATTGCAGCAGGATATATTTTTGTTGGGCAGGTGGGCTGAGGAGTGGCTGATGGAATTTAATACAGAGAAATGTGACCTGTTAGAATTTCTGAAGTCTAACATGGGCAGGACCTACACAGTGAATGGTAAGACTATGGGGTGTTGTAGAGCAGAGGGAGCTAGGAGTTCCCTGAAAATGTCATCATAGGTAGATAGGGCAATCAAAAGGCTTTCGTCATATTGCCATTCGTCCGTCAAGAGTATTGAATATAGTAGTTGGGAGGTCATGTTGCAGCTCTGAGGTGAGATCACGTTTCAAGTATTTCATTCAGTTTTGGTCACCATGTTATGTGAAAGATGTTAAGCTGGAAAGGGTGCAGAGATCATTTATGAGGATACACAAAATGCTGGAGAAACTCAGCGGGTGCAGCAGCATCTATGGAGCGAAGGAGATAGGCGACGTTTCGGGTCGAAACCCTTCTTCAGACTGATGAGGGGTGGGGGGAAGAAAGGAAAAAGGAGGAGGAGGAGCCTGAGGGCTGAGGGAGAGGTAGGAAAAGGAGGAGACAGCAAGGGTTAACAGAATTGAGAGAATTAAATGTTCATGCCAAGAGGATGCAGACTCCCCAAGCGGAATATGAGGTGCTTATCCTCCAATTTGCGGTGTTGCTCACTCTGGCCGTGGAGGAGGCCCAGGACAGAGAGGTTGGATACGGAATGGGAGGGGGAGTTAACGTGCTGAGCCACCGGGAGGTCAGGTTGGTTATTGTGAAACGATCGCCAAGCCTCCGCTTGGTCTCACTGATGTAGATCACTTGACATCTAGAGCAGTGGATGCAATAGATGAGGTTGGAGGAGGTGCAGGTGAACCTCTGTCGGACCTGGAACGACTGCTTGGGTCCTTGAAAGAAGTGGAGGGGGTAGGTAAAGCGACAAGTGTAGCATCTCTTGCGGTTGCAAGGGAAAGTGCCTGGGGAAGGGGTATCCTCATTCATGAGGACGTTGCTAAAGAGAAGGAGCTAAAGAGAAAGGTTGAACAGGATGGGACTTTATTCCTGGGAACGCAAGAGGATAGAAAGTGGGCCGGAGGGCCAGTTTCCACGCAGTATCAACAAACTAAACTAAACTCCCCTTTTGTATCCCCTCTCTTCAGTCCTAGATGCCCTCCTTTACCTTGTCTGTCTGCACATAATCCGTTTCCCTCCATTCCCTGCACCTCCTCATGTCTATCCAAATGTATCCTAAATGCTACTATCGTACATGCCTAACCATCAACCCCTGGCAGCATTTTCATAGAAACATAGAAAGGAGAAGGGAAGAAAGCAATCCATGATCGGGCTACGGGACCTGTGTTCCTGTGCCCAGTGGAGATGTGCTTCTATTGCAAAATTTAATAATAATAATAATATCTTTTATTGTCATTACACATAAGTGCAACGAGATTTGGTTTGCAAACTTCCATCCGATGTCATAGTTTGTGTTGAGAGAGATGAAGCGAGAGCCAGTGGACTTTCAAAAAGCCGTTCACAAGGTCCCACACAAGAGATTACTGTGCAAAATTCGAGTATATGGTATTGGGGGTAGCAGGCCTGTACAAAGCTTTTCAAAAAGGGGGGTGGCATGACAGGATTATGTCATGTGCGCTCGCACATCACGAGCGCAAAGTCCCTCAATGCCGGGGTCCAGGGCCCTAAAGCTCAGGAGTTTTAGATGCTCCCTGATGCAGTCTGAGCCTTATTTTGGAGCATTTCTGCACCAAATTTATGACCAATATTTCAGAAATTAAAAGGAATCTGAGGTAATTTTTTACACAAAGAGTGCTGGGTGTATGGAACGAGCTGCACGAGGAGGTAGTTAAGGCTGGGACTATCCTAATGTTTAAGAGACATTTGGACACGTACATCAACAGGACAGGTTTAGATGGATATGGCCAAACACGTGTGAGTGGGACATGTTGGTCGGTGTGGGCAAGTTGGGCTGAAGGGCCTGTTTCCACATTGCATCATTCTATGACTAAAAAGTTAAGAAGAAAAATGCATGTAGAGAAGTAGATTTGAAATGAAATGAGTGAAATGTAAAGGCAGAGAGGTTTATGGGTGGAAAGGAACATAGGAATGGACGTGGAGAACATGGATAGGTGACATTTCACAGAGTGCTGGAGTAACTCAGTGGGTCAGGCAGCATCTCTGGAGAACACGAGTCCGGAGCCGGGTCATGGAGCCAGGAGTGAGGTCGGAGACGGGGCCGGGAATCAGTAATCCGACATATCCCCTCCCACACCCCCCTCCCCCTTCCCCCACAACCTCCCATATCACCCTCCTCTCCCCCACACACCCCCTCCCCAACCACAGACCCCCCCCCCCACCCACACACCCCATCCACACAAGCTCCCTACCCACAACCCCCCCCCACCCACAGCCTCCTCCCCCTCAACCCCCACCTGCCCCCTATCCCCCGCCCTCACACCGCCCTCCCCCACAGCCCCCCGTCGTAAATGAAAACATGTTTAAATTAAGGATGTTTCATTCTAAATATTTAATATAAAATAATTATAAATAATTTAAAACACTATTAACATTTATGACAGAAATTGACATTGTTGCGTGAAGTCTACTTTGAATTCAGATTACGTAGAGGTTGTTAGTGTTACAGAGTGCGGGGCAGCCGAGCTCCAGAATCACATCGCTGGTTCTCCGTGGACACGGAACCGGTAGAGGCAAGTGTATTCTGGATGGCCCCAGTTGCTATTCACCCGCAGTTCAGTGAATTTGTAAACGGCAGCATCCTTATTCTACAAAGCAAAAGAACATGACGACAGATCAGGGAACCTGTGCTTCAGTATGAAAGTACTGCAGGCAGGAGAGAAGGTGGATTAGCTACAAACCAGACTTAAAACATCCTGTTGATCATGGATTTCAGGACATTCTACTCAATTACATACAGCATTGATAACAAGCATTTTATCATGGAAAAGGTCGATGATTTACAGAGGTATAAGAGGAACATGGATCTCAAATTACAGCAGGAAATACTGGGAGCAAGAACTTTATTCCATGTAGCATCGTGGATGGGGAGAGAACATGCTTACTTACACAGGCTTGAAAAATAAACTTCTATTCTGGAAAGATAAAATGCTGGAGTACCTCAGTGGGTCAGGCAGCATTCCTGGACCTGCCTGACCTGCTGAGTTACTCCAGCATTTTGCTTCTTTCCTCGGTAAACCAGCATCTGCAGTGGGCAGGGATTTAGATTCTTAGATCACTGGGATCTGGTTTGGAGTAAGGGGGAACTGTACAAAAGGAACGGATTGCATCTTAACAGGTGGGGGACCAGCATTCTGGCAGGCAGGTTTGTCATTGCTACACGGGTGGTTTTAAACTGAATAAGGGCAGTGGGGTGTCAAATGGGATAGTTGAGGATGGAGTTAAAGGGAAAGAGAGTAAAGGGATGGTTAATTACCCCAGAATTAACAGGAAAGGAAGCTCACAAAGGGATAGGAGAGTATGGCCAAGTGTAATACGGATCGATGTGAAAGGTGAGATCCGTAAGGAATTAAAAGTATTGTATATAAGTATAAGAAGTAAAGTAGATGAGCTTGAGGCTCAGTTAGAGGTTGGTAGATATGACATTGTGGGGATTACTGAGACGTGGCTGCAGGAGGATCGGGCTTGGGAACTTAATATTCAAGGTTATACATCCAATAGAAAGGACAGGCAGGTGGGCAGAGGAGGGGGGGGGGGGTAGCTCTGCTGGTGAGGGATGGAATTCAGTCCCTTGCAAGGGAAGACATAGGGACTAACGAGGATTGAGGTCAGGAATTGTAAAGGCAAGAAGACACTAATCGGTGATATTTACAAACCCCCAAATAGTAGCCCGGATGTAGGGTGTAAGTTGCAGCTGGAGTTAAAACTGGCATGTAACAAAGGTAATGCCACTGTGGTGATGGGGGATTTAAATAAGCAGGTAGACTGGGAAAATCAGGTTGGCTCAGGACCCCAAGAAAGAGAGTTTGTAGAATGCCTCCGAGATGGATTCTTAGAGCAGCTTGTAATGGAGCCAACCAGAGAAAAGGCAATTCTGGATTTAGCGTTGTCCAATGAACCAGAGAACTTGAGGTAAAGGAACCGCTTGGAAGTAGTGATCATAATACGATTAGTTTTAATCTGCAATTTGAGAAGGAGAACATTAAATCAGAAGTGGCAGTGATGCAGTTGAACAACGGGGACTAATTAGGCATGAGAGGGGAGCTGGCCAAGACTGGAAAGGGATCGTAGCAGGAATGACGGTGGAACAGCAATGGCAGGAATTTCAGGGCATAATCCGGGAGAAGCAGGATCATTTCATTCCAAAAAGGAGGAAAGATTCTAAGGGGAGAAGGAGGCAACCGTGGCTGACAAGACAAGGTTGGGATAGAATAAAACTAAAAGAAAAGATGTATAACACAGCAAAGAGTAGCCGGAAGCCAGAGGATTGGGAAACTTTCATAGGACAGCAGAAGGAAACAAAACGGGCAATACGGGCTGAAAAGATGAAGTACGAGGGGAAGCTGGCCAGGAATATAAAGAAGGACAGTAAAAGCTTCTTTAGAAATAATAAGGGAAAAAGAGTAGCAAAGTCAAATGTGGGTCCCTCGAAGGCAGACACGTGTGAAATAATTATGGGCAACAAGGAAATGGCAGAAGAGTTGAATAGGTACTTCGGATCTGTCTTCACTTAGGAAGACACAAACAATCTCCCAGATGTACTGGAGGACAGAGGATCCAAGGGCATAGAGGAACTGAAAGAAATTTTCATTAGACGAGAAATAGTATTGGGTAGGCTAATGGGACTGGAGGATGATAAATCCCCTGAGCCTAATGGTCTGCATCCCAGGGTCTTCAGCGAGGTGGCTCAAGAAATAGTGGACGCATTGGTGATCATTTTCAAATGTTCAATAGATTCACAATCAGTTCCTGTGGATTGGAGGATAGCTAATGTTATCCCACTTTTTAAGAAAGGAGCGAGAGAGAAAACAGGGAATTACAGACCAGTTCGGTGGTGGGAAAGATGCTGGTCAATTATTAAAGAGGTAATAATGGGGCATTTGGATAGCAGTAAAACGGATTAGTCCAAGTCAACATGGATTTATGAAAGGGAAATCTTCTGGAATATTTTGAGGATGTGATAAGTAAAATGGATGACGGGGTGCCAGTGGATGTAGTGTATCTAGACTTTCAGAAAGCCTTTGATTAGGTCCCGCACGGGAGACTGGTGACTAAAATTAGAGCACATGGTATTGGGGGTGGGATGTTGACATGGATAGAAAATTGGTTGGCAGACCGGAAGCAAAGAGTAGGAGTGAACGGGTCCTTTTGGGAATGGCAGGCGGCGGCGAGTGGAGTGCCGCAAGGCTCGGTGTTGGGGCCGCAACTGTTTACCATATATATTAATGATTTGGAAGAGGGAACTAGGAGCAACACCAGCAAGTTTGCAGATGACACAAAGCTGGGTGGCAGTGTGAACTGCGAAGGGGATGTTTGGAGGTTGCAGGGTGACCTGGACAGATTGGGTGAGTGGGCAGATTCTGGCGGCAAAAACAAGGGGGCAGATTATTATCCCTATGGGGTTAGGTTAGGTAAGGGGGAGGTGCAGTGAGACCTGGGCGTCCTTGTACACTGGTCACTGAAAGTTGGCGTGCAGGTACAGCAGGCAGTGAAGAAAGCTAATGGAATGTTGGCCTTCATAACAAGAGGATTTCAGTATAGGAGTAAAGAGGTTCTTCTGCAGTTGTATAGGGCTCTGGTGAGACAACAACTGGAGTATTGTGTACAGTTTTGGTCTCCTAATCTGAGGAAGGACATCCTTGTGATTGAGGCAGTGCAGCGTAGGTTCACGAGATTGATCCCTGGGATGGCGCAGCGGTAGAGTTGCTGCCTTACAACTCCGGGTTCCACAGTTTGTACATTCCCCCCGTGGGGTTTCTCCGAGATCTTCGGTTTCCTTCCACACCAAATACAGGTTTGTAGGTTAATTGGCTTGGCATCAATGTATATTGTCCCTTGTGTGCGTCTTGTGAGTCTGTGGAATTCTCTGCCTCAGAGGGTGGTTCTCTGGAAACTTTCAAGAGAGAGCTAGATAGGGCGCTTGAAGATAGCGGTCATGGGATATGAGGAGAAGGCAGGAACGGGGTACTGATTGTGGATGATCAGCCATGATCACATTGAATGGCAGTGCTGGCTTGAAGGGCCAAATGGCCTAATCCTGTACCTATTCTCTATTGATAGTGTTAGTGTGCGGACTAAGGGCCTGTTTCAGCACTGCATCTCTAAGCTAAACTAAAACATGGGTGAAGTCAGCACCAGAAAAAAACTCAGAATCACAGTTCAAACACCAGTGAGCTAACTGTCAAATATTGGCACATGCCACATTTTGGTTAAGTTACTACATCGCAAAGTATATTTTTGTAAAAGATAGATAAATATTTGAGGCAAAGGAAAATAAAAGCTTGCAGGAAAAGGCCAAGGTTATAGGATTGTTCCAGCAAAGAGTCAATGCTCCTTTATGCACTTCCATACCTGCACCTCAAACGTCTGGATTGAATCCCCTTCCTCGTTGTACGTGTATTGTCCCAATAGGACCCCTTCAGCTTGATTTTCACCATCCAAGCCCTGTGAACAAGTAGAAATGAGCAAGCTTCACACACAGAAAATTACTCTCCAGTCACCCCAACAATTATACCAGCTGGTGAAAGCAGGACTTTCACCCTTGCCTGGAAGAAAGCTTGGTTGAATATATAAAGTCATTTCATTTCAAACAGAACTAGTAGTTCCCTAAAAGTCAATTGGAAAAATGTCATCACCTCATTTAGCACATGAAGGGAATCTGTACACAATCAAACAATGAAACGATGTCCTGCATGCGTGGCATCAACTCTCATCTGTGGTTAGAATCAGTGTGTCCCACCACAGGGGCCTCATCAGGCACCTCTATACCCACAGAACTAGAGTGGAAGCAAGTCATCCTCAATCCTGAGAGAATACCAGTGAAGAATTGTTCACCCCCACTCAGGAAAGCACTTGGCATAAAAATTGTCCCTAGTATGTGTAGGGGAGTGTTAACTTTAATCTCATCTATTGGCTGTAAAGTTGCTTAATCACTGTATGAAGTTAGCAGTGTGTTTAGCAGTGTTGAGGATTGTGGAATGAAGTGACAAAACTCAGTGAAAACCCAGAATCACAGTTCAAACACCAGTATGAGCAAGTTTGTGTAGCATGGAAGATTGAAGATTATATTAGTGGGCCTTCAATTTGAGGGATTATTGTTGTGGACTGTGAAATGGAATTTGCTCATTTTTAACGGAACTTGTTAATGTTATGGACGTGGATTGTGAGACCACTCGGGACCCTGAACATGGAATCCAATGTCCAAGAAAGCCGTGCCATGTTCAGCAGCTTGCTCCAGACAAGCACCATGGTTCCCAAACATACACTCATATTCTATACGTTCACTCACTAAACAGAGAAGTCTTGAGGGGCATTCTAATTGATCCACTCGGAGAAATGGATCTTGGAATGTGCTCTAGGGTAAAGGCTGTAGGCTGATCCGGACAGCAAGCTCGATGACAACAAAGCCTTGGGAGCCTTTAAATGGCCAACAGTTCCCAGGATGAACCTCCGGCTGCAAGAGAGACCAAGAAACAAAAATAATTTGGAAAGATTCAGTTTAGTTTAGAGTTACAGCGCGGAAACAGGAAATATTAACACTATCCTACCACTCGTGGCAATTTTGTTTTACATTTACCAAGCCAATCAACCTACAAACCTGTACGTTTGGAGAGTGGGAGGAAACCGAAGATCTAGGAGAAAACCCATGCAGGTCACTGGGAGAACGTACAAACTCCGTTCAGACAGCCACCCATAGTTGGGATCGAACCGGGTCTCTGGCGCTACAAGCGCTGTAAGGCAACATCTCTACTACTGTGCCGCCCACAATTCTCTACCCACGATTATCCTCTTCCTTTCAACAGAACACTGATTCTTCCTAAAGAGACAGCAAGATTTGGATTTTTGGACACGATCCACCTGAGGATACGAGGATATTTACAGAACAATGAAAGCATAGAGTGGATGTGGAAAGGATGTTTCCACTGGTGGGAGAGTCTAGGACCAGAGGTCACAGCCTCAGAATTAAAGGGTGCACCTTTAGAAAGGAGGTGAGGAGGAACTTCATTGCCACGGAGGGTTGTGGAGGCCAAGTCAGTGGATATTTTTGAGGCAGAGATAGACCAATTCTTGATTAGAACGGGTGTCGAGGGTTATTTTGGGAACATGGATGGGTTGTTGGGGTGGGGGTTGCTGTGGCAGGAATCTGCAGTCTCGATCCCTCAATGTTTTCTGCCAATTTACCTCAACCCTGCATAAATGAGAAAATGCGCTAACAATTTTCCAGCAGAGCCCATTGCTGCTTTTGGTGAGACAATTATTAAGTTAATGCAGAGAACAGGAGTTACTGAGACATTTTTAACACATTGCCCCCAAGGACAGATACTCTCACACACCATTACAAAGTATCAGGAACAGTACCTGAACCAGCAGTGACCTCTGTCTCGGGCAGTGTGATTCAAATGCAACCCAAATAATGCTTTCTCTGATTTCCTCTAAATCTTTCTTTGCTTTAAAACCTCAACCCTCTGGACTTGGGCACCTCTGTAAGCTACAGGGCAAATGTTGGCAAATGGGATTAGTTTGTACAGGACATGATGGTTGACATGGACGTGTTTGGGCACACGGGGCCTGTTTCTTGTGCTATACGACTCCAAAGTGGATTTAAAAAATCTGAACTCAATTGAAGATTTGACAAACACACTGGCAATCTACACCAGGTGAGAGGAATGGGGACCATAAAGTGGCGTAGTTTGGTTAAAGCAGATGGAAGGAGCCCGCTTTTCCTTAAGGAAGGATATTTTTGCTATGGAGGGAACAAAGCAAAAAGTGCAGCTGATTGAACTGTAGGGATGGCAGGGCTGACGTATGAAGAGCAATCTGGTCAATATTCACTGGAGTTTGGAAGGAATCATCATTTTATAGAAAACCTACAGCATTTAGAAGTTCTAACAGGACTGGAAAGATGAGAGGTAAGATGTTCTGATGTCGGAGTTTCAGGAATTCTCCATCATGGAATGCACTTAATCCCATTGAAATCATATCGCTGATATACTCATGAGTTTAAATATTGTCTTGTAGCTAGAGGGACCAAGAGGTTTGGGGAGAAAAGTATGGGAGTCCCCCCCACTTGGACTGGTGATTCAATTAGGATGATTAGCCATGATCATAATGAGGGGATGAGTGGGCAAGAAGGGCCACAATGCATACTCCTTTCATCCTATCCATGTTTCTATTCCATATCCCACACACGAGGTACAGAACAAGCACGCATGGTGGCCAGTGCAGGATTATCTTTGACAAATATAGCAATACCCTTGCATTCTTCAGACTGGGAAGAACAGTTATGCCGAACAGATTATGTTTCACATAAACTGGAAAGCAAAAGACAAACACAAGTTGTGGGGCCCCCAACAGCACAATCATGAAGTTGTGACCGCAAGCGTCCTGTACCTTGCTGCCTCTAGAAGTATTCGAAGGGTCACAGCCTTTCCCAAGACAGAAGGGAGCAGCAAGAACACAAGGAATAAAAACCTGCAAAGACATCTCAGGTGTGACCGAGAAATGGAACCCACAGTTGGAAAACCAAACAACGAAAGAAGAGCAGTCTTGGTCACTAACGTCTCTGAGCAGCGCTGTGGATCCCACACTGCCACCTAACAAGAGAAAAAATAATCATTATCATATCTACTGCAATGGACAAAGTTAATCATGAAACCAACAAGAAATATGCAGTTTGCAGAGAACTGCAAAACTCTGGGCAGAGGGAATCTGGAAGAGTTTTATGCTTTGAGGGCTGACCATATGAAGAACGTTCCATTTGACCAAGAATTCAAACACATCCCGCACAACTGCAGAAAAAATATTTAATGTTACAATCGCCATTGTTTAAGTAAACTTGAAAGCTAAAATTCATACAAAGTCCAACAGTTGAGCTACAGAAACCACAGAAACTTTAAAATACCGCAGAATGGCCACAGGTGGAGGCAAAACTGAGAACACACAACCCCCCACCACGGACTGAACACGGGGGGGGTGGGCAGAAAAATAACATATC
>CM069167.1:16657207-16744353 GCA_035221665.1 Okamejei kenojei | reverse complement strand
AAACTTCTCTACTCAAAGGTTACAATATTCAAAGGGCCACATGGCCCAATGTTTTGTGCTGCTGTCCACAAAAGCACCATGCAACTGATCGTACCCCCCCTCAAATGTATTGTGCGGGATCGCTGGCTCTGCCGACTCGGTGGTCCGAAGGGCCCTGTTTCCCCACGCTGTATCTCTAGAACTAAAACTAAAGGAAGGATGTCAAAAGCCTATGATAGACACAAATTCTGAGTAACTCAGCGGGTCAGCAGCATCTCTGTCCTGAAAATGGATGGTACGTTCGGTCGGGAGCCTTCTTCAACTTCAAGCCTAAGAATTGGATGTTAGACAGTTTCTAGAATTACAGTAAAGAATAATTTGGAAAAGTTAGGAGTCCTCTCGAAGATGAGAAAGTAAAAGTGATGACCTATCAAATGTTGAAGATTGCAGCAGGTTCTAAAGGAGAAGGTTTTTGCTATGAGGGATCAATAAACAGATGCCACAGATTCAATTACTGATGGATCCAGAATATCTCTCCAAAAACGCTGCAGGAAGTGGATTCATTAATGATTTTTAAGTGTAAGGGATACACAGGGTTGTAGCTGCTGATTACCAACCAGGAGATTGCAATGGAACGATGCTCTTATAGCAGAAGCTGCATCACATTCACACCTTGGAGAACCACGGCTATGCAGGGGATTTGTGTCTCAATGGCGCCACACTATTTTTTTGTGTTTGTTATTTTGTGGTGTAAATATGTTGTTGTGTGCGTGTGTTGAATGAATACTGATAGCTGCCCCAAAACAACAGCCTCAGTCCCCCTGATGTCACCCGTCATCGGAAATCTACCAATCCTGCACACAGTTCCAGCTCCTGCCCAGTTCATCCACGCTCACTCACCCACACCACACCCACCTCACAAACAGCCCTCACCTGCCCCAGTACGGAGCCTCACATAAACCCCACCCCCCTCCATTTAACCCTCCCCACCCTTCATGCCCGCTCACGAGCCACCCTCACCCCCCTTGCCAGTAACAGCACATGCACCCACACCCATTCACCGTCACCCGCAGCCTTGTAATAGCCCACACAACCTCATCCTGCCCAGCTTGGATGTTCACCCCCAACAACCTCTCACTCGCCCACCCCCCCCCAACCATCCTCCACTCCCCCACCCAACAAACCCACACCCCCCCAACAACTCTACCCCCCCCACCCCCACACGCCCCAACACCCCACTCGACCCCCCCCGTCCACACCTGTAGCAACATCCCCAATTCACCATGGCCATGCCCAACAATCTACTCACCCACCCACCTTGGTTCCCACCCTGGTTACATCTCTCCACTCACCTTTCCATGCCCTAGTAATACTGCCCCATCCATTCTGCCCCACCCTATGACATCTCCCACCCACCCTGTCCCCACCCTAGTAACGACCTTCCCTCCCCACCATCCAACCCGCTGCAGTGAGTGCCAGCTCATCGCCCCACTGCCCAGCTTCAATTGAAAACCCATAAAGCTCTGTTCTAGCTCCCACCAGTGTGTCCTCTCTGCGTAAGTGCAACGTGCCGCGCGTTCTAGCTGTTCAGGATGAGGGACGTGGGGGGAGAGATGAAGAACTTTCCACTTACCCTCGCAGCTCATCCTCAGGAGTAGCAGATGTCCACGACAAATTGATGTTGGAAGAGGTGGAAGGCGCTGTCAGTAATACAGGTTACCGAGGCAAGTCATTCACAGGAAAATAATACAGCACCCATATTTCTCTTGGACACCTTAAACAACCCACGATATGATGTTGACCTCTTCTACCAAGTAACCCTCGTTTTCTCCCTCTCTCTCTCTCTCTCTCTCCATCCCACCACCATCACCAGCTCTCTACCGGCCAGTTTAACAGTCCTCCTGATTACATTTTATCTGTGTGCTTTGTTGTCACCTTCCCCAGCTAACAATGATTTAATCTACATTTCCTTGATCTTCGAACCCCTTTGATCTCGTCGCTTTCGCACCTTATCCATCCAGATCTCCCTCTCCACTCTCCCCTGACTAAGTCTGAGAAGGGTCTCGATCGAACGTCAACCATCTTCTCTCCAAAAGGCGTATGACGGCACTGGGCCTTACTTCGCTGGAGTTTAGAAGAAGAAGGGGGACCTGATTGAAACTTAACCGAAAAGTGAAAGGTTTGGATAGTGGCTGTGGAGAGGATGTATTTCACTTGTCCGTTTGGTACAAAAACAGGAAGGCAGATATTAACTAAATGTGTTTCAAGTTGGGAAAAGGTTAAGTACAACATGATCTGGGGGTCCTTGTGTCATCCAGTCAATGAAAGTAAGCATGCAGTACAGCAGGCAGTGAAAGAAAGTCGAATGGCAAGTTAGCCTTCATAACAAGAGTCGTTGAGTATATTAGCAAAAGGTCCTTCTGCCCCAGTTTTGTACAGGGCCCTGGTGAGACATCCAATGGAGAATTGTGGTGCAGTCCATTGATCTCTAAATTTGAGGAAGGACATTCTATGCAATTAAGGGAGTGCAACGTAGGCTCACAAGGTTAATCCCGGGATGGCGGACTGTCATATGCGAGAGAAGGGAGCGGGCTGGACTTGTATACCCAGGAATTTAGAAGAAGGAGGGTTTCTGGAATGAAACATATAAGATTTATAAAGGGTTTGGATACACTAGAGGCAGGAAACATGTTTCCCGGAGGTTCGGGAGTCCAGAACCAGGGCCACAGTTTAAAAATAAGGGGTAAGCCATTTAGAAACAGAGAATGAGGAAAACAACTTTTTCACACAGTTTGTGAGTCTGTGGAATTCTTCTGCCTCAGAGGGCGGTGGAGCCGGTTTCCTGGAGACTTTCAAGAGAAAGCTAGCTAGGGCTCTTGAAGATAGCAGAAGTTAGGGAATATGGAAGGGGAGAGGGCAGGAAACTGGGTACTGATTGTGGATGATCAGCCTGATCATATTGAATGGCGTGTTGGATTGAAGTGCCAAATTGCCTACTCCTGCAACCGTATTGTCGGGGAATCTACAACTAAGGAGGATAGTAGGTGTAGGTGACAGGAGATGATTTTACGGCAACTTCACTCAGGGGCAACTTTCAACAGAGAGTGGAGGGGACATGGAACGAACTGCCAGAAGAAGTGATTTATCAGTGTTTTAAACAACGTTTTGGTGAGGATACGGATGGAAAGGTTAGAGGGATATGGGACAAACACAGGCAAATGGAGGCAAGCCCTGGAAGGCCCTTTGTGGGCATGGACGAGGAATAGGGCTGAAGGGCCCGTTTCTTGTTTTATGACTCTTTCAATGGAGGATCCGGTACCTGACAACATTAAAGGGCCAGACATAGCTAAAGTCTACAACGCGTCTCCCATTTTCATTTCGGGATTCAGCAATCTGCGCGTTTTTGCAATGCAACTGCTGGCGCGAGCCAGCACCAGCTGAACAGGGTCAACACTGCTTCCACTACAACATGCAGAGCTGTGCCCTAAACACAGAATAACAATCCCCCATACAACACAAGCCACAGGCCACGTGACAACTGGCAAAGCTTCCCGGACATCACTGCACCTCAGCTTATTGTCAGAGACACAGCGCAAGAAACTAGGCCTTCACTCACCAAGAGTCCACGCCGACCAGCGATCCCCACACATTAACACTACCCGTACACAGCTAAGCTCAACTTACATGTTACCAAGCCAAGTAAACCTACAACACCTAGTAACGTCTTTGGAGTGTGGAGAAACCAAAGATCTCGGAGAAAACCACGCGGTCACGGGAGAACGTACAAATTCCATACAGACAAGCGCCCGCTAGTCGGATGGAACCCAGGTCCCCTTCTGGCACTGAAAGTCAACAACTCTACCGCTGCAACCACCCGTTCATCAGAAAATATACACGGCAGAGCTTTTGTTTATCAGAGCAATGTTCCCTCCAGCTCACCATTGGCCTGGCCTCCTGGGATCTGATGATGGGTCAGAGCATTTTGTGGGCAGCAATCATCAAAAAGGGCATCATCATAGGGATGGAAGAGTAGCCACACACACAGCAAGTCTCTGGATAAAGCATGTGGCAGGCCAATTGTCCCTAGATTAATAGAACATCATGAGCTGTTAATGTGGAGAGATGTTTCCACTATGAGAGAGTCTAGGACCGGAGGCATAAGCCTCGGAATTAAAAAGATGTTCCTTTAGGAAGGAGATAAGGAGGTATTTCCTTGGACATAGGGGATGAATTTTGTGGAATTAATTCCACAGAAGGCTGTGGAAGCCGTCATTGGATATTTTTAAGGCCGAGGTAGGTAGAATTCATGATTGGTGGTCTGGAGTTATGCGGAGGAGATGGGGTTAGTAGAAAGAGAATAGAGCAGCCATGATTGAATGTGAAGTAGACTGTGGGCCGAATGGCCTAATTCTCTCCTATAACTTTATGAGCACTTATTAAACGTGTTCACATTCACCTCCACCCCAATTGCGCACATTGGCATTCTCTGGAACTATGCACTACACATGCTGAGAAACTATATTCTACACTCTGTACTCATCCCTTTACTATTGAAACTTGATTGGCTTGATTGTATTTATGAATATTTGTATATCTGATTTGATTGGATACTTACAAAAACAAAGCTTTTCACTGTACGCCAGCACATGTCACAAGAATAAAGCTAAACCCCTGAGGTACAGAAAGGATCCAGGCGCCTTGGCCCATCGAGTCCAAGCTGACCATCAATCTCCTTTCATACAGTTCTATGTTTCAATATGTTCGAGGAGCAAATTGCCATTCGGCCCATCATTCACTACACCGATTCAATCATGGCTGATCTATCTTTTTACCCATCATCCTCCATTTCTCCCGCCCTCTCCCATAATCCCAAAGCTACCTCATTTTCACATCCACTCCCTTAATACACACTAGGGACAATTTAAACAGAGGCCAATAAACCCACAAATCCGCACGTCCCTTTGGGACTAGTTATAGAACTAGAACTTGTATCAAGTGTCTAACACATGGCTGCCCGTTGCCCCGCCTGAACGAAGACAGTCACAAATGCTTGAACAATCACAATCCTCCTGCCCTCTCGCATCTTCCTGCAAACCCAGTCTAATTCCATCATTTCCCATTTTCTTTGAAAGTTCACCGAATCTGCTCTCCTTCTCTGTTTCAGAGCAAATCTGAATCTGACCGAAAACCAAGAAACCCAGAGGCAGTGCTGGGTTACCAATCATTTAGAGTTCAGTAGGTACCAGCCCCGTAAACAAGCCTTCGACCCACTGAGTCCACACCGACCACACAATCCCCGCACATTAACACTACCCTACACACACCAGGGCAATTTTAACATTTAACAAAACCAATAACCAACAAACCTTTATGTCCTTTGAGAGCTTGGAGGAAACAGAAGATGTCGGAGAAAACCCACGTGGTCTCGAGGAGAACATACAAAACTCTGTAAATACAGCACCTGTATTCCGGGATTAACCCTGGTTCTCTGACGCTGAGCAAGTATTAAAGGCAGCAACTCTAGCACTGCGCCACTGTGCCACCCTTTTAAAATAACCTGTAACACCGTCAACACGGTGACTTTGTTGTCATCCTTACTCACCAACTTCTTCCCTCCTCACTATCCTTTATTTGGGGGATTTTTTTTTTTTTTTTTTTTATTTTTTACACGCCTCCCACAAACCCCTCCTACTCACACCCCACCGCCTGCCCAAATGGCGTGTGTAGGAACGAACTGCAGATGCTGTTTACACCAAAGATGGACCTAATATGCTGGAGAAAACTCAGCAGGACAGGCAGCAAATCGCTGGACGAAGGAGGTATGATGTTTCCTGAAAGAGATCTTTCTTCAAGACTGATGTCAGGGGATTTATCTATGCACACTATAGATTTCCTTTCTATACACTTCCTTATCTATGTACCTCCAACCCCCTGCGTATCTGTCCTGAAGCGTCCAAACCAGAAACGTCACCCATTCCTTCCCTCGAGACATGCTACCTGTCCTGTTGAGTTACTCCAAGCATTTTTGTGTCTATCTAAGACAATACAGGGACCATAGACAATCCAACTGGAGCTTACAGAGCCCCCACTTTTCTGTGAGCCCATAAAACACAAGGCTTCCTCAACAGTCTGAAGGGCCTGTCCCCACTTACAAATATTTTTTCGGCACTGCAACACCAGCGGTGACCAGAAAAAGGTACGACTCTTAGACGACTACTCACGACCATATAGGCGTCACTTGTTGACATGTCCTGGAAGCATGGGAGGGAGAGGCTGAGGCTGCGTCTGGGGGAAGGGAGATGGACGAGGCTTGCTGCCTAGTCCATGCCCCAGGTCCCCGCTCCTACTCCCTCCCCGTGGGCCCGGAGCAGCAGCCCCCGGAATCCCACAACCCCCGCTCAACACCCAGCCCAGGGCCCGGAGCGCGCTCAGGTCCAGTCCGTCTGTGTCCCGCTCCCCAGCGCCCAAGAGCCCGGCCCCTGGCCCCGCTACAAAGCCCCCGAGGCTCAGCCCACACCAGGCATCTTCATCTTCATCTTCACCTTCCCTCTCATTTACCCTCTCCTCCTCCCTCCAATCACCTCCTCCCTTCCCTCAGTCATTCCCTTCCTCTCTACAATAACCCCTCTCTCTCCCTGCTTCCCCACTTCTCACCTCTCGCATATCGCATCCCACTCCCCCCCCTCATGATTTTAAATGTAAATTAATTTGGGATTCCATCGTGATGTCATTGACAGGCAGGCAAGTAAGAAGGCTTGCTTTAAAATAGTTTTTGTAAAGTTTCAAATGTCAAAACGTACAATATTTCGTTAAGTTGCAGTTAGTTAATTCAGCGGTGAAGCACCGCTCCCTGTGCTCTGACAGCGTGCCGTTTAAGGGGAGGTAGCAAGGGGGTAAGGCTGGACCCGCCCCCGTCTGCAGGGGCACCCGGCGCAGGGAGGAGCGGTCAACCTATGCGGGGCCAGGGACAGATACACGCAGACAGACAGACTCACCGAGTGACGGTCCCTCGGGGTCCGAGCGGCAGAAGCTGCCCTGCGTGCGCCGGAAACAATGACGGGAGCGGATCAAGCTACTTCAACCAGTCCCCTTCTGGTCGCCGCCTGTCCTCGCCCGCACCTAGAGTAATAGTAATATATTAGTAAAGAGCACTCGCGCAATGTTAATGCCTTACAGTACCATGGCCAAGGTCAAGGCAGATCGTGACGTTTCTTCAGGATGTCGGGCGTGCCACACGCTCCGCTGCTATCGGAGTGAGTCGCGATGGTGGCCCGCGGACTGTCTGATGTGTCGGATGGGACAAGACTGTCGTGCTTTCGACCTGGGGATTTTGCTGCGTGGGAAGGAAACTTCACCATCACTGAGGTTCAAGGAAGTGGTTGGAGGGCGTCTCCTTGTGGTGGATGTTATGTACCGTGCTCTCCATTCCGCTGATTAATGTGTAATGCCTCACACGCAGAGCGAGCGGCTGGCCCGTTCTCAATCAGCTCCCAGTGCTGCATCACCACGTCCCGCTGCTCGTTCTGCCGTTGACCTTAACAGCATCAATGATGCGGCTGGACGATCCGGCAGTGCCGACCAGACCTGGAACAGCACGTCCCAAGTTCCTGATGGAGAATTGGTAAAAGATGCAAAGCTGCGCGACGCCTTCAGCGACGCGTGGCAGCGGGTCCCCAGCCGCGGTTCACCTGTCAGATATCGACGGTTAGCCCGATCTCGGAATAGACTTTTGTCTTCACGAGACAAGTCCGTCACGGTGATGACACACTGACCTCACGCCAGTGTTTCTTCTCCGACCACTGCCTCCTTCAGGCTTCCTGTCACCTACAAGGCAGGCAGAGGGACGATGGAATTTAAACACAAACTGTTGACACCCAGAGAATGTCGAGGAGCTAAAGAGGACTAACGCTGTTGGATGAACGTGGAAGCCCCTCTTTGACTCCCCGACAAGCTGGTGGAGCAACCAAGGAGAACATTAAAGAGGTTTCTTCAAATAAAGGTGGGGGGGGGGGGGGGTAAGGGGTTTCAGAGAGCAAGACAGAGTCAGTGGGAATTGTGCCAACTCCAGACAGATTTGCAACAACTGCTCCTTCTGCAGTCGAGAGGGGTGATGTGAGGGTAACTTAGAAGAGTTGAAGGACTGGCTAAGCTCAGCTCTTTACCTCTGAATCCTCCAAGATCATCTTCTGATCCAGGGTCCGCCATGTGGAGCAGAATGAGACGTGCTCACTATTTCTTCTTCCATAAGGTTCACAGAGGGAGTTCTGTGATGAAAAGCCTTAGGGAGGAGGACGCTCGGTAGCATCCTCACAGACAGGACATGCAAACGCCTTTTACACAGATTTGTATGACCAAAAGGCCCCACAGACAGTACCTCCTCCCAGAACTTTCCTGTCCTCCGATCACGGAGGTCTTGGAGACAGCAAGCCGGGAGAATCTGGACCAACCACTGACCCTAGAGGAGCTGACTGGCTCCATCCGTTCGTATTGACTCGAGTAAAACTCCCGGAAGCGATGCTTACCGGCCGAGTTGTATTTTTTTTTTGGCTCTGTGGGACTGGATGGGCCCAGGAATGCAAGAAGTGTACGACAAGAATGACATGCTTCTAGCTGGCAGCATGTCAGACCTCCATGAGGAAGGGCAACATCACCCTAATCTGCAAGCAGAAGGGGAGATGAAGGACAATAAAGAATTAGAGGAACCATAACACTCCTCTTGAATGTAGACTACAAGATCCTGTCTTAAAGCCATCGCCAACCGGGTCAAGTCTGCTCTGGGACAGGTGATCCACCCGGAACCAAACCTGTGCTGTACCAGGCAGGAAAATCTAGGACAAGGCTTAGCGCTGCTGAGAGATTACCAGAGCCTACTTGCAGGACAGACGGGTGGATGCCTGCCTAGTCAGCTTGGACCAGAGAAGCCTTCATACACAGGATTTTGCACACGTACATGAGGGACGTGCTACTCCAAAAATGGGTTTTTTGGGGAGGGGAATCAGGAATTGGATCAAATTGCTCTACACAACATCCTTAGTGCAGTCCAAATCAATGGGTGGGAATCAGACAGTTTCCCCTGTAAGGTCTGGAGTCAGGCAGGGTTGCCCTCTCTCTCCTGTCTTGTTTGTCTGCTGTGTTTGACCCCTTTATTGGCCGAATCCATCAGGAAGGATGCGAGCATAAGAGGAGTGACATTTGCCAGCAGTGGGCGCATTCAAGTAAAAACCTCCCTGTACATGGACAATGTCGCTGCCTTCTGCTCGGATCCAAGGTCGGTCCCGCAGACTGATTTAGTATCTGCGACCAGTTTGAGTCGGGCCACGGAGCCAGGTAAACCGCAGGAAGAGCGAGCCATGCTCTTTGGCAACTGGCCCGACAGATCTTCCGTCCCCTTCACCACAAGCCTGACTTCTTGATAGGGTGCTGGGGATCTGGTTCGGGGGGGCTGAGGCGTGTAACAAGAATTGGCTGGAGCGGATTGCCAGGGTGGGGAGGAAGCTGGAGCTGTGGAGGCAATGCTCACTCTCCATAACGGGAAAGAATTTTGTCATCAGGTGTGAGGTGCTCTCGGGGCTGCTGTACTTGGCACAAGTGTGGCCTCTCCCTCCCTCCTATGCCACAGAGATCACCCGGGCCGTCTTTCAGTTAATCTGGGGGTCGATGATAGACCGGTGCAACGGGCCACAATGTACAAGTCAGCAGACAACAGGGGTAAAAGCGTGCCAACGTCGCCCTCACCCTGATGGCCACCTTCGTGTGTGGCTGCATCAGGCGAGTTTAGAGCCAAGGCACGTGGGCACCAAGTGTCACTAACCTGCTGAGGTTCTACCTGTCCCCTGGTGTTGCGAAGAATGGGCCTGGCGCAGGTGCCACGCAATGTGCCAGTCAGCTGGACATTGCCGCCCCATCTGTCGTCTGTGGAAAGGTTCTTCCGGACCAACACCTTTGACCACAATGTCCATTGGGCAGTGGTCAGCACAGAATGTCCTGCACACGTCGGAACCTCACGCCAGCGCACGCTGTCCCCTCGGGTACGGCTGCTATGGAGAGGAGACGGTGTCCACCTCTTTGCAGAGTGTGGATTTGCTAAAAGAGTCTGGAGGGTCCCTGGTACGCTTTATCCCGAACAGCTCCGTCACAGAGGACTCTGTGATTTACGGACGTTCCCCCAGGGACACATTCAGAGACTGAAATCGAGTGCTGCTGGAGGGTCAATCAACTCGGTGAAAGACGCCCTCTGGTCTGCCCGAGCGTTGTTCACCACCCAGCAGAGCGAGAATGTCCGTCGGGGAATGTTGCCGACTGGCCCGCTGCAGACTGCAGGAGTACGTGCTGAGGGACGCATTGAAGCTCGGTGCAGCAAACGCCAAGGCTCGGTGGGGGGAGGGCCACAGTCTAGGGTCCTTCCGCTGCTGGATATGGGGGGCACGGTATGGTGGAGACGCCCCTCAAAATAAGGGAAGGTATCCCACGCCAGTGTGCCACATGAGGGGAACGGGTGGGGGACACATTTGTGAAATTTGGGGAAAAGAAATGTATAAACTGTATGTTCAATATGTATAGCCTCCAAAAATGTCGGATGGATTTTCCGCAAGTTTCATGTATTGTATATATTTATCATTTGAATAAAGTCTATTTTGAAATTTTAAAAAAAGTCCGTGATTTCTAGAGCCACTTCCTTAAGTACCCTGGGATGCAGACCATCATGCCCTGGAGATTTATCAGCCTTCAGTCCCATCAGTCTATTCAACACCATTTCCTGCCTGATGTGAATTTCCTTCAGTTCCTCCGTTACGCTAGATCGGGACGGGGAACCTTTTTACGTTGGAATGTTGCATTAAGTTAGCTGTAATCTAATAAGGCCGCATCCAAGAAACATCAATTAGATATACTTCAAAATTGTAACATTATTTGGTAAAAATCTACCTACCTACCTACTAACTTCAAGAAAATGAAAAAAAGTTTGTTCATTCGAAAGTTAACTATCAATGACTTTGTTGTGACTGCTTTCTAGAGTCTTGAGTCGCATTAGATCTAAATCATGAGCATAACAGGTGTTAAAATAGCCCTCATGACTTACTAATGTTTTAATTGTGGCCGTCAGTCGGGGAGGATTATTTCGTTGAATCTTCTTTTTATTCTTTGGTAATTTAAATACGTTTCATTTTAAGAAAAATAAAAATAATAGAAGATGAATAAAAACATTAAGGAAAATAAAAGGATTTGGTTCTACAAAATTTGGATTCATTCGAAAGGCCGCACTTAATGGCCCAGAAGGCCGCATACGGCTTTAAGGCCGCAGGTTCCTTATCCCTGCCCTAGATCCTCTAGCCACTAGTACATCAGGAGATTGTTTGTGTCCTCCTTCATGAAGATGGATCCAAAGTACCTGTTCAACTCGTCTACCATTTCCTTGTTCCCCATAATAAATTCACCTATTCAGTCTTCAAGGGTCCAACTTTGGTCTTAACTAATGTTTTCCTCTTCACAATCCTAAAGAAGCTTTTACTATCCTCCTTTATATTCTTGGCGAGCTTACCTTCGTACCTCATCTTTTCTCCCCGTATTGCCTTTTTAGTTATCTTCTGTTGCACTTTAAACGTTTCTCAATCCGCTGGCTTCCCGATCATCTTTGCTATGTTATACTTCTCTTTTATTTTTATACTGTCCCTGACTTCCCTTGTCAGCCACAGTCGCCCCTTACTCCCCTTGGAATCTTTCATCCTCTTTGGAAATAACTGATCCGCAACCTTCTGTATTATTCCCAGAAATACCTGTCATTGTTGTTCCACTGACATCCCTGCTGGGGTATCTTTCCAGTCAACTTTGGCCAACTCCTCCCTCATGGCTCCATAGTCCCCTTTGTTCAATTGTAATACTGACACTTCTGATTTTCCCTCTCAAATTGTAGATTAAAACTTATTATATTAATGGTCACTACCTGCTAAATTGGGTTCCTTTACCATCAAATGTCCTTATCAAATCCAGTTCATTATACAGTGCGAAACAGGCCAGCACCAACCTGCGATCCTCGCATACTAATACTATCCTACACTCACAAGGGGCAATTAACATTTTATACCAAGCCAATTAGCCACCAACCTGTACGTCTTTAGAGTGTGGGAGGAAACCGGAACCTCACGCAGGTCCCAGAGAGAACATACAAACTCCACATCGTCAGAAACCATTACAATACCCGAGAATAGTTTTCACATATCACTGTACCTTAATTGGTAAACATGACAATAAAAGACCTCCGAAACCTTTGAACCACGGGCGTGAAAATTGTACATTCTCCCCAAAATACATGAACACCTGGACAAGTGGTCAGAACCTGGGGAAATACGTCCAGGAAAGCCCATTGTGTGCGACTGGCAGTGAATCCTATCGGATAGCAGAATACATCGACTCCCTTCTTAATCCACTGGCACAGCAGATCCTCTACTTCAGACCACGTCACATTCCGACTGTGCCACCTGATGCTGTACACTTACATGGACATCGAAGGCCCGTCCACAAACAGAACAGGCAGGAACATACAACAGTTAAACATATCTCAGAGAAAAATGCTGACCCTGACAGACTAGACGAGCCTTTGGTGTAGAAGTGGCCCGGGCAATCAATGCCTTTTCACCAAGAACTGGATGACATTTGGCAATGTCACATTCAGAAACAGAGTGAGAGGAATTCATTCACATCTTTCACACACACCACCAAGGTAAAAGACCACAAACCAACTATATTGACTTACTGGACTTTCCGGATCTCTTGAAGCTGCAGACAAATCGAGAGAGACAGAGACAGAGACAGAGACAGAGACAGAGACAGAGACAGAGACAGAGACAGAGACAGAGACAGAGACAGAGACAGAGACAGAGACAGAGACAGAGACAGAGACAGAGACAGAGACAGAGACAGAGACAGAGACAGAGAGAGAGAGAGAGAGAGAGAGAGAGAGAGAGAGAGAGAGAGAGAGAGAGAGAGAGAGAGAGAGAGAGAGAGAGAGACCATTCATCCTGTACTGATCCACTCATTCATCCTGCAGTGATCGCCCATTCATCCTGCAGTGATCCCCATTCATCCTGCACTGACCCACCCCTCCCCCCCATTCATCCTGTACTGATCCATCCCATTCATCCTGTGCTGATCCTCGCAACCTGTATATTTTGTTATGGATAAATTATGTGGGAAGTCAGAGTGTTTCTGTGCCAATAGCAATAACGACTCCATGCTATGGCCATGTCATGATAATTTTTGGTCCTTCGCAGAAAACATGCTTGCATCAATCTGTCGTGTGCATGGTCCAGGATTTATTGACACAGGTTGATCATTTGCTGAATAATCCAACCACATTTTTGTTTGGAAATGGAGAGAACTAATCGAAATAGCATTAATTGCAATGTGTAAAAAGAGTTGACATATTTTATTATAGTTTTGCTGCATGTCTTGATTGGTGAATATGTTTAGTTTGTGAGTTATTTGAAGCAGAAAGAATATGTGAATGTAGGCAAAAGTGCTGGAGAAACTCAGCGGATGCAGCAGCATCTATGGAGCGAAAGAAATAGGCAACGTTTCGGGCCGAAACCCTACTTCAGACTGATGGGTTTCGGCCTGAAACATTGCCTATTTCCTTTGCTCCATAGATGCTGCTGCACCCGCTGAGTTTCTCCAGCACTTTTGTGTACCTTCGATTTTCCAGCATCTGCAGTTCCTTTTTGAACATAATATGTGAATGCTTCATTGAGCATAATTCTGACTTTGTTCGAGCACATTATCGCACGCGTCATGAAAACCGTCTTAAAATGACCACCTAAACTGTCATTTGGCAACCTAAAAAGCTGTCGAGGTTGCCCCGGCTGGCAACAGGGAAAAAAAAGTTAAGCGAGCGCCCTAAAAAGCTGGTGCTCTAGTTTTCCCCCACATTCCAAACACGTGCAGGTTTGCATGTTAATTGGCCTCTGTAAATTGCCCCCAGTGTGCAGGAGTGGATGAGAAAATGGGATAATACAGAACCAGTGTGAACGGGTGATAGATGGTCAGCGTGGACTCGGTGGGCCGAAAGGGCTGTTTCCAATCTGTATCTCAAAACTAAAATGGTGACCACAAACAAACAGACACCCACAACCTCTTGCGCACCTCCAGCCACCGTCCAAAACATACATTCAGAGGGACAGTAAAGACACCACTGATTCACTTCCACCACATTTGCACCACAGGTCTTCAACCAGTCCACCACCATCTCTTCACTGCACTAAACAGAGGGTGACTCAGGAAGGAAGTTGAAATAAATCAAATCAGACAACTTCAAGAGAATTAAAAAACTTAACATCATTCGAAGAAACAAGGAACTGCAGATGTTAGTTTATACCAAAGATATAAAGCGCTGGAGTAACTCAGGTCAGGAAGCATCTCTGGAGAAAAAGGTTGGATAATGTTTTAGGTCAGGATCATTCTGCGAGCCATCATTAATTGATTGCAAATCAGGATGGAATAAAGCAAAAAAAATAGCAGATTCTAGAAATCTAAAACTGTGAAAAATGCTATTTGCCTGAGATGCTGTCTACACCGTTGTGCGGCCCATATCCCTCCAAACATTTCCTATCCATGTACCTGTCTAACTGCACCTCAAATGTTGGGATAGTCCCTGTCTCAGCTAACCCCTCTAGCAGCTTTTTCCAAACACCCACCACCCTTTGTGTGAAGAAGTTACCCTTCAGATTCCTATTAAATTATTTCCCCTTCACCTTAAACCTATGGGATTAATTTAAGGATTAATCATCTTAATCTGGCAAATTTCCAAACAGGTTGTTTAAAGAATTAGTGAACATCATACTCAACTATTTCACCATCTTTAGGAAATGGATTTCCACCTTCTCCACCTGTGGCACTCCTGAAACGGCTGTGAATAGTTCAAGTTTTTCATTCTTTACTGGGACAACATGCTGGAGGAACTCTGCTCGACAGACCCGGCATCTTATCCGTATCCATCTGTTACTCCCTCTCTGCCTCTGTACTGCTTTCTCCGAGCTATCTGTTTATGGAGAGCAGTTCTGGTCACCCTGAGTGGATGGGAAGGGGAGAGTGGTGAGGGGGAGAGGAAGAGGGCAGTTCTGGTCATCGTTTTTGAGGATGGGTGGGGGTGGAAGAGTGTATGGGGAAGGGAGATGGGGAGTGGTGAGCGGGGAAGAACAGTTCTGGTCGCCCCGTTACAGGAACCACACGGCGGGGTAGGAAGCAGAGTTCTGGAAGAGTGGTGAGGGCGGCAGAGCAGAGTCTACAGAGTCACCCTATAGAGTAGTAGAGGGGAGAGGAGGAGGGGGTGAGGGACAGGAAGAGGGAGAGCGATGGGGGGGCGGCGTGGTGTTGGGGGGTGTGAGGGGAGGGGGAGTAATGGGAGAGTGAGATGGGGAGTGTGGGGTGTGGGGTGGAGATCAGGGGAGTAATGGAGAGTGAGATGAGATGGGGGGGTGAGGAGGAGTGATGGAGAGTGAGATGGGGATGTGGGGTGAGGGGGGAGTAATGGAGAGTGAGATGGGGGAGTGTGGGGTGAGGGGGGAGTAATGGAGAGTGATGGGGGATGTGGGGTGTGAGGGGGAGTAATGGAGAGTGAGATGGGGGTGTGGGGTGAGGGGGGAGTAATGGAGAGTGAGATGGGGAGTGTGGGGTGAGGGGGGAGTAATGGAGAGTGAGATGGGGGGTGAGGGGGTAATTCTGGTCCCCCCCCCCCCCCCGGGTACAGGGGCCGTTCCGGCGGGAAACCAAACGTCCGTCGACGACCCGCTCCCGCGCCGCCCAAACCCAAACATCGCGAGAAGTGAAGACGTGCTGGCGGGAATGGCG
Source organism: Okamejei kenojei (assembly GCA_035221665.1). Classification (NCBI taxonomy): domain Eukaryota; kingdom Metazoa; phylum Chordata; class Chondrichthyes; order Rajiformes; family Rajidae; genus Okamejei; species Okamejei kenojei. The sequence continues at coordinate 16,728,537 of CM069167.1, read as the reverse complement.
CCGGTTCCAGGGTGAAGCCGGACTGGGCCCCGTCACGTGCCGGGGGAGCAGCTGCATCTCACACTCACTGTCTGCGAGGCCGCCGCCGCCTCAGCTGCAATGTTGCCCCAGTGCGTCTGGACAAGTGTTTGGGCGGCAAAGCCCGTCCCTCACGCTTGGTTTCAGAGGGACAGAGTTGTGGCTCCTCTCACTGTTTAAGGAGTGAGGTTGAAGCCAGTGATGGAAGTGCAGACACAGACACGCTCTGAGTGTGGGCTTGATGCTGCACAGAATGCAGCCGCTCTCAAACAGTCCCTGCAGCAACGTGAGGCCGATGGGCTTTGGACAAATGGTCAGTGGCCACATCCCAGGAGTTTAAAATCTGTCATCATTTTTACCCCAATCTCCAGACGTGACCACTGCTTTGTTTTACAAGTGGTCACAACCTACACGCGCTTGCTTCGAATGAGCTGCCAGGAACTTCAACTTGGGGAAGAGAGAAAGTGGGAGAGAGCGAGAGAGACTTGACTGAGGACCGTGATGTGGGCGGCGCCGGGACCCTCGAGTTCTCCACACCAGCCGTCGCCGACAGCACACAATGATGTACAGAAGGAAGCGTCAGGTTTGTGCCTTTATCAGTATTTTACTGTGGTAAAGATAGTTGTTTGTTGCCCAGAATGTTATTTCCTTATTCATTAATCCCATTCCTCGAAACCTGTTTTTATTGCATCGCAGGTTGTAAGTTTATGTTGGAGCAGCAGCCATTAATTCCAAACAAGAAGCAATGTACATTGGAAGCTCTAATCATTTTGGAATTTAAAAGACAGCTTTGCAAACAGGCAGGGTGTGTACTGAGACAATTGGGTGTTTATTGACCTACAGCAAACCCGAAATCTTCAGCTGAAGATATTTCACACTGCTATAATAGAGATGAAGGGATATCCCCGAGGGTGTCCTCGGTTTTAACCAGTATCTGCAGTTCCTTCCTACACACATAGCCATGGGGACATTTGTATGCCTGTCAATAATTGGGGTATTTGTGTACTCGGAGAGTCAGCCCTCACAACAGTAATGTGTGTAAGAAGGGACTGCAGATGCTGGTTTAAACCGAGGATAGACACAAAAAGCTGGAGTAACTCAGCGGGATCTTTGGAGAGACGGAAGGGATGACGTTTTGAGTCGAGACCCTTCTTCAGATTGGGAAGCTTTTAGACCTGCCTTTGAATCACTGTCCCAGCAAAGGAGTTTGAATAATCAGAGGTGTCTTGGCAGCTACAATATGTCCCTATTGTCATTCTCCAACGTTTACTTGTCTGCACTGAGTAGATAATTATCAGTAAATCATTTCAGCACTTGATAATTAATTGATTATTGTGTAGGAAAGAACTGCAGATGCTGGTTTAAATCGATGGGAGATACAGAATGCTGGAGTAACTCAGCGGGTCAGGCAGCATCTCTAAAGAGAGGTGGCGTATCGGGTCGAGACCTTTCTGAGGGGGCGTGACAAAGATATAATGTAGTTGGAAATAGTAAGACTGGGAGAACTGGGGAGGGGATGGAGAGGGAAAGCGAGGGCTATCTGAAGTTAGAGAAGTCAATGTTCATACCGCTGGGATGTAAGCTACTCAAGCCAAATATGAGGTGCAGTTCCTTCAATTTGCACTGGGCCTCACTCTGAGAATGGAGGAGACCCAGGACAGAAACATCAGATTGGGAATGGGAGGGGTAGTTGAAGTGCTGAACCACCGGGAGATCAGGTAGGTTAAGACAGACTGAGTGGAGGTGTTCAGTGAAATAATCGCTGAGCCTGCGCTCTGTCTCGCCGATGTTGAGAAGTTGACACCTGGAACACCTAGAACCCATCTACAGTGGGTACAGTAGATGAGGTTGGAGGAGGTGCAAGTGAACCTCTGCCTCACCTGGAAAGACTGTTTGGGTCCTTGGATGGAGGCGTGGGGGAGGAGGTAAAGGGACAGGTGTTGCATCTCCTGTGGTTGCAAGGAAAAGTACCTGGGGAGGGGGTGGTTTGGGTGGGAAGGGACAAGTTGACCAGGGAGTTTCAGAGGGAACGGTCTCTGTGGAAAGCAGAAAGTGGAGGAGATGGGTAGATGTGGACAGTAGTGGGATCCTGTTCATTGTTTATTGTTGTCTCTGTGTTTAAAGCCAATATAAACTCGATGTACTTTGAGTTTGGGAGATTCTACCAAGAGGGCCTTCATTAGAATGCGTTTCCCTTTTATATCGACCAGCTTCTGAGTGACTCCGTTCCAGGGCACAACGGTAGCTGATTAGTTAAATTTCTTCAGCAGTATTTGAAACTCTGTGCCACGTGGTTAAGATTTTATGTTCTAAAAATAATTGATTCATTTAAGGGAGAGCAGAAACATTGGAGAGGTTTCTATCTGTCTGAAGATACCCAGACAGATAGATTTGAACTTTAAATAGTGCAGGTAGTTTTGCTAAACCATATAACCATATATAACAATTACAGCACGGAAACAGGCCCTCTCGGCCCTTCCAGTCCGTGCCGACCATTTGTTTTCCCCTAGTCCCATCTACCTGCACTCAGACCATACCCCTCCATTCCCTTCACGTCCATATACCTATCCACTTTACTCTTAAATGTTAAAATCGATCCTGCCTCCACCACTTCTGCTGGAAGCTGATTCCACACAGCCACCACCCTCTGAGTAAAGAAGTTCCCCCTCACGTTACCCCGAAACCTCTGTCTCTTAATTCTCATGTCATGCCCTCTTGTTTGAATCTTCCCTACCCTCAATGGGAAAAACGTATCCACGTCAACTCTGTCTATCCCTTTCATCATTTTAAAGACCTCAATCAAGTCCCCCCTTAACCTTCTGCGCTCCAAAGAATAAAGACCTAACTTGTTCAACCTTTCTCTGTAACATAGTTGCTGGAACCCAGGCAACATTCTAGTAAATCTCCTCTGTACTCTCTCTATTTTGTTGACATCCTTCCTATAACTAGGCGACCAAAATTGTACACCATACTCCAGAATTGGTCTTACCAATGCCTTGTACAATTTTAACATTACTTCCCTACTCCTATATTCAATGCTCTGATTTATAAAGGCCAGCACACCAAAGGCTTTCTTTACCACCCTATCTACATGCGATTCCACCTTCAGGGAACTATGCACAGTTATTCCTAGATCCCTCTGTTCCACAGCATTCCTCAAAGAACTGTGTGTTGTGGGGATTCTCTGAAACAGATGTCAACTTATTCAACCATTTGACCATTCAGCATTAAATTAGTATACCTTCAGTAAGCCTGTGATTCTACCCCAATCTACATACAAAAGTTAGCTATGTTTATAAAACTAGCTGTTCTTCTTGGTCAAAACACAAGGTTAAATCAAGCACTGAGCTAGTCTCGAATGAAAAGTTTATCTTATCTGGACCACTCGTGACCCATGATTTACTGAGTGCTTCTAATTGAGCCCAAGCATTTTCCCAAACATCGAACTGTTTCTCAGCCAGCAGCGTGTGGGTACGTGGTGCTGTTAGCAGACAACTCCATCTTTGCTGCAAAGCCTCTCTGGTTAACCCTTGCATTACATTCCAGCCCTGGGAGTTGTCCGTCTACAGAACCCATCTACCTACTCGTCACTGAGTGCACAAGTTAAAGCAGGAATAGTAGAAGGGTCAGTGCCTCTCCGTGACAGTTCTTATCAATCCCCCCACAATATCAGTCCATGGTCAGAAGATTGCTGTCCTTCATGTGTCTCTCCAGGAACACGACGGCCACTAGTGTGGGACATTTCCATCCTTGGAAAAAGGTTCTGACTGTCTACCCTATCTATGCGACTCATCATTTTATATACTTCTGTTAAGTCTTCCCTCAACCTCTGATGTTTCAGAGAAGACAATCCAGATCTATCCAACCTCTCCCTGTATCTGAAACTTTCTAATCCTGGCAGCGTTCTGGTAAACCTGCTCTGTACCCTCTCCAAAGCCTACACAGCTTTCCTGTAATGGGGCGACTAGAACTGCACACAATACTCCAAATGTGGCCTCACCAAAAACCTATAGATCTGCATCATGACTTCCAGACTCTTATATTCAATGCCCCTTGTAATGAAGGTAAACAGGCCATCTGTCTTCATTTTGAACCTTTTTTTGTGCTGCCACCTTCAGTGAGTTCTGACGCCTCCGTCAGAAGGCCGCAGAGAAGCCTCTTGGGTCGGTGGAGCATCGCGGGTCGACCTGCGGTTGGCGGTTGTCGAGGGCGCCGGTGGCCGAGGTCGGGCCTCGGAGCCGGAGGACACTCTGCCGAAAACAAAGGAGGACCAGGCGTGGAGGAACGGCAATGAGGAGGGAGGGAGGGGGAGAGAACAAAGGAGGACCTTGCTTAGGATACTTTGTAACTTAGTCAGCGCCCAAATGTATAGCGACTATTTGCATTGCATGCAATTACACTGCGATTTGTCTCGTTCATTCATTCATTCATTTATTATGAACTGAGACTCCAAGTTCCCTCTACACATCGATGCTCTTAAAGGTCATACCATTAACTGTATGCCTTCCCCTTACATTCAACATTCCAAAGCACAATACCTAGAGAAAACCAAAGATCTCGGAGAAAACGCACGCAGGTCATGGTGAGAATGTACAAACTCCGTATAGTCAGGTTCAAACCTGGGTCTCTGGTGCTGTAAGCCAGTAGCTCTACCACTATACCACCGTGCCGCCCATAAAATACCGCCCATGTAGCTCAACTAAATAGCCCTGTTCCCATACCTAGTCTAACAAAGGATAGTTGAGTGTGGGTAGGGGAAGAAGTGCGGGATTATTGAGTGTGTGTGCGCACACTGTGAGTGTGCTGACGGGACCTCACCTAGGAGCAGAAGTGTGGCAGCTTTTCCAGCCTATCCCCCAACACTCTCTCCCAATGCTAAGGTGGCCCCCTTTTAGTTTAGTTTGGAGATGTGGCATAGAAACAGGCCCTTTGGCCCACCATTTCCTTATCAATCATCCATTCACACTAGTTCTATGTTATCCCACTCCCTCAACCACTCGCTACACACAAAGGGCTATTAACAGAGGCCATTTAACCTACAAACCCACATATCTATGCGATGGAGGAAATTGAAGCACTTGATCACAGTGAGAACATGCAAACTCCACACAAAGAGCACCCGAAGGCAGCATTATACCTGGGCCTCGGGCTCCATCAGCTACACCATTGTGCCACCCATGCTTCTTACATCTGCTGAGCGACCAACCCTTCCCATTGTACATCCACCCTGGGACCCTGAATGTCTCAGTTCTGACTCTCCAATCTTCTCTCTCCACCATTTCACCAAATCCTGCCAACTACGCCATCAATGTAACGATACAAGCAGGTTTTCTAAGATTCAGATCAAAAATTGAAGAATATTTCATAGAAACATAGAAAATAGGTGCAGGAGTAGGCCATTTGGCCCTACGAGCTAGTACCGCCATCCAATATGATCATGGCTGATCATCCTAACTGTTCCTGCTTTCTCCCAATATCCCTCTGTTCCATTATCCCTAAGAGCTATATCTAACTCTCTCTTCAAAACATCCAGTGAATTGGCCTCCACTGCCTTCTGTGGCAGAGAATTCCACAGATTCACAACTCTCTGGGTGAAAATGTTTTTTCTCATCTCAGTCCTAAATGGCCTACCCTTATTCTTAAACTGTTACAAAAATGGTTCAAGGTAACAAAGAGCTGTTCATTCTAGTAAAATGCAGGAAAAAGAATCAAAGGCACAAACCTCACCCTTCTGCACCTCGCGCCTTCCCTGATGTGAGTGATTGCTGGTAGCAACGAGTGTCCCGGCCACTTCCCATCGGGACGGCAGGTCTGGGACCTCGAGGGTCTGGCACCATTCTGATCCCGGTCCCAGGTGAAGTCCCGTCAGCTTACACAGTGTGCACACCCGTGCAATAATCTTGTGCTTCTTCACCAACCTACACTCAAGTATCCCTTGTTAGATTATCTATGGGAACAGGGGTTATTTAGTTGAGCTACAGCTTGGACGTCTCTGGCAAGAAACGTTTGTCTTGTCTTCCTGCTGTCTATCCTTGAGCTGTATGATCTGAGATCCCATGATTTACTGGTTCTTCCGAGTTTAGTTTAGAGACACAGGGCAGAAACAGGCCCTTTGGCCCCACCGCGTCTGTGATCCCCGCACACTAATACTATCCCACGCACTGGGGACAATTTACAATTTTACTGAAACCAATTACCCTGCAAAGCTGTACATCTTTAGAGTGTGGGGGAACCCGGAGAAAACCCATGCAGGTCACGGGGAGAACGTACAAACTCCGTGCAGACAAGCACCTGTGGTCAGGATCGAACCCGGATCTCCGGCGCTGTAAGGCAGCAACTCTACCGCAGCGCCACCATGCCGTCCTGAATGTCAACACAATTATTTTCCAAAGTCCACACTGTATCCAAGCAAGCCTGCTGCCTCCATCAATGCTTATAGCAGACAACTATGTTCTTAGCTGAGACGCATATTTTACTCGTTGCATTACTTTGGTATAACATGGAGCCCAGATGATTGGCCTTTTCCCTTGTACTCCGTGCTGAGGAGAGGGGCCGGACGGACGTTTGTCAGACTGAGGAGATCGTCTTCTTGGGCAACAGGACTACAACTGCCCTGTGCCATGACAGCCCCTGCATCGTGCCCTCTACATCTCTGCCCTGCGACTACAACTGCCCTGTGCCATGAGACGGCCATGTCCCCGGTCGCCAGGTTAGGTTAGGTAAGGGGGAGGTACAGCGAGACCTGGGTGTCCTTGTACACGGGTCACTGAAAGATGGCGTGCAGGTACAGCAGGCAGTGAAGAAAGCTCATGGAATGATGGCCTTCATAACAAGAGGATTTCAGTATAGGAGTAAAGAGGTTCTTCTGCAGTTGTATAAGGCTCTGGTGAGACCACATCTGGAGTATTGTGTACAGTTTTGGTCTCCTAATTTGTGGAAGGACATCCTTGTGATTGAGGCAGTGCAGCGTAGGTTCACGAGATTGATCCCTGTGATGGCAGGACTGTCATATGAGGAAAGATTGAAAAGACTAGGCTTGTATTCACTGAAGTTTAGAAGGATGAGGGGGAATCTTAAAGAAACATATAAAATTATAAAAGGACTGGACAGGCTAGATACAGGAAAAATGTTCCCAATGTTGGGCGAGTCCAGAACCAGGGGCCACAGGCTTAGAATAAAGGGGAGGTCATTTAGGACTGAGGTGAGAAAAAACGTTTTCACCCAGAGAGTTGTGAATTTATGGAATTCCCTGCCAGAGGGAAGTGGAGGCCAAATCACTGGATGGATTTAAAAGAGACTTAGATAGAGCTCTAGGGGCTAATGGAGTCAAGGAATATGGGGAGAAGGCAGGCACGGGTTATTGATAGGGGATGATCAGCCATGATCACAATGAATGGCGGTGCTGGCTTGAAGGGCCGACTGGCATCCACCTGCACCTATTTTCTATGTTTCTATGATTGGACAGGCTAGATGCAGCAAAAATATTCCCCGTATTGGGGGCGTCCAGAACCAGGGGTCACAGTATAAGAATAAGTGGTTGGCCAGTTAGGACTGAGATGAGGAAAAACGTTTTCACCCAGAGAGTTGTGAATCCGTGGAATTCTCTGCCACGGCAGGCAGTGGATGCCAATTCGCTGGATGTTTTCAAGAGAGTTAGATTTAGCTCTTAGGGCTAAGGGAATCAGGGGATATGGGGAAAAAACCGGAACGGGGTACTGATTATGGAAGGTACACAAAAGGCTGGAGAAACTCAGCGTGTGCAGCAGCATCTAAGGAGCGAAGGAGATGGGCGACGTTTTCTTCAGGTTATGATTATGGATTACTGATTATGGAATATCAGCCATGATCATATTGAATACTGATTATGGAATATCAGCCACGATCATATTGAATACTGATTATAGAATATCAGCCATGATCATATTGAATACTGATTATGGAATATCAGCCATGATCATATTGAAAGGAGGTGCTGGTTCGAAGGGCCGAATGGCCTACTCCTGCATCTATTTTCTATGTTTCTATCATATTGAATGGCGATGCTTCCTCAAAGGGCCAAATGGCCTACTCCTGCATTTATGTTTCAGAAGGGGGGGGGGGGGAGGGGCGTGAGATAACCATCCGAGTCGCAAGGAATGCTGAAAGCCACGGTGGGGGGTGCTGTGTTTGCTAGAATTTGCAGCTGAAGGAGGTGAGACGGAGCTGTTCACACCTTTTGTTTATTTGCTTTTTTTCCTCTGTGTCATTGCAATGGCTCAGTGGCTGTGCTTCCCTTGGAGAGGCTGCCTTGCCTGTATTTGTGAGACGCAGGCAGGCCTCACCTCGGAGGGTTCACTCTTTTTTGAAACCCTTAACTTTGTGCTCGCCCCATGCGATCAGGACCCACCCACCCCAACAGTGGTGTGAGCATTGGATTCACCAATTTGAGGTAAAAAGGCAACAGCTCCCTCGTCTCTCTCTTCCTCCCATCGTGTTAATACGGTGATAATAGTGACAGTTAACAAGTGCTTAACAATGACCGTTAACAGATCGTTTTCTTCTCAGAGGAATGTTTGACCACACTGGGCCTGTACTCGCTGGAGTTTAGAGGGACGATGGGGATCTCATTGCAACTTAGCGAATAGTGAAAGGCTTGGATAGAGTGGATGTGGAGAGGACGTTTGCACTAGTGGGAGAGCCTAGGATGAGAGCCATAGCCTCCGAATTAAAGGACGTTCCTTCAGGAAGGAGATGAGGAGGAATTTCTTTAGACAGGACGGTGAAACTGGAATTCTTTGCCGCAGAAGTCAATGGATATTTTTAAGGCAGATATAGATAGATTGATTCTCGATTAGTACGGGATAGATCAGCCATGATGGAATGGCAGAGTCTTTGACAGTTTCTGTACACGGACCTTACAGTGGACAGGTGGGCCGAGCTCTTGACAAAGGGCGGAACGGGGCCCGAGGGGGCGAGTGGCCTGCTCCCACGGGTACGCACGGGTGGCCCCTAACCCTCCGCCGCTCGAGAAACTCGGCCGCAAGAAACGTCACTCGCTCGCAGCCGTGGGCTCGCGTGACAAAGAAGTGGTCGGTGCAGCCTCTCTCCCTCCCTCCCTTCCTGCTGCGGCAGCCAGCCTTGTGTCTGCGCCCGTGACGTCACCACAGGCAAGCACCGTCCCTCCCGTCTGATTGGAGGGGTTGCAAGAGTTTTACATATTCAGGGCAAAGTTTGAGGAAAATGGGGGAGGGTGGGGGGGGGAGGCTGAGCGTGCGGGCCGGGGGGAGAAACGCCACCAAACGGTGACAGGGCTGGCGAGGGAGGCCTTTGCAGGCCCCCAGGCTGGCTCGGAAGCGGGAGGGCAGGCAGGATGTGAAAGGGTGCGCGCAGTTGCGGGTATCGCTTCTCGGCCTTTTGGCTAAGATCAAGTGTAGTATCTGTTCTTATCAGTGGCATGAGTGGGGGACTGATTTGTGGAAACTTGGGAAAAAGAAAATGTCTAAACTGTATTGATCTATTGTACAGCCTCCGAAAATGTCGGATGGATTTTCCGCAAGGTTAATGTATTGTATATATTTATCATTCGAATAAAGTATATTTTGAAATAAAAAAAAAAAAAATCTGTTCTTATCAGTTTAATATCTGATACGTCCCTTATCTAGGGACCATATATTAAATTGATTTTTGGAACAGGGAGATGGAATAGGGGCTTGCTCCGTCCACTCCACGCATCGACCCAGTATTGCAGTGCCTCTGGGAACGGTGCACTTCCCTTTTGGGAGATTTTCAAAGTTCAAAAGAAGAGACAAAAATGCCTCCTGGTGCTTGCTTAAAAGCAGCATGGGGTCTGCCTGCTGCCCTCTCTCACTCTCACTCTGCGTGCGCACCTGCGTATCTGTCTGTGTTTACGTACTGCTCAAGTCAAATACTTTGCCTTCCTTTATTTCACCAGTGGATACTTTCAAGGGAAAATAGGACGCATTGGGGATTTGTCACGGTGAAGCAAAGTTTTACAAGGCAGCCCCTGTTTCATATGCTGCTAGAAAGCAGATTGATGCCGCTTTGGATGACTTGCTGCAGGATGGCATTATCAAGCCGGTGAAGGCAGCAGATTTCACATGCCCGATCATAGCTGTTCCAAAACCGAATGGGAGCATGAGAGTCTGTGACAATTACAAGTTCACAGCAAATAAGGTGCTGAAAGTGGAACAGTATCCACTTTGGAGGATCTCCTGCAGGAACTAGGAGGAGAAAAGTTCTCTAAATTAGACCTCTCATTTGCCTATCATCAGATAGAGTTAAGGGCCTGTCCAACTTGGCTGTCATTTGCGCGCCATTGACGCGACCTCCAAAAATGTGATCGTCGCGTTGTGACGCACGGGTAGCGTGTGGGTAGCGCGGTGCGGGCGCATGAAGAGGCGTGGGGGAGTGTGGAGTTGCGCGCGGTATCGCGCAGCACTCCAGGATTTCGTGCTGCACAAAATCCTCGCTCGCCACCTGCGTGACGTAAGTCCGTTTTCTGCACCAATACATAACAGGAATCATGCTTGAATTTTTCTTCTGGAATAATCCTCTGGAATTTTTTGAGGAAGTGGAATGGATAAGGGAGAGCCAGTGGATGTGGTATATCTGGACTTTCAAAAAGCCTTTGACAAGGTCCCACGCAAGAGATTAGTGTGTAAAATTCCAGCACGTGGTATTGGAGGTAGGGTATTGACATGGATAAAGAACTGGTTGGCAGATGCAATATAATGTGGATAAATGTGAGGTTCTCCACTTTGGTGGCAAGAACAGGATGGCAGATTATTATCTGAATGGTGTCAAATTTAGGAGAAGGGGAGGTGCAACGAGACCTGTGTGTGCTTGTACATTAGTCACTGAAAGTAAGCATGCAAATACAGCCGGCAGTGAAGAAAGCTTCATTGCGAGAGGATCTGAGTTTAGGAGCAAGGAGGTCCTACTGCAGTTGCATAGGGCCCTGATGAGACTGCACCTGGAGTATTGTGTGCAATTCTGGTCTCCTAATTTGAGGAAGGATATTATTGCTATTGAGGGAGTGCGGCGTAGGGTCACCAGGTTATTTCCCGGATGGCGAGACTGACATATGATGAAAGAATGGGTCGACTGGGCTTGTATTCGCTGGAATTTAGGATGAGAGCGGATCTTATAGAAACATATACAATTTTTAAAGGATTGGACAGGCTAGATGCAACAAAAATATTCCCCGTGTTGGGGGCATCCAGAACCAGGGGTCACAGTATGAGAATAAGTGGTTGGCCAGTTAGGACTGAGATGAGGAAAAACGTTTTCAGCCAGAGAGTTGTGAATCAGTGGAATTCTCTGCCACAGCAGGTAGTGGAGGCCAATTCACTGGATGTTTTCAAGAGAGTTAGATTTAGCTCTTTGGGCTAAGGGAATCGGGGGATATGGGGAAAAAGCCGGAACGGGGTACTGGTTATAGAATATAAGCCATGATCATATTGAAAGGCGGTGCTGGCTCGAAGGGCCGAATGGCCTATTCCTGCATCTATTTTCTATGTTTCTATCATATTGAATGGCGATGCTGCCTCAATGGGCCGAATGACCTACTCCTGCACTTATATTTCGGGTGGGGGGGGGGCGGTGAGCATTGGATTCTCCAATTTGAGGTCAGAACAGTGAAATCAGTGCCCATTGCTTCACACATCGCTTTGAAGATTCTTGAATTTGTTGCGCTCCCTCACAATCTTCACATCTGAAAGCACTTCTCGAAGACCAGGAGGGAGAGTCTTCATTGCTAAAGCATGGTGATGTATTATGCAGTGGGTGAAGGAGACATGGGGAGTGACATCCTTCACGAAGGCTTTGAATCCGGATCTGCATCCGACCATGGAAGGTGCCCTGACAAGGCGTTCCCAGCCAAGCTCATGTTTGATGAGGAAGGCTTCCAGCATTCTGAACACATCATCTCCCTGAGTGGTAGTGGCCAATGGCTCCGAGAACATGTACTCTTCATTCATGGCTTCTCCATCAAGGTAACGAACGTAGACTAGCAGTTGGGAACATGAGGTAACATCTGTTGACTCGTCCAGTTGCAGTGAATACACTGGACTGCTCTTCACAGTGCTCACTACTTGCAGCAGAAAATTACTCGTATCCGAGATTCGACTTTTGACTGCGTCATTCAAAAGGGAAATCTGCCTGAACTTGTTTGACTGCTGTCCCCCCAGCACCAACATTGCTGCTTCAAGAAGGCATGGCTTGATAAGCTCTTCACCGATGCTGTGAGGTTTCTTTGTCTGTGCGATTCGATAAGCAATCCGGTATGAAGCCTCCAACGTTGCTTCATTGTGATGAGCGCAGTGACCTGTCGAATTGATGCGGGAACCCTTGAGTGCGACTTCTTTTAGTTTAAAATAGTCCACTCCCTTCCCCGCCAGGTCGCTGTGACAAGACTCCAAATGGATCTTCAGTTTGCTGGGCTTCATGCACTCATGGCTCAAAACCTTGGCACAGATAACACATTGAGCACGGATTTTTGAACAATGCTTGTGAAGCCAAACTTGAGAAATGTTTCACTATACATGCGCATCTGGGAAGACATGGTTCACAAAACACACGGTATACGCAGGGCCTCAGGGGAATTTTATCAGTGGGTACAAAGTTTCTTTCAGGCCCCTCTCCTTCTCCATTAGTCATCCTGTTTTTATCTACTAGGGGTTTTATGCCATGAGCTGTAGCCTGCAAGGCAAAAAGGGGTATGGAAGATGCGAGAGTGGTGCAATGGAGCTCTCTGTTGATTTTCTGCATTTGAGGCCTTATCCTCCTATAAACCCTCCATGATAAATATAAATATATATAAATAAAATAAAAAGGATCAGAAAGCACATTTGCTTTGAACATCTTTGTTTATGCTACAATACAGATAAAGAAACATATTTTAATATTTCAATTCAGATCAGAACATCAGAGACAATTATTAGTGAAAGAAGTATATAGGCTTAGTATTTACTTTAAATAAAGAGCTTTCCTGGACTTTTTTGTGAAAAATTTTGAACCACCGCATGAAAATTTATTGTTCTGACAATGTTTGATTCAATTCTTAGCCTGGCCAAATCCACAAGATGTTCCTGAGACATTGTTGACTTTAAATAATTCTTAATCAGCTTGAGTTTGCTAAATGACCTCTCTCAAGAAGCTACTGTTGCTGGAATTGTTAATAGTATTCTTAAGCTAACTAAAACATTTGGAAACAGGTCACCAAGTCTATACTCTGTTAACAAGTTCAACAAATCTAATGGTTTTAACGGCATTTACAAAATTCACCCTCCCACTAATGGCCCTGTCTCACGGTGCGAGTTCACCCACGAGTGACCCGAGTGACAGACTCGTGGTTGTGCACGAGATCCCAAGTTGATGTTCAAGTGTTTGAACCGAGTTCCCACGGGTATGGTATTTTGCCGTTTCCTGCGATGTTCCAAGTTCGTCTCCAGAGTTAACCAAGTTCGTCTCCCGAGCTGACAACGTCTCCTGACGTACTCTTGAGCTGACAACCTCTCCTGAAAAGTGACACAGTGTTTCTAACGGGCCCTTCGGCCCACCAAGCCCGCGCCGACCAGCGACACTAGCACCATCCCACACACGAGGGTCAATTTACATTTTTAGTTACATTTACATTTACTAAAATTTTCATTTTTAGTTACATTTTTAGATAGTTACAACCAAAGCCAATTAGCCTTCTTCAGAAAAAAAATCAGAGATTTGAAGAATTGTCCGAAATGTCTCCTGCCGATATTCTAGCCGGGCCCACTGTTCCTCCAACATTTTGGGTTTTGAGTGAAATTGGTAGGATTGCTCTGATAGCCACCATCAGGGCCGGTCCTAGGCCGATTGGACCGATTTTTCCAAATTGGGCCCCGCGCCCAAGGGGGGGCCCCGCGTTAATTTTCCGTATTTCATATGGAAATACCAATTGGCTTTGTCAAATAAAGATTTTTTTAAACATTCCCCATACGGATTTTTTACATGAAATACAAGCGCTGTACGGTCATCAGACACAAACGATGTGTTAACCACTGTTGTGTTAGCAGCTCCAGTTGTGTTAACAGCTAGTAGTTAACAAGTAGTTATCCAATGCGTCAACAATGCATCGATCCACATTCCTCAGTAAATGTGTAATTGTGTTTTAGACGAAGTATTAATGACGCTGCGTTCCTTTGAATACAATTCACGCGGCGTCATTAACACTTCTTCAAAACAGAATTACATTTTACTCTGGAATGTAGATTGATGCATTGATGACACATTGAGAATTTCTAAAAACTCATCATTCATGAGTACGAACTTCTTTTTGGTGAAGTTCTTGGTGTGCAGGTTAGTCATTCAATTTACCTACCGACCCACGTTGTGTCTCTCCGTCTTTCGCTCTCTCGCGCGCGCTCTCTCTCGCCCGTTCCCCACCTCTCTAGCTCTCTCGGCATTCCCGGAATCATTGACGTTTTGCGGTACACAAAAATGCTGGAGAAACTTAGCGGGTGAGGCAGCATCTATGGAGCGAAGGGAATATGCAACGTTTTGGGTCGAAACCCTTCTGCAGACCCGGCTATTTCCTTCGCTCCATAGATGCTGCCTAAAGCCCTGCCCCACTCTGCGACTTCACCCAAGAGCTTAAAATCTCTGTGTAGCATCTGTTCCTATCTTCAAATTCCCATTTTGAAATAAAATACAGTTTTCGACAAACATTTCGCAGCAGGATCGCGATTCGTCGATTCCCACGCATTTTCAATCATCGTTCGATTCGGTGTAATTTTCACACCTGGTTGATGTCGTTTTTTTTAAAGATACAGTACATTACAATTGCGAAATTTTTGTCGAAAATTTTATTTTATTTCAAAGTGGGAATTGGAAGATAGGGACAGAGATGCTACAGTGATGGCTGCATTTGCGTTTCCTTTCTGTTGGGGGGAAGAGTCCTGGCCCGTGGCGGCTCCTGATAAGTGATATGTTCCCCCCTCGGGTGCTGCCTTGCCCGCTGAGTTCCTCCAGCACTGTGTTTTTTGTTTGGCTCTGAAGTTGAAGGTGGACCCCCCTGTGTCTACGTTCAACTCCCAGTCTGTGGTGGCTCAGCGGGACGGGCAGGGGCTCTGGGGAGAGGGTCATCCAACTCAAGAACGGGTCAGCGGGCAATGGATAACAGGACAGCGGGCGGTGGAGATCAACCTCAATTGAGGTTGAACAAGTTAGGTCTTTATTCTTTGCAGCGCAGAAGGTTAAGGGGGGACTTGATTGAGGTCTTTAAAATGATGAAAGGGATAGACAGAGTTGACGTGGATACGTTTTTTCCATTGAGGGTAGGGAAGATTTCAAACAAGAGGGCATGACATGAGAATTAAGGGACAGAAGTTTCGGGGTAACGTGAGGGGAACTTCTTTACTCAGAGGGTGGTGGCTGTGTGGAATGAGCTTCCAGCAGAAGTGGTGGAGGCAGGATCGATTTTAACATTTAAGAGTAAAGTGGATAGGTATATGGACGTGAAGGGAATGGAGGGGTATGGTCTGAGTGCAGGTAGATGGGACTAGGGGAAAACAAATGGTCGGCACGGACTGGAAGGGCCGAGAGGGCCTGTTTCCGTGCTGTAATTGTTATATGGTTATATGGTTAATTGATCCCTTGATCGCGCTGACACAGGAGTCAGCTCCACCGCCCGCTGTGATGTTATCCCTCACCCACTGACCCACTCCGCCCTATGATCTTTGCTCTCGAGCTGGTCCCCTCACTGTTCAGACGGAGAGCACTGCCAGAGGTGGGCGGGCGGGCCGGCAGAAGCCGCTGAGATGGCAGTCGGTTCCGCTGTCCGGTGATGGAGGCCGCTCGTAGCCACGCGAGCTGCTTCCCTGCCCGGCCACAATGCAGTCGCTCCATGCCCGGAGTGCCGCGGCAGCAGTGAGTGAGTTACAGGCATGAACCCGACCCTCTCCTTCTCAACGCTCCTTCCCTCCTCGCAACGTTAACCCTGGCTAGACTCCCCACACGCTGTGAAAGGAACTCTCCCCCCAATTGTCATGTTACTCACGACACGCGACTCATTTATAATTATTTATTTATATATCTCCGAAAAGTTTTCCCAATCGGGCCCCTCACTTCCTATGGCCGGCCCAGGCCACCGTAGACTCGATGGGCCGAACAGGTCCCGTGTCATAAGGAAATGTGAAGCATTCTGCAGTTCGGCCGTTTTTTACTCTGTCCAGCTGCTGATTTAAGAGCCCACGGGGTAACACGTTAGACTCACGAGACACTAAGGTCAACGCACGGGCCCTACGTTATTACAACGAGTTAAAATGTTTCAATTTTTATCTTGAACAGTGAATTTGACTCGTGGAAAAAATCAAATGTTTGATTTTTTTCACGAGTTATCAAGTTTCACGGGTACCTGCCGTTAACGCCACGAGTGGACAAGTTGATCGCGCGAGTTCCGACGTTGCCGCTACGTTCCTGGTACGTGATCACCACGAGTGAAAACTCGGGGTCACTCGTGGGCCAACTCGCACCGTGAGACAGGGGTTTAACACACACACTGAGACACACATCACTCACCCACTCACACCCACCCACTCACACCCACCCACTCACACACACCCACCCACTCACACTCACACTCAACACCACTCATAACCACCCACTCACACCCACCCACTCACACACACCACCCACTCACACACACCCACCCACTCACACTCACACACACCACTCACACACCCACCTCACCCACTCACACACACCACCCCACCCACCCACTCACACCCACCCACTCACACACCCACTCACACACCACTCACACCCACCCACTCACACCCACCCACTCACACTCACCACCCCACACCCACCCACTCACATCCACCCATCACATCCACCCACTCCACACCCACCCACTCACACTCACACTCACACTACCCCCACCACACCCACCCACACACTCACACTCACACACAACCCACTCACACACACACACCCACACACCACGTCACTCACCACACCACTCACACACCCACACCCAAGGACACACCCACCCAAACCCAAACGACTGAAACAGCCGCAGCTGCCGACACTCACCACCTCCCCGGGCGGGGCCACCGCAGCCAGCGTCGCCGGCCTTGTCTTCAGAAAGCCACGGATGCTGGTGCCCTTATCTCTACTCCAGCTCCCCACGGGCCTCCACCAGCGACTCCGCCGACCCTCGCCTCTCCACCGGCCACCAGTGGGCTAGAACCGTCACCTCACCAGAGTTCCCGGCGCAGCATCAGACCCACAACCTCCACCATGCAGACAGCACGTGGTCTGACTCTGCTGGCTCCTAGTGCTCTCCTCCCACCCTCCCTTACAGGGAAGACCCATCAGTAGTGATGACTCTGCTGGGTCCAAGTGCTCTCCCCCCCCTTTACAGGGAAGCCCCATCAGTGGAGATGGGTCTTCCCCTTCTCCCTCTTTTAATCAGGTTACCCCGACCACACACCCGCCAGTTAACATTCCCCACATAATTATAGATCACAATTTCTACTAATTACGATATATAAAACTATGTAGGCTCACACAAAATGTGAATGTTGGTCTTCACAAAATATAAGCAAACATTTTCTGAGATTTCAGGAAATTCCGGGCCCGGGTACGATGTACCCCTAGTACCCCCCTCTCATAGGCCCTGTGTATAGGTACGCACATACGCGAACAAAATACTGTGTGTGGTATGCACCTTTGTTAGGTTCCTAAAAATGGGCTCAACAAATTGATGTTATTTACAACCCCTTCATGACCCCCGGAAAAACCCCAAACCACCACCAGGTTAAGAACCATGAGCTAGATGCTGCAAAAAATATTCCCCGTGTTGGGGGAGTCCAGAACCAGGGGATACAGTTTAAGAATAAGTGGTTGGCCAGTTAGGACTTAGATGAGGAAAACCGTTTTCACCCATAGAGTTGTGAATCAGTGGAATTCTCTGCCACAGCAGGCAGTGGAGGCCAATTCACTGGATGTTTTCAAGAGTTAGATTTAGCTCTTTGGGCTAAGGGAATCAAGGGATATGGGGAAAAAGCCGGAACGGGGGTGTTGATTATGGATGATCAGCCATGATCATATTGAATGGCGGTTCTGGCTGGAAGGGCCGAATGGCCTACTCCTGCACCTATGTTTCGGGGGGGGTGGGAAGGGGGGAGAGCGAGAGAAAACCGTCCAAGTCGCAAGGAATGCTGAAAGCCATGGTGGGGGTGTTGTGTTTGCCAGAATTTGCAGCTGAAGGAGACAGTGTTTCCACTTTGAAGGAATTACCAGAAATTCAGGAAATTCTGGTTGTCTTCGGGTAAATGTAGGAATAATTTCGGGAAACTTCCACATCCGGCCCACGGAGGGGTGTAAAGGTAATACACACAGCAGCCGGTTTGCCGCTCAAATGGATATTTTCATTTTTTTAGTAACCAGTTATCAACGTATAATTTTTTGTGTGTTAGAAAACAAAATATAGTGGCACAGCTGGTAGACTTGCTGCCTCACACGCCAGAGATCTGTGTTCGATCCTCTCCTTGGGCACTGTCTGTGTTGAATTTGCACATTCTCCTTGCAAGCATGTGGGTTTCCTCCCACATCCCAAAGACGCATTGGCTTTGTAGGTTTCTGTAAAATTGCCCCTAATATGTAGGGAGTGGGTGAGGAAAGTAGGATAACAGAACTTGTGTGAATGGGTAGACAAAAATTCTGGAGAACCTCAGCGGGTGGAGCGAAGGAAATGGCGACGTTTCGGGTCGAGACCCTTCTTCAGACTGATGTGAGGTTGGGGGGGGACGGGAAGAAGAAAGGAAGAGGCGGAGACCGTGGATGTGACCGCACATTTGCAATGTGTAAAAAGAGTTGAGATACTTTATTATAATTTTGCTGCATGTCATTGTGGTATATTCTGTTTTTTTTTTTTTTTTTTTATTTTTTATTGTAGAAACAATATATACCGAGTACACTCTTATACGACATTGAGAGTTGTGTTAATATACAAAATTATATCATATTGATTATCGATTAATACTATTTATGTTAATTGTAATATTATCCATTATACATTTCGTGGTTATTTATTTTATATAATTGGGAGTATATGTAGTATATTCCTAAAATAAGCAATACACTCAGATTTCTCATATCATAGATATTCTTCTAATTACCAAATAGAAATCCCCGCTAATATAACTACGTAGTACCCATCTTAAACAAAGTTTTATGATATTCATAATGTTATCAAAATATTAATAATGTTTGTATTATTGTTAACTTTATATTTCATAATTATTGTATAATTGAAAATACATAGTTTTATATAATTACAAGTTTAAGACATCTATAATCTTTTCATACGAACAGAAATAAGTGTGTACATATTAAAAATTTATATAATATGTTTCTATATTTTTTTCCTTAATTAAAGATAGGAAGATAGAAAAAGAGAATAGAAAATAGAAAAGAAAATGTGAAAAGTTTGATGGAGATTGAAGTATTACTAAATAATCCATTCTTGGAGATACATTCATGATTTATTATATGTATTTCTTCATCCATTCAGATATTCAGGCCTCAGTCAAGTCCCTGCGCCGAACCATTGTGACCCTGTAGATATTTAATATAGGGAGACCATATCCCCTTGAAGAGATCTAACCTGTCCATAAGGACAAGTCTCAATCTCTCCAAGTGAAGTGTCTCCGTCATTTCTGTATTCCACATTTTAATTGTTGGGGATACAGGGCCTTTCCAAAATTTTAATATTAATTTTTTCCCAATTATTAAAGAATAGTCGATAAAAGTTCTTTGATTCCTTGTGATTATTTGTTCCGTTTCCGGTATTCCAAGTATGATTAACTTTGGGTCATGAATCATAGTAATATTAATAACTTTCGAGACTATCTTAAATATTTCATTCCAATATTCTAGAATCTTCGTACAATTAGTAAATGAATGTGACAAAGTTGCTTCTAAGATTTGACATTTATCACATATAGGTGATAGTTTTGGAAATATATTATGTAATTTAGATTTAGAATAATGTAATCTATGTAAAATTTTAAACTGTATAAGGGCATGTTTAGCATTTAAAGAACAGTAATGTATATGTTGTAAGCTTTCTTCCATATTTCTGGACTTATTATTTGACTTAATTCATTTTCCCAGCGCTGTCTATGTATTTCCGATGATGGAATATCACTTTCCAACAAAATATTGTAAATGTATGATATCATTTTTTCTGTATTTGGGTGTTTATTCAAGCATTCATCTAAAATTTCACTCTTTCTATTTCTGAGTTCTTGTGTATTTGCAGAGATATAGTTTCTGATTTGTAAATATCTGAAATATTCATTATTATGAAGCCCGTTAGGTTTGTTGTAATTCTTGAAATGAAAGAAAAGAATTTTCCTTATAAAGATCCCCTATATTTAAAATTCCTTTATTTTTCCATTGTACAAAAGCCTTATCCATCATTGACGGTTTAAACGTAAAGTTGTTGGCAATTGTAAGACCTAGCGGTATAAATTTTAGTTTTTAGTGTTTTCTTTATTTGTTTCCAAATACGTATTCCACTTTCTATTATCAAATTTTCACTATAAATTTTCTTAGGTACATTAATATTAGCAAATATTATAGAGCTAATTTCAAATGGAAAACAGTCTTCTCTTTCCATTTTTAACCAATTTGGTTTATTATCTGTTTCTCCTAACCAAAAATTCATATTTTTAATATTAACTGCCCAATAATAAAACATAAAATTTGGTAAAGCTAAACCCCCGTTTATTTTAGCTTTACATAAATGTTTTTTATTTATTCTATGATTCTTATAATCCCAGATAAAGTTAGTGACTATTGAATCTACTTTTTAAAAAAAATTTTTTAGAGAGATATATCGGATTGATTGAAATAAATATAATAATTGTGGGAGGAAAATCATTTTTTATTGCGTTTATTTTACCTAACATTGAGATAGGTAAGCTTTTCCAGTATAAGATATTTTTATTTAATTTATTCAATAATAACGGGAAATTAGACTTAAATAAAGAGTCAAATCTTTTTGTAACAAAAATACCAAGATATTTAATATTTTCATTTGTTATCTTAAAAGGAAATTGTTGTAATATCTGTAAATTATTCATGGTTATTGGCATAAGTTCACTTTTATTCCAATTGATACTGTATCCTGAAATTAAACCAAATTCCGTTATTAGTTTTAACAAATTACGGATACTTATTTCCGGTTTAGTAATATAAAGTAATATATCGTCCGCATATAACGAGATTTTATTCTTAGTATCTTTAGTATCATATCCATATATTTCTGGGTGCAATCTTACCCTTTGAGCAAGAGGTTTCGATTGCTAACGCAAACAGTAATGGTGATAAAGGACAGCCTTGTCTACAACCTCGAGATAAACTAAACTTAGTTGATAACATATGGTTTGTTATTATTCTAGCTGTTGGGTTTGCATATAATAATTTAATCCAAGTAGTAAACTTATCACCAAGCTTAAAGGCTTCCATCACCGGAAAATAGATAAGGCCATTCCACCTGGTCAAAAGCTTTTTCTGCATCCAACGAGATGACTACTAAGTCTTTTTTATCACTTCTTTTAGAATATATGATATTAAATAACCGTCTTAGATTATATGAAGAATATCTTTTAGGTATAAATCCTGTTTGATCAGGATGAATTAATTCGTTAACAATTTTGCTTAATCTTTGTGCAAGAATCTTTGTTAAAATTTTTTGATCCGTATTTAATAAAGCAATTGCTCTATATGATCCTGGGTCATCCAAATCTTTATTTATTTTGGGTATAAGTGTTATAATAGATTCGTTCAGTGTATCTGGTAATTTCTCTTGTGTATATATCTGTTCATATAATGATTTTAAATATGGGACCATTTGGTCATGAAAAATTTTATAAAATTCCGAGCCTATACCATCTGGTCCTGGAGTTTTACCATTTTTTAAAGATTTAATAGATTCTTGGATTTCTTTTATTGAAATATCGGCATTTAATAGTTCTCTATTTTGTAAATCTAATTCTTTTAAGTTGCATACATTTAAAAAGGCATCTATTTTCTGTTTTATTTACTGTTGTGTTACCAGTATACAAATTTTTATAATATTGCATAAATCTTTAATTAATATCCTTGGGTTGTATTTAATAATTCACCGTTTTGTGATTTAATCCTATGTTATAATTTTTTCAGCTTCAATTTTCCTTAATTGTCGAGCCAATAGTTTTTGTGGTTTGTCTCCAAATTCAAACAACAATTGTTTAGTATGTTGGTAGTATTTTAAAACTTGATCAGTATATATTTTATTTAATTTATACTTCAATGCTACAATTTTATTATGTATTATTATATCTGATTTTGTTGCATTCTGTATATCTAATTGTTTAATCTCCCTTTCTAAGTCCTGTTGTTGTTCCTTCCGAATCTTCTTATTATGGAATGCTTGTGAAGAAATCATAATTCCTCGAAGATATGCTTTAAATGTTTCCCATAATAAAGAGCGAGATATTTCTGGTTGATCATTTATTTCAAAAAACATCTTAATCTAAGTTATAATGTATTCCTGAGTGGTTTTATTTTTTAAAATTTGTGGATTAAGTTTCCATTGTCCTAGATTTTCTGTTTTACCATTTATTTTAATTTTAAATGTTAATGGTGCATGATCTGAAATTATAATATTATGATATTTGGATTCGTAAGTAAGTGAAATAAGCTTTGCATCTACCAGGAAGTAATCTATTCTTGAATAAGTTTTATGTACTGGCGAGTAGAAGGAATATTCTCGACCAGTAGGATTTTCTGTTCTCCAAACATCTTTAATGTTAGTCGTTTGGATGTATGCGTTTTAATAAATCACTAGTATGCGATTTAATTTTCCTTTGTTTTGAAGATCTATCTAAATAAGGGTCTAATGTACAATTAAAATCTCCTCCAATTATCAAATTGTAATGTGTTAATTCTGGAATATTATTAAGTACTTTCTTAAAGAATAAAGGACTATCAAAATTTGGTCCATAGATGTTAACAAAAATCATTTTTTTCCCTGTTTATTTCTCCTATTACAATAATGTATCTGCCATCTTTATCAGATATAGTAGATATATGCTTAAATAAAGTACCTTTACGAAATAATATTGCTACGCCTCTTGATTTATGCGTAAAGGAAGAGTGATATATTTTATCTATCCATTTAGCTTTCAGCCTATTTTCAGCATCTTTCTTTAGGTGAGTTTCTTGAATATAAATTACATCAGCTTTCATTGCCTTTAAGTGTGTCAATATTTTCCTCTTTTTATTGGTTCATGATACCTTTAACATTCCAACTGCAAAAGGTTAATCCCTCGTTCCCCATATTTCTTTTTAAATCCTGCATTTTAGGTTTGTGCGAATCTAGAATAGGGTCCAAGGGTCCGCGCAGTAGACCTAACCTTACACCCGAACACCGAATAGATGAATTTTAGATCTCTTTTATGTACTTCACGAATATATCTCCATTGTTCCAGTGTATAGCTCCATTCAAACTGAAAGATATAGTAAACATAAAAGAATAATGAAAAGTAAGTAAAAAGCTTAGTAGAGTGCATAAAGAGTAGAAAAACTACAAATAAAATATTTGTAGTTTGTGAAAGCCAAAAACTATATTGGCTATTAATCTAAAGGCTTCCGCATTGATGTTATTAATTTAGCCAGCTCCTAATTTTAAGGAATCATTATTCCATGATAATATTTTTAAAAACGGGAATATAATATTAAAGAAATGAAAGGAGTGATATTAATCATCATAAAAGTATATATATCTAAAATTAGTTTAAAAAAATCTAATTATAAAGCCACAGATAAAGAGTTTTTTTTTTTTTTAAATACAAAAAAAATAGAAATCATTATTAAAAAAAGGAAAAAAACATTAAGGGAGGGTATCTCCAAATGTAACAAGACATAAAATATTAATTATTAGTAGTATTAATTAGCAATAGTGAACAGTCTTGGTTAATAACAGTCATAGTAATAATAAAACCGCGTTATAATTTTAGTATGTGTGTTATTTGTTTGTGTTAATTATATATTATAAGTAATTGTCAATGTTCGGTGAGCTTCTTCCAATCCGGAAAAACATTTCGTTCCATACGACATTGTCCGTTCCTTCTGATTTCTTCTAATTCCATATTGTCGTATAAAGTCTCATAGAATGTTAAAGACCGTACTAGATCTTTAAAAATAGTAAAAGACAGTATATTTGCTTGTAGATGGTTTTCAAGTATCAAACTGCTTTGCAAATTCCATTGCTTCTGTTGGAGTCTTGAAAAAGTGTTCCACGCTGTTATAAGTAACTCTTAGGATGGCTGGTAATTCAGACCGTATCTCAAGTTTTCTACACCCCTCATAAGGTTTTTGGCTTCGTTAAACGCTTTTCGTTTTCGGCAACCTCTGGGGGATAGTCTCGATAGATACTGATTCTTTGTCCTTGAAACATCAGATTCTTTGTTCTCGAGGCTCTCCGCATAATATCCTCGAGAGTGAAATCATATTGTAACTTTACAATGATTTGTCTTGGGGGGCGTTTGCACTGGTCTGTCTTCTGCCGACTCGATGTGCACGAGCTAAAAACAGGCATATCATCCAAAGATAAAACAGCTTGCAGTAATTTAGCAGTGAATTCTCGAGTGTCTTCGTGTTTCTCTAGACCTTCAGGAATCCCTGCAATCCTCAAGTTCTGCCTTCTCTGATAGCCTTCTAGCTGAGTGCATTTATCTGTTTACTTTAGATAACAACTCCAGTAGACGTTCTTGTTCTGTTATCAGCTTTGCTGTAGACACAGTACTAGCCTCCGCTATCTTTTCAAGGTTTTTAATGCCATCAACTTGTTGTTCGACCACATTTGCAATAGGGTCAATCTTATTTTTAAAGTCTTTTTTAACATTTTCAAGTTTAGCCTCCATCTTGCGTTCCATATTATTAATCATATCAATGATTTCATTCTTCAATATTTCTGATTCTTTCTTGAACTTATTATCAATTTGTGTCCTTTGTATCTTTTTGAAATTCACTCCATTGATTTTTCATCAAGTCCATCTGATTATTAATTTGAGAGATTTCTTCCTTTATATCTCCCTTTATTTCTTTCATTTCTTTCTTTATATCTTTCATTTCTGCCTTGAACTCACGTTTTAAATCAGCCATCGGTGAGAAATAAAAGTTCTCAAGTCCTCACCTCCTGTGTCTGCTTTCCTGGAGACGTCTTCCAGGGAACTGGCCCTACTCGAGTCCGAGGCTTCTCCCAGGCCTTCTCCCGCTTTCGCCCGGGTTTTTCGACCCTTCGTTTTATCGGTAGGGCTCCGTGCCGTCATGATTTGTCGCAGGGCTGATGACGTCAGCCGGTACCGTCGATGTTGAAGCGGCAGACAGTAAAAGCAGGCGATCGGTAAGTTCTTTTAAAATCCGTTTAAATCCCCATTTTTTCAAAATTTTTGCGGAGCTGGCTGGCGCTATGCTTTAAGGCTCCATAGCGCCACTGGAAGTCTCATTGTGGTATATTCTGTGATAGATTCTGGAGTAGTTCCTGAGGATTGGAGAGTAGCTAATGTAACCCCACTTTTTAAAAAAGGAGGGAGAGAGAAAACGGGGAATTACAGACCAGTTAGTCTAACATCGGTAGTGAGGAAACTGCTAGTCAGTTATTAAAGATGGGATAGCAGTACATTTGGAAAGTGGTGAAATCATTGGACAAAGTCAGCATGGATTTACGAAAGGTAAATCATGTCTGACGAATCTTATTGAATTTTTTGAGGATGTAACTAATAGAGTGCATAAGGGAGAACCAGTGGATGTGTTATATCTGGACTTTCAGAAGGTTTTCGACAAGGTCCCACATAAGAGATTAGTATACAAACGTAAAGCACACGGTATTGGGGGTTCAGTATTGATGTGGATAGAGAACTGGCTGGCAGACAGGAAGCAAAGGGTAGGAGTAAACGGGTCCTTTTCAGAATGGCAGGCAGTGACTAGTGGGGTACCGCAAGGCTCAGTGCTGGGACCCCAGCTTTTTACAATATATAATAATAATTTGGACGAGGGAATTGAATACAACATCTCCAAGTTTGTGGATGATGAAGCTGGGGGGCAGTGTTAGGTGTGAGGAGGATGCTAGGAGGCTGCAAGGTGACTTGGATAGGCTGGGTGAGTGGGCAAATGCATGGCAGATGCAGTATAATGTGGATAAATGTGAGGTTGTCCACTTTGGTGGCAAAAACAGGAGGGTAGACTATTATCTGAATGATGGCCGATTAGGAAAATGGGACTTGCAACGAGACCTGGGTGTTTAGGTACACCAGTCATTGAAAGTAGGCATGCAGGTGCAGCAGGCAGTGAAGAAAGCGAATGGTATGTTAGCATTCATAGCAAAAGGATTTGAGTATAGGAGCAGGGAGGTTCTACTGCAGTTGTACAGGGTATTGGTGAGACCACACCCGGTGTATTGCGTACAGTTTTGGTCTCCAAATCTGAAGAAAGACATTCTTGCCATAGAGGGGGTACAGAGGAGGTCCACCAGACTGATTCCTGGGATGTCAGGACTTTCATATGAGGAAAGACTGGATTGACTTGGCTTGTACTCGCTAGAATTTAGAAGATTGAGGGGGGATCTTATAGAAACTTACAACATTCTTAAGGGGTTGGACAAGCTAGATGTAGGAAGATTGTTCCCGATTTTGGGGAGGTCCAGAACAAGGGGTCACAGTTTAAGGATAAGGGGGAATTCCTTTAGGACATAGATGAGGAAAAAAGTTTTCACACAGAGAGTGGTGAGTCTCTGGAATTCTCTGCCACGGGTAGTTGAGGCCAGTTCATTGGCTATATTTAAGAGGGAGTTAGATGAGGCCCTTGTGGCTAAAGGGATCATGGGGTATGGAGAGAAGGCAGGTACAGGATACTGAGTTGAATGATCAGCCATGATCATGTTGAATGGCGGTGCAGGCTCGAAGGGCCGAATGGCCTACTCCTGCACCTATTTTCTATGTTTCTATATATCATGTCTTGATTGGTGAATATGTTTAGTTTGTGACTTTATTTGAAGCAGAAATAATATGTGAATGCTTCATTGAGGATAATTCCGACTGGTAACGACGCACTTCATCCGAAACTGTCATTTGGCAACTTAAAAAGCTGCCACGGTTGCCCGGCTGACAGCAGAGAAAAATAATTAAGCGAGAGCCCTGCAGGGTGTATAATATTTGTGACACTGTCATAGGCCTTTCTTACATATGCTGTCACAACGCACTGTAGTCTCTAAACAACCCTTCAGTAATTTTTCTTGCCCTCCATTTCAGAATAATAGCGTTTTAAGCCAATAACTCGACACTAGCACTGGCAATAAATAAATAAATAAATAAATAATAGCGCAGCTTTCCAGCCCCTTATCTCATTGGCCACGCTCGGCTGCAAATCGGTGTCAGTCTGGTTGACCATCTTCCTCTAGTCATGGGCAAAGATCCTATAGCAAGCAAGATAGATCACTCGACGAAAAAGACGTAGTACGGTCATGAGCAAATTCATGGGTAATTTTCGGCCCCTTTTCCGTAACCGGCTTCCGTCTCCGCACCAAATATCCCATAGGATAATAGTGCAGAGACGGAAGCTGGTTACGGAAACATCCTCGTAAAAATAAAAGTTATTTGGTAAAAATCTTCTCATTTTCAGAATTTTAATTCATTAACACAAACTGTTCCCCCGCAACGTTGATTACACTGCGAGTCGGGTCGGGTTACGGAAATGGGTCTCTCTTCATCTAAATCCGGCCCTGATGTTACAGAATGGTGGGTGGGCTCAAGGGGCCGAGAGGGAGAGGGGGAGGGAGAGAAAGATGGAGAAGGAGGGAGAGGGAGCGAGGGAGGGAGAGAAAAAAGGAAGGGGGAGAGAGAGGGAGAGAGAGGGAGAGAAAGAGTAAGGGATGGAGGGAGGCAGAAAGGAAGGAAGGAGAGAGAGGGAAGGAGGGACAAAGAGAGGGAGGGAGGGGGAGAGAGACTGAGACACATGAGAGCAGTTCAAAAAATAAAGACAACGAAAGCTGTTGGGGGCAACGAAAGCTGCCTTGCACAACACTGTACACGTGAGTAACAGAAGCAGGCAGCTACGGGTAGTTACATAGATCTGTTTTGCCTTCTTCTTCTTTGTGTTGTTAACGTGTGCCCGTAAAAAAAAAACCCAACAACAAATAGCACGCAGGAAATACCATCAAATTCCAGGTAATTTGGGATTCTATGTAAAGATAATTTTTTTTTGAGGTGTGGAAGCACTGGAAGGAGATGAGACGGAGCCGTTCACACCTTTTGTTTCTTTGCTTTTTTTCTCTGTCATTACAATGGCTCAGTGGCTGTGCTTCCCTTGGAGAAGCTGCCCTTGCCTGTATTTGTGAGACGCAGGCAGGCAGACCTCACCTCAGAGGGTTCACTCTTGTTTGAAACCCTTCAATTTGCGCTTGCCCCATTCGATTCTCATCCTCCAATTTGTGGTCAAAACGCAGCAGCCCATCCTCGTCTCTCTCTCTCTCCCTCCCATTGGCAAGCGCAATATATTTCAAGGAGGCTAGAATACAAAAACAGGGATGTAATGCTGAGACTCTATAAGGCGCTGGTCAGGCCGCAATCTGAGAATTGTGAGCAATTTTGGGCACCATATCTGAGGAAGGACGTGCTGGCTCTGCAGAGAGGGTCCAGAGGAGGTTTACAAGAATGATGCCAGGAATAAGTGGGTTAACATATGATGAGTGTTTGATGGCACTGGAGTTAGATATAGTGGAATTTTTATGGACATCTTCAACCCCTCATTACTAAGGTCCACGGTTCCCACCTGCTTTACAACATTAAAGAACTTTAAACATTCCATGATTTGGTATGGTTTAGTTTAGAGACAAAGCATCAAACAGGCCTGTCGGCCCATCGAGTCCATGTTGTGTAGCAATCATCCGTACACTAGTCTATCCTACATGAGTATGTCCATGAATACTTCTACATGTGTGCGGTTGAGAGGCATGTAGATTGGTCGCATCACGGGCTGGTTCAGCTCAAACTCCAAGAAACAAAGGAGATTATAAGGAATGGTGGGCACTGCCCAGTCCATCGCACGTACTGACCGTTCCACAATTGAAGGGATCTACAGGAGGCACTGCCTCAAAGGCATCATCAAGGACCCCCACCACCTTGGCCCCGTTGCACATTTACTCGTACTATCAGCAAGAAGGTACAGGAGTCTGAAAGCCTTGACGTCTAGTTTCAAGAACAGTTTCTTCCCAACAACCATTAGGTTCATGAACATTACAAAACAAACTAAACTATGAAGTGTCTTTGTTGCAGACTTTGAGATTTTTGCACTAATATTGATTGGGGTTTGCAATTTGTTGGTGTTTATGAGGTTATATACGAGTACTGTGTTTACTGTCGTTGTGCTGTTGGTACATATGACAATTGGGTGGCTGAGTTCGGGTACGTGTCAGTCAGTGTATCTGGATGTTTGCGGACACATGCGGGAGTTGGAGGGGGGAGGCTGGGTGTCGGTGCTGGTGGCATTGTGAGGAAATGCTGTTCTACGACTGGTCTCGGCTGGATGGAGGGTGGGGCGCTTTTGTGGTGGTGATCATGAATTAGTTTGATTTGGCATTGTCACAGAGTCGGCTCTCTAAATTGGAGGACGGCGAGGCAGCAAAAGTGGGTGAAATCTGCCACTTGGGGGCGAATGCAGGAAAAAAGATTGTGGAAATATAGACTCACAAAATGCTGGAGGAACTCCGCGGGAACTGGAGAGAAGGAATGAGTGACGTTTCGGTTCGAGACCCTACTGCAATTATTCTTTCTCTTTCCATAGACTTCATTTAATCTAATTTGGGTTATTTTACAGATGAACGCAGGCAACAGGATATCTGAACAGAGGATGCAACCGGAACATGGATTTCATCCCCTCCCTTTTCCTTTGATTAGCTTTCCGAATTCCAATCGGTACCTGAAGAATTACTGCAGTCGTGTGACATTCTACGTTACCAATCATATCTGGGGATATGAACGGTAGTTCATTTACAATGTACTTTCTGGTCATATCGCTGGTCGACATTACCCTGCTTCAGTGCCGGACTGGTGAGGAGAGGGGTGTCAATTCGCCTGTCGACCAACAAGTCCAAGGGGCTTGCCTGGATTGGGGCAATGCCCATAAGATCTAGAGCGCAGACAGGACTCTGCAAAATATGCCAAAACCTGGCACCTGTTACGTGCGGCGGGCTCAGTAGACTATTCCTGTGCACTTTGCTAATTGGGAATTGTGCCTGTACAGGACTGTATGAAAGAAACTGTAGCTTTCCAAATTCCAATCGGCACCTGGAGAATTATTGCAGAGGTGTGACGTCCTATGTTAGCGCTGATGTCTACAGATGTGAACTGTAATTCACAAATAACTTACTTCCTGTTTCAGATTGTTCTGACTTCATTGAGTGCTGGCAGTAGTGACATTGAACTATTGTGCTGAAGTATCATTTTTAAGCTTTTTGTCATTAAAATCTTTGGGTCTAAATCCAAGTAGCTCTTAGTAAAGGCACCACACATAATCCTCATAATCAACACTAAACACAGAAGGCAACCATTGGTGGTGACATGAATCTTTGTTCACCAAAATCAAAGCATCATCAAAGTGTCACAAAACAAGATGGAGAAAAGCTAACGATTGCAGTTGGTTGAAATCTTGCAAATACGATCATTTGAAATATCCATTTCCTGACATGCAATTCACAATAGGCAATTGCCCAGGCCCCAGCATACGTCCATCATTCATAGGAGCAGAATCAGGCCATTCAGCCCATCAAGTCCACTCCGCCATTCAATAATGGCTGAACTACCTTTCTCTCAACCCATTCTCCCCTCTAGGTAGCTTAATGAGTAACAGCGTAGCAGTGAACAAAGGAACAGAAGGGAAAGGACACAAAGTGCTGGAGAAACTCAT
Source organism: Okamejei kenojei (assembly GCA_035221665.1). Taxonomy (NCBI): domain Eukaryota; kingdom Metazoa; phylum Chordata; class Chondrichthyes; order Rajiformes; family Rajidae; genus Okamejei; species Okamejei kenojei. The sequence goes on along the minus strand of CM069167.1, from coordinate 16,697,529 downwards.
CTGAACTGAAGAAGGGTCCCAACCCAAAACAACACCTCATGTGCTCCAGAGATGCTGCCTGGCCTGCTGGTTTACCCGCAGCACTTTGTCCCCTTTAGTCGGAGCTGCCAAGTTTTTGTCAGAGCATTTCAGTATTCTAGTACCTGAAAAGAAGTATTTTGCTGAGGAAATCAGTATTTTTGCACGTTGCCATTTTGCTGACATTTTTTTTTAAATGTGCGGTCAGACCCTTGCAAGAGCACAAGAATGCATAACTTTGTTACCAATTGACATTTCTACACACCTTACTTGACAGCGCATTCATTGCCATCTCTTTGTGTACTGCTGTTTGAACAGCTGCTTCCTGCTTTTAGCACCAGATGATGACGTAGAAGCCATTTTGGAAACCTCCCCTCCCCTCGCTCCCCCCCCTTCTCCTTCCCTCCCTCCCCCTTTTCCTTTTTTTCTCCCTCCCTTATTCCTTCCCTCCCTCTCCCTCCCCTTTTCCCTCCCACCCTCCCCCTCCCCCTCTCCTTCCTTTTTTCTCCCTCCCTCCCTCTCTCCTTTCTCTCACTCTCCCTCCCCTCTCCCTTCCCTCCTTGAGCCCACACACCGTTCTGTAAAATCAAGATTTAAAGTTTCTTGAAAACAGCTTCACAGGTAGATCAGGGCGACAGAGTGTGGCAGCGGTAGTTGCTGCCTTGCAGCGCCGGAGACCCCAGGTTCAATCCAGACGAGTGCTGTCTGTACGGAGTTTGTACGTTCTCTCCGTGCCCTGCAAGGGTTTTCTCCGAGATCTTCGATTTCCACCCACACTCCAAAGACATGTTGTACATTGGCTTGGACAAAAATCAAAAGAGTTTATTGTCGTGTGTCCCTGACAGGACAATGAAATTCTTTCTTTGCATAGCACAACAGAACATAGTAGGCATTGACTACAATTATATACGTAAATTTACACATGAATGAATAAATTGATAAAGTTCAAATAACAGGGGTATTAATGTTCAGAGTTTTGTCAGAGCCAAGTTTAATAGCCTGATGGCTGTGGGGAAGTAGCTATTCCTGAACCAGGTCGTTGCAGTCCTCAGGGTCCTGTACCTTCTACCCGAAGGTAGCAGGGAGATGAGTGTGTGGCCAGGGTGGTGTGGGTCCCTGATGATGCTGCCAGCCTTTTTGAGGCAGCGACTGTGGTAGATCCCCTCGATGGAAGGAAGGTCAGAGCCGATGATGGACTGGGCAGTGTTTACTACTTTTTGTAGTTTTTTCTCTCCAGGGCACTCAAGTTGCCGAACCAGGCCATGATGCAACTGGTCAGCAAGCTCTCTACTGTGCACCTGTAGAAGTTAGAGAGAGTCCTCCTTGACAGACAAACTCTCCGTAATCTTCTCTGGAAGTAGAGGCGCTGCTGAGCTTTCTTAATAATTGCATCTGTGTTCTCGGACCAGGAAAGATCTTCACTGATGTGCACGCCCAGGAATTTGAAGCTCTTGACCCTTTCAACCATCAGCCCGTTGATATAAACTGGACTGTGGGTCCCCATCCTACTCCTTCCAAAGTCTACAATCAGTTCCTTGGTTTTGCTGGTGTTGAGGGCCAGGTTGTTGTGCTGGCACCATATGGACAGTCGCTCGATCTCTCTTCTATACTCTGACTCATCCCCATGTTGGTCAGTGCCGCCGTGCCGGGAGCTCCGCAGACCACAGCTCTGCGATGTCGATGCAGCAAGCCCAACACTCCGGAGCCTCAAACGGCGATCCCAGGTAAGGCATCGCCCGCTCCGGGATGTATCCAGCGCTGCGCCACCGCTGCTGCTGAAGCTCTGCTCCGGTCATTTCCTCGCCCGGAAGTGACTGAAAGACGGTTTCCCCCTTACCCTACCCCCTTCCCCCACATAAAATACTACAAAAAACCTCCAAAAACAACTAAAAATAAAAAAAAGATTAAAAAAAAGACAAACAGACTGTAGGCAGAGGCAGCCATCAACAGCGTCACCGGATGCAGAGAGTCGGGGAATCAAGAACCAGAACATAGGTTTAAGGTGAGAGGGGAAAGATTTAATAAGAACCTGAAGATCAACTCTTTCACACAGAGGGTGGTTGGTATATGGAATGAGCTGCCAGAGGAGGTACCATAGCAACATTGAAAAGATTTTGATGAGAATGTACGTAGCATAATTAGCAAGTTTGCAGAGGAGACAAAAGTGGATGGTATTGTAGATAGTGAAGACGGTTGGCAAAGATTGCAGCAGGATATATTTTTGTTGGGCAGGTGGGCTGAGGAGTGGCTGATGGAATTTAATACAGAGAAATGTGACCTGTTAGAATTTCTGAAGTCTAACATGGGCAGGACCTACACAGTGAATGGTAAGACTATGCGGTGTTGTAGAGCAGAGGGAGCTAGGAGTTCCCTGAAAACGTCATCACAGGTAGATAGGGCAATCAAGAGGCTTTCGTCATATTGCCATTCGTCCGTCAAGAGTATTGAATAGTAAGATTAAACGAGAACTTACCAGTTTGAAGTTTGATCTTTATTTTATGAGGAGTCGAGTTGAGGGACTACGTGAATAGAAGCCCGTACAGCCGTTCAATCTTCAAAGCAGCGGAATGAATTCACAGCTAACAATGACCGAAGTATAACGGTAAGATGATAAAACTAGAACTACCAGATGAGATCTAATGAGGGTGGGAGCGGAGGGCACGTAGTCCCTCAACTCGACTCCTCATAAAATAAAGATCAAACTTCAAACTGGTAAGTTCTCGTTTAATCTTACTATTTTACTTCGGAGTCACGTGAGTGACTACGTGAAGACTTCAAAGCACTGTGAATTCACGCCGCAGACTCAAAAATCCGACGTTCACACTGCCTGGATTGACTCAAAAGTCGTTAACAATCAATCATGCATCAGTAATACATTTGTTAATGAAATAACAGTTTATTTACAAACAAATCATAACAAACCCCTCTAACTCAGGGGAAAAATGTAACAGTAACTGACACCAGAATCAGCAAACACCCCGAGCCTTGAAATCGGCTTGTGATAAAACCTCTGAAAATTTAGCTCACTGGACCATCCTGCGGCCGCGAGGACCTTGAAATCGTTTGCACCGACACCTTACTGTGTGGTTTTTTGTGACTAATAAACCAAGCCAACTCTGTTTCCTCTCAGAGGTTTAGTAATCTCAATGTAACGAGATAAATGTGAGACTATACAGAAGCGATCATCTGCGGGGTATGCTGAAACACAATCTTACATCCTGTCATGCCTCTTTTATTATGTTTAAGCAAATCATAGACATAAAATATAATGGCATCAGCCGACACATGCATTCTATCTAGCCGTAAGCTTTTGCAATGTTTTGTACACGTTGGGCTGAAACCAACACCATAAGCATGACCACCTTCATAGTTAATTTGGCTATAGATAGGCTTGTAACCGGAGCCCACTGGCGAAGAAGCATAAAAACCTCACTCACATTGCAAATACCGGCATACCTGGGTTAGGAGGATTAGAATTGAAAACTCCCTTCATGAATCGTGAACTAACGGATGTGTCCCTACTGTATGCAATTCTGCATTCATAGGTAAATAAGAAGACAGAGCACTTCTGGCTGAATTAATCGCACTGTAAACTTAATTTTTTGGCCAAAATAAAGAGTTGACAAACTCCAATACATCCGTGATCCCTGCAGTGTGATATACAATATCCTGCTGTAGGCAGATTTGCTCCCACTTCCTTATATAGGTGATATATTGCTGCTGTGTACTATCCCTGCAGGCCGACGTGAGAACATACACCGTCCGATGAGACAGTCCTCTCCCCAGGTATGACCTCCTTAAAATCTGCAAATTAACAGATCAATACGATCCTATAAAGGATGTTTGATCCCCAGTGGACTGGATTTACCAGTAGATTTTTATTCTTGGGCATAAGCATGTAAGGCTCCCTAGCCATTTGTAATACAACGGGGGAAAAACCATGCTCGTGTAGGCCAATCTGGCACTACCAATACCCCTGAAGCGGAGTCCTCCTTGATCTTTTGCAAACATCTGCTGATGAGACAGAAAGAAGGAAATACATACACAAACATTCCTCCCCCAATGCAGCGAAAATGCATCCACTGCTACTGCCCCAGGATCTGGTTACCATGAAACATATCTAGGTAACTGATGATTTAATCGAGATGCAAACAAGTCAATATCTGGCAATGCATACTGATCAATCATTTGGTTAAATACATCCTGATTTAACATCCATTCAATGTTGTCATTAAACTGACGTGACTCTTCCTGGCAAATAAAGTGCTGAAAGCCAGATATTTTGGTCAATACACCAGCTCCAAATCTGGTTAGCCAGTCTATCACAAGACTGTGACTTAACTCCACCCATGTGGTTTACATATGCCACTGCTGTGGTGTTGTCAATCTGACCTGCACATGCAGATCCCTCCTTGTAGAAACAATAAGCTTTGAGCCCATACCAGGTGCCCAACAACTCTAAATAATTAATCCTCTTAATCGAGGAAGTGATGTCTCATCCACATTCCATCTGCCTCCACAACTAGAAGACATATCTGTTGCACCCCAACCAGTGCACTTACATCAGTCTGTAATCAGTGACGGTGATTCCACCAAACCTTCCTTAAATTTTTTTAAACATGTACTATCCACCATTGTATGTCAGCCATCGCCCCAGCTGACAACTGCATAGGCCTATCAAAAATGGCCCCTTTGTATTCTCAGTGCCTGTTCCTTTGATGGTTGTAATTGTTGATAATGCAGAGGACCATACTGCACAGCTGGAAAGGCTGCAACAACTTCCCAATAAAACTGGCTACTTGTCTAATCGAAGGCCGTTGTTCTCCAACGAGATTAACACAGTCCTCAAATTAACTGATTCAATTTATCCCTGGGCAAAGTTCCAACATGTGATTGGAATTAATGGTAAATCCCAGATAATCAATAATTTGGACTGGTGATAATAGTAAGATTAAACGAGAACTTACCTGTTCGAAGTTTGATCATTATTTTACGAGGAGTTACGATGAGGGATTACGTGAAGAGCCCGCCTCACGCTGGTAACGGCATACTTCAAAGCAGCGGCATGAAAAACACAGAACACCAAAAGCGGGAGTAACATAGTAAGGCTCATAAAAAGACTTAGAACTACCATTTGATCATTTATTTTACGAGGGTGGGAGTGGAGGGCACGTAATCCCTCATCGTAACTCCTCGTAAAATAATGATCAAACTTCGAACAGGTAAGTTCTCGTTTAATCTTACTATTTTACTTCGGAGTCACGTGAGTGACTACGTGAAGATTTTAAAGCTTTCTGTGTTTTTTATGTCGTAGAATTAAATCCGTACGACAGTCCGGCTAAGTAAACACATACATGAGAAAGCAGACAAATGTTAGATCTTTTCACAATTAACTTTTTTAATGGTTGAAAGACCATATAATACCCTCCTTATGTTTTGAGGGAAAATGATTACAAGTGACAAAAAAATATCAGTGACTACACAACTAGATTATAGCAATTAATAGCAAACAAAGCAGGTGATTATAGTGCTCCCAACACCGCGTGTTCCAAAGCTTGTCATAGTGTGAACAGGTTTGTTGTAGAACTTTGAAAAAGTTTCTTCTTTACTCCACCCTGCGATTTTTAAAATATGCTCGAGAGGTACGTCCCGCCCCTTCGCCGCGGACGTAGCTGCCGCCCTGGTGGAGTGAGATTTGAAGACATCAGTGTCTACTCCCGCTAAAAACCAACACCTGTTTCAACCATTTTGAGATAGTTTGAACTTGAAGCTTTTGTGTGTGGCTTTTTGTGCGTAAGCAGTAATGTCTTTTCGTTTCCTCGAAAAGTGTCCGTAACTTTAATATATTGGTTCAAATGTCTAACCACACACAAAGCAGGCTCAATATGAAAAGCTTGAAAGGTTACCTTTGTTTCCAGATCTCCCTGGTCTACTTTGTTTGATCAGATCGTAAACATAGAAGACAACGTTATCTGTAGTCACATGCATACAGTCTAAAACGCAACATTTGTAAAGTTTGCACTCTTTGAGCTGAGACCAGTGACATTAACATGACCAATTTCAATGTTAACCTATCCAATGGCAACCCTTCAATTGGAGTCCATTCTCTAAGTAGAGCAAGTACAATGCTCACATCCCAATTTCTGTATATCTAGGTTTTGGCGGATTCATGGTGAAAAAATTCCTTTCATGAATCGTGATATCAATGGATGCGACCCAATTGATTTCTCACCAGTCATAAGTCCTAAAATAGGACGACAAGGCACCGTGCAGTGTTTAATGGCACTGTAACTTAAATGTTGCCCAAAGTGCAAATTGGCAAGGAATTCCAAAAACATGAGTAACATTCACAGAATCATCAGAAATATTTGACTGTGTGCAAAATTCTTCCCATTTCTTAATATGTGTCATATATTGTTTCTGTGTGCTATCTCGCCATGATGCGCCAATAACTGTCAAAGTTTGGTCCGACAATCCCAGCAAAAAATTCCTGTAGTGGTTTGGTCAAAACCTGCAGATTGAACAAATTCATATATGCATATAATGGGGGTAACCTTCATTTGTTACTGGATTAGTCAAGATATCACTACAGTTAGGAATCTGCATATACGGTTCTTTTAATCATATTCAGCATAACTGGGAACCAAGGTTGAGTTGGCCAATTTGGCACTACCAACAATCCGGAAGCTGAATCTTGCTCTATTTTCTTCAAGCATCTCTGAATCAGAGCAAATGGTGGAAAAGCATAAAAGAAATCTTTCCCCAGTGTAATGAAAACGCATCTACTGCAACTGCGTCCGGATCGTGTTCCCAAGACACATAATGAGGCAATTGATGATTAAGCCTGGATGCAAACAAATCAATTTCTGGCAACCCAAATCGTCTAACAATATTCTTAAATATTGCTGGCTTAAGCATCCATTCCGTATTATCTTTAAAAATCCTGGACCTTTCATCTGCTACCACATTGTCCTTACCTGGAATATAGCTTGCTGAAATCCATATCTGCCGACCAATACATCATTGCCATATCTCATTGACCAGACAATCACATGATACTGATCTAACTCCCCCCATGTGATTAATGTAAACCACAGCCGTTTTATTGTCTAATTGTATTAACACATGCAGACCTTGTTTAGCACAACAATATGCTTTAAGCCCACAAAAGGCCCCCAATAATTCCAAATAGTTAATACCATACTCTTGGAGAAACACTTGTTCTTCAGTTTTCCATCTACCTCCACAACTGGAGGATAAATCTGTGGCCCCCCATCCGAGAGCACTAGCATCTGTATGTAAAAGCAATTCAGGCTGTTTAATCATAATATTTTATTAGCAGCTTGTGGGACATTTTTCTTTTTTAACCCACCATTGTAATTCCAATACAGCTTCTTTTGTTTAATTACATAGGCCTGTCAAATGGCCTGCCTTCTCTTTGAGAGCTCGTATCTTGTACCTTCGAAGATATTGATAATGTAATGGACCCAAATTCTACTGCAGGAAATGCTGCTAGCAGTTCACCAATGGTTGTCGCCATTTCTCGGATGGAAGGATAAGGTTTTGAATGAGATAATGACAAGTTACCAAAATTATCATCGACTTTATCTGTTGGTAAAGATATTAACATAGTCACTGAGTTAATTACAAACCCCAAAAGTAAATTGTTTGTGCTGGCTGCAGCTGGGGCTTAATTAGATGAATTAAGAACCTTAGCTTACCACAAAGCTTTAGTAACTGAAACTGAGTCCTCAGCTGACTCCTGATAATCACTAATGACCAGAATGTCATTGAGATAAGCCATAATGATGTGCATTTTGTGCTCTAATTGGGCTAAACTGGTTTCAACAGTTTCGTAAAGACTAAAAAGCTGAACTCAGTCCATTTGGCAAAGGGCTTAACTGCCATAATTGTCACAACCAATTAAATTTTAAGTACCACCGAAACCTGATGCATAGGTACAGAATAATAGGCGTCTTTTCATCAATCTTAGCCATATAACAACCTGCTGAATTAAATATTTTGCAGTATTTCAATGTCTCCATTTGAACATGTTTGTATTCTACAAACTTATTTAGACCTGTAAGGTCCAGAATACTTCTGCAACCATCATCTGTAATGCCTTCTAACATTAAAGACAAATTTATGCTCGTGTTCAAAGTCTTTTCCATTACCCCTTTTTCAGATAATTAGGCAATGTGGACATTAATCTCTGCTTTTTCAATTGCAGAAAACACGAAAACATAAGCAGGGTTTATTCTGTACAGGAGGATTAACCCCTTCTTTAAAAGTAATAGTAGTTAATGAAACTGCTCGTAATATACTGATCAAAAATAATAGTAAGCCAGTCTTAATAAACTTTTTGTAATATCCCTCTAACTGGAGATTAATCCGCAGTTTCTTTAAGCATAGAAGAAGTTTTTAATTCCTCTCCATATGAGCGTGGTGGTCTCCTTATCCCCTGAATTCGGGTAAGTATTTGGTTGTGCAGTACAATAAAACTTCCTTGACATATTTCTGCCTCTATTTCCAATATCAAATCCCCTTCTGGGCGAAAATACCTTTTCGTCCAAAGACGAAGGTTTCATGCAGCTAAATATTTAGCTTTTCATCCAATTTCAATAAGTTAGGCAGATTACTCCAAACAGATAACCAAGAGCTTAAACACCACTTGCTCGACACAGGTATGCAACCTTGGGTGAAAAAATGGGCCAAATAGCCATTTATTTTATACAAAATTTCATAGAAAGAATTGCACAATAGCGTCTTTATTTTTTGTTTTCCTTTCATCTGCCCAAAAGCCATAATAGCAGCAGAATAATTTGTGAGGATTTTTAAACCTCACTATTTGACGCTCTCATATTTGGAGTCATGGATGCCCATATTAACGGATAAACCGTAGGCTCTTCCAATGAGGCACAATTTCCTGTGCTGTGCAATTTTAATATTTCAATCATCACAGAATCATGAAGTTGGTGAGATACCATATATATATGTTGGCAGCTAGGTTTTCTTCCATAGCCTCACCACTTCCTTCATATATAGCAAAACCTTTTGCTATCCCAGGCATCTTTGGCCTCTTTTAATATTTTTTCATTTTATTTTTATTTTTATTTTTATTTTGTGGTGTGCTTTCAAATGCAAATCACCATCAACAGGGTCTGCCTTCTGCAGCCCTAAATCAATTGGGATTTCATCCCATGAGACTTCTTCCGGCCCAAATCCTGGGTCCGGAGTTTCCAACTTCCAATTAGGCCCATGGCCATATTCAGAATAATTAAACCCCTCAGGGCTATTTTTAGGAACCTTCAGGGTACTTTGACCTAGTCTCATAATTATTTGGAGAACTTTCTCCATATGCTCCATAATCAGTTCCACATAGTTTACTTATCTGGAGGACTTTCAATGTCAGAGTCATCAGAACCACGGGCCTCTCAGATTTTTTATTTTATTTTATTTTCCATTTTTCATATTCGGGAGCATTTCTCTCCGTGGTTATCATTTTGTAAACTAATTCGCTAACGGGTATATCTACGGCCACCGGTATCGGAACCGGCTCCGCACTAGCTTTCCCGTATATTTATTTTTCACCCCAGGAAGCATTTAACCCGCGAATATACGTTTACTTCATCATCTGTGCTTATCCAGCACTAATATGACTCTGACCTGATTTAATATATTTCCTATACTGCTGGACCTACCCAGCGCCCGCTAAGACATCCCAACTTTACTGTTCTTACCTGCGGGGCCGTTCCGACCGCTGCGAGAGAGCTGCTCCTTACTGCAGCTCCTCCTACCGCCGTCAGCGTTGACGTCATGCCGTTACCAGCGTGAGGCGGGCTCTTCACGTAGTCACTCACGTGACTCCGAAGTAAAATTTAGATTATCTGGGTGAATAACAAATCCCATTTGTTCAAAAGTGATTTTAACAACTGAAACTGATGATTGGGTTTTCAGCATGAGTCTTTCCAACAATCAGAATATATAAATAGACCCATTACCACATGCCCCTGAGCTCTAAGTAATGCTAACACAGGTTTTACCAATTTAGTAAATAACCTAGGAGCTGAAGTTAATCCATTCGGCAATGTCCTGAATTGCCACAGCTCAGTCATCCAAATAAATTTCAAATATCTTCTATCATCACCATGAATAGACACTGCGTAATACGCATTCTTTAAATCAATGGTTCCCCGTGGTAAAGGTCTCCATTTTGAAATGCCTATAACAAACAAATTTGTTCGATAAATCCAGAATAATCCCCCAGTCTTTTTAGATCTGGGAAATATACTTGACAGAAATTGTTGACTTTGATAGACAGAAGACTCAATTACCCCTTCTTATGTTAACGACTGAATCTCTGCTTGAATAAGCCATTTTCCTCATCTGAAAAATAAGTTTATGACTAGGAAAATGTTTGATTAGGTAGACTGTCCTTATAGTAAAATCCAATTTTTCACCCCTTCAATACACTAAGTATGAACAAATCTGATGTCAACTGCTGCCATTGTTTGAGAACAATTTAACCTTCCCCAATTTGAACAGGAACATCAGTTAATTCATCGTCTGTCAATGTTATATTCCTTACCAGCATCTTTCCTTGCGGCCTTGTTGTCCTCGACTTCTTGTAGAGAACCTTTTTTGCCTTGCTTCCAGCTGGCTTAATGAGGGCCATGGTTATAACAACCTCATAATAGTCTTTGACCCTTTTTGCAAGGTTAGCACCAAACAACAGATTTCGTGGTGGTACACTGGTCGGTTTGCACAACTCGCCAAATTCGGGTTAAATAGCGGCCCTCCCGATATTATTAATTTCAAAATGCATTACAAAGGAGTCCCAGTTCATCCTGGTGTGCTTCAACCATATCATTTGTATCAATAACTTTCACCACAGCTGTAATACCTGCTGACAACAGTTTAAGCACTTTTTTAAAACTTCATCTCCTGGGCCCTAGCAGGCAAACCCATCTATGCAAATTTGGTGATTAACCACCGGTACCATCAGGAGATCACAATTAACAGGAGCTTTATAGTTCTTTGCTACTTCATCCATAGCTAGCTCCTGTAACTGATGGAGAGCAAATACTGAATGGCTTCGGCCAATTCTACATCAATCGCCTTTCCTGCCTCTACACTCAGCAAACTTCCCAGCAATGTTCGGAATTACCTCCAACCGAACACCTTTACTACTCTCCCCCCAGCATAGAAACAGTGTCAGCAAAACTGCCCTGATAGAACTTCCTCCTGACAGGGAGTGTTCTGCAGCCCTGAAACAGGTGCTGCTAGCACAAGCTCTCCATCAGCCTGGCTTGGGCACCACTCCTCCTCACGGAGCTGGTCCCTGTCGAGCATTCTTTTGAAATAGAATCTCGACGTGGGAGAGCCGTGAGCAAACGGACTCTCCTGTGGAGGGTATAACCTCCAGGCCCGACTCATTTACAGGCCACAGAGACTTGCCAGTGGCCTTCCACCCTACTGTGCAAGCCTCCACTGCCCCCCGGCAGTGGGTCCGCAACCACTGGCTGTGTAGCCAGCACCGGACCAGGTGTACCAGACGGGCCTCCATCCTCAAACACTCTCCTGCCACTTTTCCTTTCTACCCCCGGAGCGCCTCGCCGACACCTTCTTCCCTTTCTGCAACATTCTCTACCCAAACCGTCGCAGAAATTGAAACATGCGGTAAAATTTTAAAAAACCTTACCTCTTAAACTTGTTTAACGAAGAACTGCAAATGCTGGAGAATCGAGGGTGAAGTATGAAGAAGGGTCTCGACCCGCAACGTCGCCCATCTCCTTCGCTCCTTAGATGCTGCTGCACCCGCCGAATTCTCCAGCTCTTCAAATAACCCGCGGTTTACACTTACCGCTCGGAGGAGCGCTGCTGCTCCAACCGCCCGACTGCACCAGCGTCTGACGTCATGACGCACCAACGGCTGTACGGGCTTCTATTCACGTAGTCACTCACGTGACTCCGAAGTAAAATATAGTAGTTTGGAGGTCATGTTGCAGCTCTGAGGTGAGATCACGTTTCAAGTATTTCATTCAGTTTTGGTCACCATGTTATGTGAAAGATGTTAAGCTGGAAAGGGTGCAGAGATCATTTATGAGGATACACCAAATGCTGGAGAAACTCAGCGGGTGCAGCAGCATCTATGGAGCGAAGGAGATAGGCAATGTTTCGGGTCGAAACCCTTCTTCAGACTGATGAGGGGTGGGGGGAAGAAAGGAAAAAGGAGGAGGAGGAGCTGGAGGCTGAGGGAGAGGTAGGAAGGGGAGGAGACAAGCAAGGGTTACCAGAATTGAGAGAATTAAATGTTCATGCCAAGAGGATGCAGACTCCCCAAGCGGAATATGAGGTGCGTATCCTCCAATTTGCGATGTTGGCTCACTCTGGCCGTGGAGGAGGCCCAGGGACAGAGAGGTCGGATACGGAATGGGAGGGGGAGTTGACGTGCTGAGCCACCGGGAGGTCAGGTTGGTTATTGTGGACCGAACGGAGGTGTTCGGCGAAACGATCGCCCAAGCCTCGCTTGGTCTCACTGATGTAGATCAGTTTGACATCTAGAGCAGCGGATGCAATAGATGAGGTTGGAGGAGATGCAGGTGAACCTCTGTCGGACCTGGAACGACTGCTTGGGTCCTTGAAAGAAGTGGAGGGGGTAGGTTAAAGCGACAAGTGTAGCATCTCTTGCAGTTTGCAAGGGAAAGTGCCTGGGGAAGGGGTATCCTCATTCATGAGGACGTTGCTAAAGAGAAGCAGCTAAAGAGAAAGGTTGAACAGGATGGGACTTTATTCCTGGAACGCAAGAGGATAGAAAGTGGGCCGGAGGGCCAGTTTCCACGCAGTAATCAACAAACTAAAACTAAACTCCCCTGTTTTATCCCCTCTCTTCAGTCCTAGATGCCCTCCTTTACCTTGTCTGTCTGCACATAATCCGTTTCCCTCCATTCCCTGCACATCCTCATGTCTATCCAAATGTCTCCTAAATGCTACTATCGTTACATGCCTAACCCATTTCAACTCCTGGCAGCATTTTTCATACAAACATAGAAAATAAGGTGCAGAGTAGGCCCTGCGAGCGCAGCACCGCCATTCAATATGATCATGGGCTGATCATTCAGAATCAGTATCCTGTTCCTGCTTTTTCCCCCCACATCCCTTAACTATGTTAGCCCCAAGAACTATATCTAACGCTCTCTTGAATAAATCTAATAGAAACATAGAAACATACAAATTAGGTGCAGGAGCAGGCCATTTCAGGGTCCTTCGAGCCTGCACCGCCATTCAATATGATCATGGCTGTTCATCCAACTCAGTATCCTGTACCTGCCTTCTCTCCATACCCCCTGATCCCTTCAGCCACAAGGGCCACATCCAACTCCCTCTTAAATATGGCCAACGAACTGGCATCAATTACCTTCTGTGGCAGAGAATTCCACAGATTCACCACCCTCTGTGTGAAAAACGATTTTCTCATCTTGGTCCTAAAAGACTTCCCCCTTATCCTTTGCAGCGGCCCCTACAGCCTGTCTGTCTTTTTTTTTTGTCTAGTTAAATGTAATTGTTTGTGTTTTTTAATACTGTTTTTAACTGTGTATATGCGGGGGGGGGGGGGGGGGGGGGGGGGTGAATGGGAAGGGGAAACTTAAATCTCTTCCCTGCACGGGAGACCCGCCCTTTTCCCTGTCCGGTCTCCGTTGTCATTAGGGCCTAGCACCGTGGAGTAGCATCCAACCGGAACGACCTGGGGGCTCCAATCACGGAGCCTGCGGAGCTGCGGACTTACCACCGTGGGGCTGGCCGGCCTCGGAGCGAGGGAGCGGTGGTGGTGGCTCGCTGCTGCGGCCCGACCCCGGAGCTCGGATGCTCCAGCTGCAGACCGGTGGATGGGACATTGGGAGCTCACGGGTTCGGTGGGAGACCGCTTTTCGGAGCTCCCGCAACGCAACTTCTCCAGCCCATGTCGTGGGGTTGGAACGACCCGGTGCAGGGCCGTACATCGCCCGGCGAGGCTTAACCGCCGCGGGGACATTCCAACGCCTGCCGGGGGCTGCAACATCGGCGAGAAAAATGGTGCAGGGGAGAGAAAAAGACTTTGCCTTCCATCACAGTGAGGAGGAGATTCACTGTGATGGATGTTTTGTGTAAAATTGAATTGTTTGTATGTTTTGTAGGAATGTCTTTGTATGGCTGTGGAAATGGAGTTTTCGTTTGAGCCTCACTGAGGTTCAAATGACATGGAATAAAATATTGTATTGTATTACCTGGCTAAGGTCAAGGCAGATGTGACTTTTCTCCAGGAGTGCGGGCTGCCACACCTCCGCTTGCTATCGGAGGTGGTCGCGATGGTGGCCCCATGGACTATCGGTGTGGTCTGGGGGCAATGACTGTCGCGTTTCTGGCCTGGGGATCTTGCTGCGGGGTGGGAACTTCACCATCAACTGAGGTCAGGGAGGTGGTTGGGGGGCGTCTCCTCATGGTGGATGCTATGTACCATGGTTCTCCGCTCCGGCTGATTAATGTGTATGTCTCACCCACCTCACCGCCAGTGTTCTTCTCTGATCACTGCCTCCTTCAGGCTTCCTGTCACCTACAGGAGGACCAGAAGGTAGGCAGAGTGGGACGTCGGAAGTTAAACATGATGCTGTTGACCACCAGAGAACGTCGAGGAGCTAAAGAGGGAATACGCATGTTGGAGAACGGTGAAGCCCCTCTTTGACTCCCCGACACTCTGGTGGGAAGCAACCAAGGAGAACATTAAGAGTTAAAGAAGGAACTGCAGATGCTGGAGAATCGAGGGTTACACAAAAAGCTGTAGAAACTCAGCGGGTGCAGCAGCATCTAAGGAGCGAAGGAGATAGGCGACGTTTCGGGTCGAGACCCTTCTTCAGACTGGTCAGGGATCAGGGAAACGAGAGAGATAGACGGTGATGTGGAGAGATAAAGAACAATGAATGAAAGATATGCAAAAAAGTATCGATGATAATGGGAACAAGCCATTGTAAGCTGGGGTTACACAAAAAGCTGGAGAAACTCAGCGGGTGCAGCAGCATCTAAGGAGCGAAGGAGATAGGCGACGTTTCGGGTCGAGACCCTTCTTCCTTTTTTTTGCTGGATGGAAGTTGGTGGTGAAATGAATGAAGTCAGTCAGTTGTGTGTGGGTGCAGGAGGTGACACCAAAGCAGTCGTCGATGTAACGGAGGTAAAGAGGTCGGGGATGGACCCTGGTATGCGAGAATGAGAACAAGGATTGTTCGACGAACCCGACAAAGAGGCAAGCGTAGCTGGGGCCCATGCGTGTGCCCATAGCTCGCCTTGTGTTTGTGAGGAAATGGAGGAGTCAAAAGAGAAGCTATTATTGAGGGTAAGGACCAACTCCGCTAGGCGGAGGAGGGTGTCAGTGGACGGGTATGGGTTGCTCCTCTGGTCGAGGAAGAACCGGAGGGCTTTGAGACCATCCTGGTGGGGGATGGAGGTGTAGAGTGATTGCCATTGTAAGCTGTTTGTGGTGTGAAAATGAGAAGCTAGTGCGACTAGGGTGGGGGAGGGAGATATAGAGGGAATGCCAGGGCCCGAGGGCTGAGGGAGAGGTGGGAAGGGGAGGAGACAGCAAGGGTTAACAGAATTGAGAAAATATTGAGATCATTAAGAGGTTCTTCATAGTTAAAGGGGTTCAGAGAGTAAGATAGTCAGAGGGAATTGTGCCAACTCCAGACAGATTTGCAACAACTGCTCCTTCTGCAGTCGAGAGCGGTGGATGTGAGGGGCAACTTAGAGAGGTGAAGGACCGGCAAGGTCGGCTCTTTACCTCTGAATCCTTCAAGATTCATCTTCCGATTCAGGGCGCTCGCCATGTGGAGCAGAATGAGACGTGCTCACGTTTCTTCTTCCATAAGGTTCTCAGGGTGAGCTCTGTGATGAACAGCCTTAGAGAGGAGGATGTCTCGGTAGCATCCACGCAGACGGACATGCTGAGGATCTGCAAATCTTTTTACACAGATTTTTGTGACCATAAGGCCACAGACACTACCACCTCCCAGAACTTCCTATCCTCGATCACGGAGGTCTTGGAGGACAGCAAGCGGGACAGTCTGACCCTTGAGGAGCTGACTGGCTCCATCCATTCCTTTGACTCGATAAAACTCCCGGAAACGTTGGCTTACCGGCCGAGTTGTATTCGGCTCTGTGGGACTGGATGGGCCCGGAACTGCTAGAAGTGTACAATGACATGCTTCTAGCTGGCAGCATGTCAGACTCCATGCGGAAGGGCAACATCACCCTAATCTACAAGCAGAAGGGGGAGATGAAGGATATAAAGAACTGGAGACCCCTAACATTGTTGAATGTAAACTACAAGATCCTGTCTTAAGCCATCGTCAACCGGGTCAAGTCTGCTCTGGGACAGGTGATCCACCTGGACCAAACCTGTGCTGTACCTGGCAGGAAAATCTCAGACAGCCTAGCGCTGCTGAGAGATACCATCGCCTACGTGCAGGACAGACGGGTGGATGCCTTGCCTAGTCAGCTTGGACCAGGAGAAGGCCTTCGACAGGATTTTGCACAGTACATGAGAGATGTGCTCCTCTGAAATGGGTTTTGGGGAGGGAATCCGAAAATTGCATGAA
Organism: Okamejei kenojei; assembly: GCA_035221665.1. Lineage (NCBI taxonomy): Eukaryota > Metazoa > Chordata > Chondrichthyes > Rajiformes > Rajidae > Okamejei > Okamejei kenojei. The sequence continues at coordinate 16,680,886 of CM069167.1, read as the reverse complement.
ACTGCTCTACTGTATTGAACCCTTTGCCAAATCCATCAGGAAGGATGCGAGCATAAGAGGAGTGACATTGCCAGGCAGTGGGGGCATTCAAGTAAAGACCTCCCTGTACATGGACGATGTCGCCGTCTTCTGCTCAGACCCAGGGTCGGTCTGCAGATTGATAGTATCTGCGACCAGTTTTGAGTCGGCCACGGGAGCCAGGGATGAACTCAGGAAGAGCGAGGCCGTGCTCTTTGGCAACTGGCCCGACGATCTTCCGTCCCGTTCACCATCAAGCCTGACTTCGTGAAGGTGCTGGGGATCTGGTTCGGGGGGGGCCTGAGGCGAGTAACAAAAATTGGCTGGAGCGGATAGCCAGGGTGGGGAGGAAGCTGGAGCTGTGGAGGCAACGCTCCCTCTCCATAACTGGTAAAGAATTTGGTCATCAGGTATGAGGTGCTCTCGGGGTTGCTGTACTTGGCACAAGTGTGGCCTGTCCCTCCCTCTACGCCACAGGGATCACCCGGGCCATCTTCCAGTTCATCTGGGGGTCGAGGATGGACCGGGTGCGACGGGCCACAATGTACATGTCGGCAGACAACGGGGGTAAAAGCGTGCCCAACGTCGCCCTCATTCTGATGGCCACCTTCGTGTGTGGCTGCATCAGGCGGAGTGTAGAGCCAAGCACGTGGGCACCAAGTGTCACTACCTGCTGAGGTTCTACCTGTCCCCGGTGTTGAGAAGGATGGGCCTGGCGCAGGTGCCACGCAATGTGCCAGTCAGCTGGACATTGCCGCCCCATCTGTCGTCGGTGGAAGGGTTCTTCCAGACCAACACCTTTGACCACATGTCCATCGGGCAGTGGTCAGCACAGAATGTCCTGCAGGCACTGCAGGGAAAGGACTCTATGGACCCGGTGGCGTGGTTCCCTGAGCAGACTGCCCAGCTTGTCTGGCAAAATGCCTCATCGCCAGAACTCACCAAACAAGCACCAAGACCTGGCTTGGCTGGCGGTGAGGGGAGCCCTCCCAGTCAGATCCTTCCTGCACCGTCGGAACCTCACTGCCAGCGCACGCTGCCCTCGGGACGGCTGCTATGGAGAGGAGACGGTTGCCCACCTCTTTACAGAGTGTGGGTTTGCTAAAAGAGTCTGGAGAAAAATGCAAGGGTCCCTGGTACGCTTTATTCCGAACAGCTCCGTCACAGAGGACTCGGTGATTTACGGACTGTTCCCAGGGACACATTCAGAGACTGACATCGAGTACTGCTGGAGGGTCATCAACTCGGTAAAAGACGCCCTTTGGTCTGCCCGAGCATTGTTCACCACCCAGCAGAGCGAGATGTCCGTCAGGGAATGTTGCCGACTGGCCCGCTGCAGACTGCAGGAGTACGTGCTGAGGGACGCACTGAAGCTCGGTGCAGCCAACGCCAAGGCTCGGTGGGGAAGGGCCACAGTCTAACGCCCTTCCGCTGCTGGACATGGGGGGTACGGTATGGTGGAGACCCTCAATATAAGGGAAGGTATCCCACGCCACTGTGGCACGAGTGGGGGACTGATTTGTGGAAATTTGGGGGAAAGAAATGTCTAAACTGTATTGATCTATTGTACAGCCTCCGAAAATGTCGGATGGATTTTCCGCAAGGTTCATGTATTGTATATATTTGTCATTTGAATAAAGTATTTTTGAAATTTAAAAAAAGTATCTGTTCTTATCAGTTTAATATCTGATACGTCCCTTATCTAGGGACCATATATTAAATTGATTTTTGGAACAGGGAGATGGAATAGGGGCTTGCTCCGTCCACTCCACGCATCGACCCAGTATTGCAGTGCCTCTGGGAACGGTGCACCTCCCTTTTGGGAGATTTTCAAAGTTTAAAAGAAAAGATCATTGTGCTTCCATAAAAGGTGCGTGTTTGCCTGCGAGCCTCTCACTGTGTGTGTGTGTTGTGTGTGTTGACGGACCGCTCAAGCAAATAGCGTGCCTTCTTTTATTTCAAGGGAAAAGAGGAAGATGCCGCTCGCATTTCAACCCAAATTCAACTGAAACTTCCAGGAAGGAGAAAAATAATTTTCAGCAATGTTCAAAGCCACAATTGCCGTTCTGCCAATCAAGTCGCCACAAATCGGGGTGACGTAGGCGCCAGAGGTCATGACAAGCCGGCCGCCTTTGTGGATTTGTCACGAGCCAGTTTTAGGCTGAGGAGGAGAGGCAGCAAGCGCTGGCTGGCATGGTGGAGGTTGCAAGTTGCTCTGAGAAACCTCTCACGAGCCTGCAAGAAGTCTCAGGTAATTGGAGAGCCAAAGAAAGGAGAGGGGAAGAAAGCAATCCATGATCGGGCTACGGGACCTGTGTTCCTGTGCCCAGTGGAGATGTGCTTCTATTGCAAAATTTAACAATAATAATAATAATATCTTTTATTGTCATTACACATAAGTGCAACGAAATTTGGTTTGCAACTTCCATCCGATGTCATAGTTTGTGTTGAGAGAGATGAAGCGAGAGCCAGTGGACTTTCAAAAAGCCGTTGACAAGGTCCCACACAAGAGATTACTGTGCAAAATTCGAGCATATGGTATTGGGGGTAGCAGGCCTGTACAAAGCTTTTCAAAAAGGGGGGTGGCATGACAGGATTATGTCATGTGCGCTCGCACATCACGAGCGCAAAGTCCCTCAATGACGGGGTCCAGGGCCCTAAAGCTCAGGATTTAGATGCTCCCTGATGCAGTCTGAGCCTTATTTTGGAGCATTTCTGCACCAAATTTATGACCAATATTTCAGAAATTAACAGGAATCTGAGGTAATTTTCTCACACACAAAGGTGTGCTGGGTGTATGGAACGAGCTGCCAGAGGAGATGTAGTTAAGGCTGGGACTATCCTAATGTTTAAGAGACATTTGGACATGTACATGAATAGGACAGGTTTAGATGGATATGGCCAACACGTGTGAGTGGGACATGTTGGTCGGTGTGGCATGTTGGCTGAAGGGCCTGTTTCCCACATTGCATCATTCTATGACTATTAAGAAGAAAAATGCATGTAGATAAGTAGATTTGAAATGAAATGAGTGAAATGTAAAGGCAGAGAGGTTATATGGATGGAAAGGAACATAGGAAAGGACGTGGAGAACATGGATAGGGACATTTCACAGAGTGCTGGAGTAACTCAGTGGGTCAGGCAGCATCTCTGGAGAACACGAGTCCGGAGCCGTGTCATGGAGCCAGGAGTGAGGTCGGAGACGGGGCCGGGAATCAGTAATCCGACATATCCCCTCCCACACCTCCCTCCCCCTTTCCCCCACAACCTCCCATATCACCCTCCTCTCCCCCACACACCCCCTCCCCAACCACAGCCCCCCCACCCCACACAACACCCCCCCACAACCTTCCTCCCTCAACCCCCCACCTGCCCCCTATCCCCCGCCCTCACACCGCCCTCCCCCACAGCCCCCGTCTGTAAATGAAAAAATTTTAAATTAAGGATGTTTCATTCTAAATATTTAATATAAAATAATTATAAATAATTTAAAACACTATTAACATTTATGACAGAAATTGACATTGTTGCGTGAAGTCTACTTTGAATTTCAGATTACGTAGAGGTTGTTAGCGTTACAGAGTGCGGGGCAGCCCGAGCTCCAGAATCACATCGCTGGTTCTCCGTGGACACGGAACCGGTAGAGGCAAGTGTATTCTGGATGGCCCCAGTTGCTATTCACCCGCAGTTTCAGTGAATTTGTAGACGGCAGCATCCTTATTCTACAAAGCAAAAAAACATGACGACAGATCAGGGAACCTGTGCTTCAGTATTTTACTGCAGGCAGGAGAGAAGTGGATTAGCTACAAACCAGACTTAAACATCCTGTTGATCATGGATTTCAGGACATTCTACTCAATTACATACAGCATTGATAACAAGCATTTTATCATGGAAAAGGTCGATGATTTACAGAGGTATAAAGGAAGATGGATCTCAAATTACAGCAGGAAATACTGGGAGCAAGAACTTTATTCCATGTAGCATCGTGGATGGGGAGAGAACAGCTTACTTACACAGGCTTGAAAAAATAAACCTATTCTGGAAAGATAAAATGCTGGAGTAACTCAGTGGGTCAGGCAGCATTCCTGGACCTGCCTGACCTGCTGTTTACTCCAGCATTTTGCTTCTTTCCTCGGTAAACAGCATCTGCAGTGGCAGGGATTTAGATTCTTAGATCACTGGGATCTGGTTTGGAGTAAGGGGGAACTGTAAAAAAAAACGGATTGCATCTTAACAGGTGGGGGACCAGCATTCTGGCAGGCATGTTTGTCATTGCTACATGGGTGGTTTTAAACTGAATAAGGGCAGTGGGGTGTCAAATGGGATAGTTGAGGATGGAGTTAAAGGGAAAGAGAGTAAAGGGATGGTTAATTACCCCAGAATTAACAGGAAAGGAAGCTCACAAAGGGATAGGAGAGTATGGCCAAGTGTAATAGGATCGATGTGAAAGGTGAGATCCGTAAGGAATTAAAAGTTGTATATACATATAAGAAGTAAAGTAGATGAGCTTGAGGACCTCAGTTAGAGGTTGGTAGATATGACATTGTGGGGATTACTGAGACGTGGCTAAAGGAGGATCGGGCCTGGGAACTTAATATTCAAGGTTATACATCCTATAGAAAGGACAGGCAGGTGGGCAGAGGAGGGGGGGGGGGGTTAGCTCTGCTGGTGAGGGATGGAATTCAGTCCCTTGCAAGGGAAGACATGGGGACTAACGAGGATTGAGTTGAGGAATTGTAAAGGCAAGAAGACACTAATCGGTGATATTTACAAACCCCCAAATAGTAGCCCGGATGTAGGGTGTAAGTTGCAGCTGGAGTTAAAACTGGCATGTAACAAAGGTAATGCCACTGTGGTGATGGGGGATTTAAATAAGCAGGTAGACTGGGAAAATCAGGTTGGCTCAGGACCCCAAGAAAGAGAGTTTGTAGAATGCCTCGAGATGGATTCTTAGAGCAGCTTGTAATGGAGCCAACCAGAGAAAAGGCAATTCTGGATTTAGCGTTGTCCAATGAAACCAGATATGATAAGAGAACTTGAGGTAAAGGAACCGCTTGGAGGTAGTGATCATAATACGATTAGTTTTAATCTGCAATTTGAGAAGGAGAACATTAAATCAGAAGTGGCAGTGATGCAGTTGAATAACGGGGACTATGAAGGCATGAGAGGGGAGCTGGCCAAAGTAGACTGGAAAGGGAATCGTAGCAGGAATGACGGTGGTGGAACAGCAATGGCACGAATTTCAGGGCATAATCCGGGAGACGCAGGATCATTTCATTCCAAAAAGGAGGAAAGATTCTAAGGGGAGAAGGAGGCAACCGTGGCTGACAAGACACGTTGGGATAGAATAAAACTAAAAGAAAAGATGTATAACACAGCAAAGAGTAGCCGGAAGCCAGAGGATTGGGGAAACTTTCATAGGACAGCAGAAGGAAACAAAACGGGCAATACGGGCTGAAAAAATGAAGTACGAGGGGAAGCTGGCCAGGAATATAAAGAAGGACAGTAAAAGCTTCTTTAGAAATATTAAGGGAAAAAGATTAGCAAAGTCAAATGTGGGTCCCTCGAAGGCAGACACGGGTGAAATAATTATGGGCAACAAGGAAATGGCAGAAGAGTTGAATAGGTACTTCGGATCTGTCTTCACTTAGGAAGACACAAACAATCTCCCAGATGTACTGGAGGCCAGAGGATCCAAGGGGGTAGAGGAATTGAAAGAAATTTTCATTAGACGAGAAATAGTATTGAGTCGGCTAATGGGACTGAAGGATGATAAATCCCCTGGGCCTAATGGTCTGCGTCCCAGGGTCCTCAGCGAGGTGACTAGAAATAGTGGACGCATTGGTGATAATTTTCCAATGTTCAATAGATTCAGGATCAGTTCCTGTAGATTGGAGGATAGCTAATGTTATCCCACTTTTCAAGAAAGGAGCGAGAGAGAAAACAGGGAATTACATACCAGTTAGCCTGACTTCGGTGGTGGGAAAGATGCTGGAGTCAATTATTAAAGAGGTAATAATGGGGCATTTGGATAGCAGTAAAATGCCCCATTATTCTTCTGGAATTTTTTGAGGATGTGACAAGTAAAATGTATGAAGGGGTGCCAGTGAATGTAGTGTATCTAGACTTTCAGAAAGCCTTTGATTAGGTCCCGCACGGGAGACTGGTTGACTAAAATTAGAGCACATGGTATTGGGGGTGGGATGTTGACATGGATAAAAATTGGTTGGCAGACCGGAAGCAAAGAGTAGGAGTGAACGGGTCCTTTTGGGAATGGCAGGCGGTGGCGAGTGGAGTGCCGCAAGGCTCGGTGTTTGGGGCCGCAACTGTTTACCATATATATTAATGATTTGGAAGAGGGAATTAGGAGCAATACCAGCAAGTTTGCGGATGACACAAAGCTGGGTGGCAGTGTGAACTGTGAAGGGGATGTTTGGAGGTTGCAGGGTGACCTGGACATGATTGAGTGAGTGGGTAGATTTTGGCGACAAAAACAAGGGGGCAGTTATTATCCCAATGAGGTTAGGTAAGGGGGAGGTGCAGTGAGACCTCGGTGTCCTTGTACACTGGTCACTGAAAGTTGGCATGCAGGTACAGCAGGCAGTGAAGAAAGCTAATGGAATGTTGGCCTTCATAACAAGAGGATTTTCAGTATAAAGTAAAGAGGTTCTTCTGCAGTTGTATAGGGCTCTGGTGAGACAACAACTGGAGTATTGTGTACAGTTTTGGTCTCCTAATCTGAGGAAGGGACATCCTTGTGATTGAGGCAGTGCAGCGTAGGTTCACGAGATTGATCCCTGATGGCAGACTGTCATACAAGGAAAGATTGAAAAGACTAGGCTTGTATTCACTAGAGTTTAGAAGGATGACGGTGGTGGTCTTATAGAAACATATAAAATTATAAAAGGACTGGACAGGCTAGATGAGGGAAAAAATGTTTCCCAATGTTGGGCGAGTCCAGAACCAGGGGCCACAGTCTTAGAATAAAGGAGAGGTCATTTAAAACTGAGGTGCGAAAAAATGTTTTCACCCAGAGTTGTGAATTTATGGAATTTCCTGCCACAGAGGGCAGTGGAGGCCAAATCACTGGATGGATTTAAGAGAGAGTTAGATAGAGCTCTAGGGGCTAGTGGAATCAAGGGATATGGAGAGAAGGCAGGCACGGGTTATTGATAGGGGACGATCAGCCATGATCACAATGAATGGTGGTGCTGGATCGAAGGACCGAATGGCCTCCTCCTGCACCTATTTTCTATGTTTCTATCTGAAGATTCTTGTTTCTTCAATCTGTAATCTGGATTGTTTCAGCAAGTTTGAAACTTGTAGATGCTTCAAGTAGATCAGCCACAGACCAGCTCTCCTCGGTTTCCCTATTTTTGCATCTGAAAACATGTTTATCCTTGACCAGATTCCATGAATGGTCAATTTAAAAAAAAGTAACTCTGCGCACCTGCTGCCTGACCCGAGTATTTCCAGCATTGCGTTTCAGTCCTCCATCACATGCAGATTTGCAATTTTCTATTTTTAAACTTGTCATTTGTTCCAGTCAATACGATATATGCGATAATACAAGTCTGAAGAAAGGCTCTCAAACCAAAACGCCTCCCATTCCTTCTCTCCAAAGATGCTGCCTGTCCTACTGAGTTTACTCCTGCATTTTGTGTTCATCTTCAGTGTAAAGCATCTGCATCATCAGCATTTCCTCCTTACACAATGCGCAAACTCCTCCTAAATTTATTTAATCTTTAGCAAAAGACACATGTGAGAGAACTTACTGACAGTCCAACTGATCCCTTGGTGCAGGGGCGGAAATCTCGGGGGGTACAGGGGAGACACGTCCCCCCCATGCTTTGAGAGGTTGGGGACAATCCCCCCCTCCCCCCATGTTTTGTCATCCGGAATTGATCAGCCGCTTTCTAGGGGCTGCACCGGCCCGTGCGTGGGGTCTTTCAGCGCCCGTCACAGCTTAAAATCAAACCGCTGCCTCGAGGCGATCAAGCCTCCGCCGGCCTATGAAAGACCCCGTGAACGGGCCGATTCAAGCCCACGGCTGAAGCCTCGCACTAATGCATCGCGCTCTCTCCTCCGGCCCAGCGCGCCACTTGAATCGGGGGTGATTCGGTACAGCGTGGAGTCGGCGCCCGATGAGCAGAGGGGACCGGGTCACCGCCAGGGATGTGGTTCTCTATCTGGAAGGCGGAGGGTCTGCTGCGGCTGCTGGCAGGTACACAGAGAGAGAGAGAGAGAGAGAGAGGCCACTCGGCCCGCATGTTGCTGCTGCCTCACAGCGCCAGGGACACGGGTTTAGATCCTGACTCCGGGCGCTGTCTGTACGGAGTCTTTTTCTCCCCACTAACACCTTGTCTGATGTTTAATCTCACCCTCGCTGCTGTACAGACCGAGCACCAGCACCGAGTGCTTGCTCCGCCATCTCTCTCGCTTAAGTTTATTTTGACAGTGGGTCTCCACAGGGCCCACGGCTGAAGCCTCCGAAGCCTCGCGTGTGTGTGTGAGTGTGAGTGTGCACATGCGCGCGCGGCCGCCAAGAAATTGTGTGTCCCGGGTCCCCCCCATGTTTTGATAGCGATTTCCGTGCCTGGGTCAGATCTTACAGCCAAGACCCATAAGCATTACTGAAGGGGCTGCAAATCTGTTCAGTTGAGAAGGGATCAGCTGCAAGCAAGATTGGGGGAAGGGGGTTGGACAAGAATCTACAATAGAGCCTTCATTGTAAGTCTTAGCTGATCAGTGGCGCAGGAACAAGAATGATTGGGGTTAGATCTTGGGGATCAAGAGGCCAGTACAGGTCCTACCTTTGGTTCCAACCAGTGTTGCATTGTGAAGGTGGAAAGAAATTGTGAAGAACAATAAAGGAGCTCGGGGAAATTAGCATTAGTAAACAAAAAAGCATTGGGGGAAATAAGTGACTAATGGGCCTGTCCCACGGTACGAGTTCATTCCAAGAGCTCTCCCGAGTTTGCCCTGATTCGAACTCGGAGATTTACAGTAATGGCCGCTCGTCGGTGCTCGGGGCTCTCGTGGTCATTTTTCAACATGTTGAAAAATCTTCACGAGTCTTCCCGAGTACCTGCCGTTAGCGTTACGAGCCGCTAAGAGACGTCCCCGAGTTCCGATGTACCCGCTACTTTAATTCTCCGTGCTTACCACGAGATCGATTTTTTTTTTAACTCGGGAGATCTCTTGGAATGAACTCATACTGTGGGACAGGGCCATAAAGATGATAAATCCTCATGGCTGGACAAACTACATCTTAATATTTTGTAAGATGGCTATAGTAACATAGTTGTCATCTTTCGAAATTCCATAAATTGTAGAACTTTTCCCACAAAACAGAAGGTAGCAAATTCCAGAGAGGAGGGAGATTAAAAAAAAGGAAAGTTACAGATCAATCTGCCTTTTAGAGTTATGGGAAATAATGCAATCTATTAATACAGAAGTAGCAACATGATGCTTAAAATAAATAGGCTGCCTACGGTCGTTGATTTTCAATGACAAATGTTTGACAAATCCATTCAAGTTTTTGTTTTTTAAGGTTTAATTAGCAGGGGTAAGATGGTGTTTATTTAGAATTTCAGAAAGTGTCCAACTAAGTCCCATTAATAATTTGGACAAAGGGATCAAAATGTATGGAAATTTGCGAACCAAAGCAGGGTGGCTGTGTGAGCTGAACAGGATTAGGAGAGGCTTCTTTGGATAATGACAGGTTAAATGAATGAGGGACATGCAGAAAAATGGTTGGAAGAAACACAAAAAAGTATGTTCTTTATGACGCAGTATCCTGGGCATGATCAACGTGGTTGAATGTCTGTGGCAATGCCCCAAAAGAAGAAAGAACGACAACATCCTGCAAAGACCAATGCGGAGACCACATCAGATGCACAACGGGGACAATCGCAGTGAATACTGCAGTTTCCAGAGTAAAAGGGATTTCAAGACACTGCATGAAAACAGCACCGTGCCAGAATTTCAAGCTTTAGTTGCCTTCACTGGAGTTCATCCCCATTCACTCACTGGTGGCTCCTGGATCATGTGATTGATCTTTGCCACCTTGATCTCCATTACTGGAATTCTATAAAGCCTTTGCCTTATGCAAATATGTTTTAAGTGAGAAAAGGGTGACACGGAGGCGCAGCGGTAGAGTTGCTGCCTTACAACTCCGGGTTCCACAGTTTGTACATTCTCCCCGTGGGATTTCTCCGAGATCTTCGATTTCCTTCCACACCAAATACAGGTTTGTAGGTTAATTGGCTTGGCATCAATGTATATTGTCCCTTGTGTGCGTCTTGTGAGTCTGTGGAATTCTCTGCCTCAGAGAGCGGTTCTCTGGAAACTTTCAAGAGAGAGCTAGATAGGGCGCTTGAAGATAGCGGAGTCATGGGATATGGGGAGAAGGCAGGAACGGGGTACTGATTGTGGATGATCAGCCATGATCACATTGAATGGCAGTGCTGGCTTGAAGGGCCAAATGGCCTAATCCTGCACCTATTCTCTATTGATAGTGTTAGTGTGCGGACTAAGGGCCTGTTTCAGCATTGTATCTCTAAGCTAAACTAAAACATGGGTGAAGTCAGCACCAAAACTCAGAATCACAGTTCAAACACCAGTGAGCTAACTGTCAAATATTGGCACATGCCACATTTTGGTTAACAGTTACTACATCGCAAAGTATATTTTTGTAAAAGATAGATAAATATTTGAGGCAAAGGAAAATAAAAGCTTGCAGGAAAAGGCCAAGGTTATAGGATTGTTCCAGCAAAGAGTCAATGATCCTTTATGCATTTCCATACCTGCACCTCAAACGTCTGGATTGAATCCCCTTCCTCGTTGTACGTGTATTGTCCCAATAGGACCCCTTCAGCTTGATTTTCACCATCCAAGCCCTGTGAACAAGTAGAAATGAGCAAGCTTCACACACAGAAAATTACTCTCCAGTCACCCCAACAATTATACCAGCTGGTGAAAGCAGGACTTTCACCCTTGCCTGGAAGAAAGCTTGGTTGAATATATAAAGTCATTTCATTTCAAACAGAACTAGTAGTTCCCTAAAAGTCAATTGGAAAAATGTCATCACCTCATTTAGCACATGAAGGGAATCTGTACACAATCAAACAATGAAACGATGTCCTGCATGCGTGGCATCAACTCTCATCTGTGGTAGAATCAGTGTGTCCCACCACAGGGGCCTCATCAGGCACCTCTATACCCACAGAACTAGAGTGGAAGCAAGTCATCCTCAATCCTGAGAGAATACCAGTGAAGAATTGTTCACCCCCACTCAGGAAAGCACTTGGCATAAAAATTGTCCCTAGTATGTGTAGGGGAGTGTTAACTTTAATCTCATCTATTGGCTGTAAAGTTGCTTAATCACTGTATGAAGTTAGCAGTGTGGTTAGCAGTGTTGAGGATTGTGGAATAAAGTGACAAAACTCAGTGAAAACCCAGAATCACAGTTCAAACACCAGTATGAGCAAGTTGTGTAGCATGGAAGATTGAAGATTATATTAGTGGGCCTTCAATTTGAGGGATTATTGTTCTGGACTGTGAAATGGAATTTGCTCATTTTTAACGGAACTTGTTAATGTTATGGACGTGGATTGTGAGACCACTCGGGACCCTGAACATGGAATCCAATGTCCAAGAAAGCCGTGCCATGTTCAGCAGCATGCTCCAGACAAGCACCATGGTTCCCAAACATACACTCATATTCTATACGTTTCACTCACATAAACAGAGAAGTCTTGAGGGGGCACTTCTAATTGATCCACTCGGAGAAATGGATCTTGGAATGTGCTCTAGGGTAAAGGCTGTAGGCCTGATCCGGACAGCAAGCTCGATGACAACAAAGCCTTGGGAGCCTTTAAATGGCCAACAGTTCCCAGGATGAACCTCCGGCTGCAAGAGAGACCAAGAACAAAAATAATTTGGAAAGATTCACAGTTTAGTTTAGAGATACAGCGCGGAAACAGGAAATATTAACACTATCCTACACACTCGTGACAATTTTGTTTTACATTTACCAAGCCAATCAACCTACAAACCTGTACGTCTTTGGAGAGTGGGAGGAAACCGAAGATCTAGGAGAAAACCCATGCAGGTCACGGGGAGAACGTACAAACTCCGTTCAGACAGCACCCATAGTTGGGATCGAACCGGGGTCTCTGGCGCTACAAGCGCTGTAAGGCAACATCTCTACTACTGTGCCGCCCACAATTCTCTACCCACGATTATCCTCCTTCCTTTCAACAGAACACTGATTCTTCCTAAAGGGACAGCAAGATTTGGATTTTTGGACACGATCCACCTGAGGATACGAGGATATTTACAGAATAATGAAAGGCATAGAGTGGATGTGGAAAGGATGTTTCCACTGGTGGGAGAGTCTAGGACCAGAGGTCACAGCCTCAGAATTAAAGGGTGCACCTTTAGAAAGGAGGTGAGGAGGAACTTCATTGCCACGGAGGGTTGTGGAGGCCAAGTCAGTGGATATTTTTGAGGCAGAGATAGACCAATTCTTGATTAGAACGGGTGTCAAGGGTTATTTTGGGAACAGGGATGGGTTGTTGGGGTGGGGGTTGCTGTGGCAGGAATCTGCAGTCTCGATCCCTCAATGTTTTCTGCCAATTTACCTCAACCCTGCACAATGAGAAAATGCGCTACAATTTTCCAGCAGAGCCCATTGCTGCTTTTGGTTCATGGTGAGACAATTATTAAGTTAATGCAGAGAACAGGAGTTACTGAGACATTTTTAACACACTGCCCCCAAGACAGATACTCTCACACACCATTTACAAAGTATCAGGAACAGTACCTGAACCAGCAGGACCTCTGTCTCGGGCAGTGTGATCAAATGCAACCCAAAATATGCTTTCTCTGATTTCCTCTAAATCTTTCTTTGCTTTAAAACCTCAACCCTCTGGACTTGGGCACCTCTGTAAGCTACAGGCAAATGTTGGCAAATGGGATTAGTTGTACGGGACATGATGGTTGACATGGACGTGTTGGGCACACGGGGCCTGTTTCTGTGCTATACGACTCCATAAGTGGATTTAAAAAATCTGAACTCAATTGAAGATTTGACAAACACACTGGCAATCTACATCCAGGTGAGAGGAATGGGGACCATAAAGTGGCGTAGTTTGGTTAAAGCAGATGGAAGGAGCCCGCTTTTCCTTAAGGAAGGATATTTTTGCTATGGAGGGAACAAAGCAAAAAGTGCAGCAGATGAACTGTAGGGATGGCAGGGCTGACGTATGAAGAGCAATCTGGTCAATATTCACTGGAGTTTGGAAGGAATCATCATTTTATAGAAACCTACAACATTTAGAAGTTCTAACAGGACTGGAAAGATTAGAGGTAAGATGTTCCTGATGCTGGGGAGTTTCAGGAATTCTCCATCATGGAATGCCATTGAAATCATATCGCTGAATATACTCATGAGTTAAATATTGTTCTTGTAGCTAGAGGGACCAAGAGGTTTGGGGAGAAAAGTATGGGGAGTCCCCCAACTGGTGATTCAATTAGGATGATTAGCCATGATCATAATGAGGGTTGAGTGGGCTTGAAGGGCCACATTGCTTACTCCTGTTCATAATTTCCATGTTTCTATTCCATATCCCACAACGGTGGTACTGAACAAGCACGCATGGTGGGCCAGTGCAGGATTTCTTTGACATATATAGCAATACCTTGCATTCTTCTGACTGGGAAGAACTGTTATGCAGACAGATTATGTTTCACATAAACCTGGGGAAAGCAAAAGACACACACTAGTTGTGGTGCCCCCAACAGCAAATCTTGAAGTTGTGGACCGATAGCGTCCCTGTACCTTGCTGCCTCTAGGAGAGTATTCGAAGGTCACTGCTTTCAAGACAGAAGGGAGCAGCAGTACAAGGATTATATACCTGAATGACAGCTCTGGGTGACCGAGATTGGTACCACAGTGGAAAACCAAACAGACTAAGAAGAGCAGTCTTGGTCTCTAACGTCTCTGAGCAGCGTGTGTGGATCACACTGCCACCTAACAAGAGAAAAAATAATCATTATCATATCACTGAATGGACAAAGTTAATCATGAATCCTTCAAGAAATATGCAGGTTTGCAGAGAACTGCAAAACTCTGGCAGAGGGATTGGAGAGTTTTTGCTTGAGTGCTGACCACTAAGAAGAACGTTCCAATTTGTCCAAGAATTCAACACATCCAGCACAACTGCAGAAATAATTTAATGTTACAATCGCAATTGTTTAAGTAAACTTGAAAGCTAATTTTCATACAAAGTCCAACAGTTTGGAGCACAGAATCCAGCTGAAACTTTAAATATACAGCTGAATGGCCACGAGGTGGCAGTGGTTGGATAAGTCCCTCCCAAATCTCAACCATTTACTTGCTCGCATCATTTTTCCATTCAATACAACTATAATAAACAATGAGCTGTTTTTGCAAAAAATTAAGCGCAATGAGAAAGATTTCTGTAACATAAAATAGGAGTAAAACTTCTAGCCGCTGACCAAGGTATACAAATATTGTTATTTGTGGGCAGTTAGCTGGGAACATGTGCAACAAATGACTGCTGTCTGCAAAGGTTCTTTTTCTCAATTATATAAAGCCATATAGCATTACATCTGACCTAGTTTAGAGACTAACCAGAAAGGGCAATTTATATTGTAGAACATATATATTTCATGTATTGTAGAACATCTATTTACATCGCAGGAACAGGCCCTTTTGTCCTACTGTGTCTGCACCGACCATGTTATTAGCCTAACTCATCCCATCTGACTGGACATGGTCTGCATCCCTCTACTCCCTGTCTGTACATGTATCTGTCCACATGCCTTTTAAAGATTACTATTGTATCAGCCACCACCCCCTGACAACACACCTACAGCTGTGCAAGAAATACTTGCCTCACACTTCTCCTTTAAACAACCCCCCCCCCCCCCCCCCCCCCCCCCCTCACCTTAACTCTATGCCCTTGCGTATTTGACATTTCCACCCTGGGGAAAGACTCCATCTATATATCTCTCATAACTTTATATACTTCTATCAGGTCTCGTCTCAGCCTCTGACGCTCCAGCAAAAACATTCCGTTTGTCCAGCCTCCCCTTATAGCTAATATTCTATTCTAGCATTCTGTCTAATCCAGGCAGCATCCTGGTGATTCTGCAGATGGCTGAAACCTAAAGTAGATCTTCAGCTTTCTACACAATTCCAATTAAGTCCAATGTTAGTTTGAGAAGAACCAAGCTTCTATCCACCTTTCAAACCATGAGCTTGTCTTCTTTTCTTGCACTTCTACAGGTGTTTAAGATTTCATTCGTCTGCCACTAGTTGCATCTCCACCGATCCAGCTGGTATCGACATTCATCTCAAATGTCTCCTGGTCTCCAGTCTATCTATTTTGTTCTCACTCTCTCTGCAACTTAAACTTTGCTTCAATGGATAAAACTGGCCAACCAACCGAAGAGGGGAGCAATTAAATCAGGGCAGCACAGTGACGGATCGGTAGACCTCCTGCCTGACAGCACCAGAGACTTTGATCCTGTCTGTACGGAGTTTGTACATTCTCCCTGTGACCGCATTAGAAACATAGAAATTAGGTGCAGGAGCAGGCCATTCGGCCCTTCGAGCCTGCACCGCCATTCAATATGATCATGGTTGATCATCCAACTCAGTATCCTGTACCTGCCTTCTCTCCATACCCCCTGATCCCTTCAGCCACAAGGGCCACATCCAATTCCCTCTTAAATATGGCCAACAAACTGGCCTCAACTACCTTCTGTGGCAGAGAATTCCACAGATTCACCATTCTCTGTGTGAAAAACAATTTTCTCATCTCGGTCCTAAAAGACTTCCCCCTTATCCTTAAACTGTGACCCCTTGTCCTGGACTTCCCCAACATTGAGAACAATCTTCCTGCATCTAGCCTGCCCAACCTCTTAAGAATTTTGCATTCTCCGGGTGCTCTGGTTTCCTTCCACACTCCAAAGATGTACAGGTTTGTAGGTTAATTGTAAGTTGTAAAATTGGCCAGAGGGCAGAATAAGACCCAGCTTTTCTTCCACCTAATAACTTGGAGTTCCAGATTTGCAGATGATACTGTGAACTGGGGATATTAATGGAATTGGAGGCAAATACAGAATAGGGTTTGAACAGGCTGGTTACAGCTGAAATTCAAATGTGAAATATTTCATTTTGGGAGGAGGAATAAGGCAATGTAAACTAAAGGGCACAATTCCAAAAGGAGTGAAGAAACAACAGTGTCTCTGGAATGGGTGACGTTTCGGGTCGAGACCCTTCATCAGACCTTCACATCCTTCTTACACATGTGGGTGATATATGTGCCTAGTTTACTGAAAGAAGGAAGTTCAGAATGTTGTTTAAATACTCCTGCACTTTATAAATAACAGCTCAGGGTACAAGAGCAAAGAAGTGATGGGGAACTTTGTAAAACACAGGCTTGGCCACAGCTGGAGTAGTGCATCCAGTCCTGGTTGCCTTGCCCTCAGAAAGGCATGAATCTTCGGAGAGAGTGTACAAGAGATTTAACCCATGTGTTTGCAGGGATGGTGGAGCAGTGGACAGAATGAAGATGGCCGATGGTGCCCCAGGGCAAGGCCATCCCACCGATGGCTCGGCCTTTAAATGAGTTGTGGCTGGCGCAACATCAAGCAGTTACAAGTTAAATTAACATTCAGCAGTGTCAACCTCAGCAGCTCTGGGGAAACCTGTACTGTGAACATAGATCTGTACTTGCCTATTCAGGACATATTGCCCAGTGTGAAAGAACACCCCATTCCACAGCAGCAAGTCACACATGACTAAAGTGCCAGCCCACACAACACCTTTTCAGTCTGTTACCTTCAGAGTTTTACTTGGCCCGGGCTTTTGTCTGATACTTACCAGCAGATTCCAGTGCATAATCCACCAATCCAACCCTGTCAGCGCTGTACAGTTTCAAGGCTTGCTCCACAATGCTTTTCACTTCCTACCAAAGGAAAAAATAACAATAATGTGGATAAGAAGGGGACAGTAGAATGCAATAGAGTGCAGAGCCCACACACATACAGGAAACCAGACGGGCAATGCTCCCTTCAACAGTTCCCACAAAATGATCCCTCTTATCCATTCCCATAACCTGGAATTAGCAAGGTCTAATAAAAGTGAGCAATGCAGAGCCCAAGTATACTGCATAGAAGGCAGCAGGATTATGTGATCAGGTAAATAATTATGAAAGTACATTGACATGGATAGGACAGGCTTGGAGGGATATGGGGCAAACGCAGGCAGGTGGGACTAGTGTAGCAATGTTCCATTCAGTTTGACATTGCCTTACTACCTGTCCTTCACAGAAAGGTTCCTGAAGAAAACTACCTGTGACCACAAGTGATCAACGTAGAACGAGCTACAGGCACAGTGGGAGAAGGACTCGATGGATCCCATCAGATGGCTCCCCAAGCAGACAGAGGAACTCGCCAACAGTCGTGTGAGGAGCCCTCCCAGTCAGATCCTGCCTGCTCGGTCAGAAAAGCACCCTACTGCACGCTGCCATTGAAGTGGTTGTGGTGTGGACAACATTCACCTCCTTATGCACTGGGTGTTTGACAGGAAGGTCAGAAGAAGAATGCAAGGGCTCTTGTCATGGTTCACCCTGAGCAGTTGTGCGTCAGTGATCTAGGAGCTGTTCACAGGGACGTACAACAAGATCAATGCCAACTACTGCTGGAAGATCATTATCTCAGCAGAAGACTCACGTTGGTCTGCACAAAAATTGATCTTCCTGCATAAGATGTTGGTAAATGAATTGCTGCCGACTGGCATATTCCAGGGTGTGAGAGTATGTGGTGTGAGGGACACACTGAAGGTCAGTGCAGTCACCGCAGAGGCTGTGGGGGAGTGGCCTTGGTCTAAGGTCCGGCCATCACTTGACACTGAGGGACTCTCACACACTTCATGGGAGCACTGTTAACGATGTGGTGTTCATTGACACATTGCAAGCAAAAGTGCTGAATTGATGGAACGTGGAGCAAGACATGGCCCAATTTCATTAACTGTATATATTATGAATAAATTACTGTTCTGACATACAATAGTCTGTTCCAGAGTTGGAGCCACTGGCTGCTTGCATGCTTGTACCTTAATAATCCCTGCTCTGACAGTTGCCGAGTGTGTCTCCATTGCCAGACCAGGATAAAGTGAAGCATCGGAGCGGATCTTCTTCTCCAAGCCAGCGAGGAGGGCCTCGAGCTCCTTGCGTTGCACCAGCTGTGCTGTCAGTGGTTCCCCTGTGCTGTCTTGTGATGAACCGAAGAGCAGCTTGTGGACAAGTGGGAGCAACGCCGTCTCCTTCTAAACACACAAGAGCAGGGCAGTCAGTGCTCCTCCTTGTAAACATTGAAATCAATGCAAAGCAGTATCTTTGTCATCCTAAAAAAGACATTATTTTACAATTGTTGATCCTTTGGCGAGGGCGACAAGGCAAGGGAATACATTATAGCTGAAAGGATACTGAACCGTGGTGGGGAATAGAAAGATCTTGGAGAGCTTGTTGAGTAGGAAGGAAATGCAGATGCTGGTTTACACTGAAGATAGACACAAAATGCTGGAGTTACTCAGCGGACCAGGCAGCATCTAATGCTCCAGAGATGCTGTCCGTCCCGCTGAGTTACTCCAGCATTTTGTGTCTATCTTTGGAGAGGTTGTAGATGGATCTTTGAAGGTAGTGGGACAGTCAACTGGGAACTGTGGAAAACGTTAGCTCAGCCGTACCTGCAACATTGTGTGGATTCTGGTTGCCTCCCTACAGGATTGATGGGAGTTCACTAGAGAGGCACAAGAAAGGTTTACAACATTGGCAGGACTGGAGAAGAAAGGTTGCAAGGAGAGAGTCGCCAGGAACTGCAGCAGGTAGATTGTTTGAGTGGTTATAATGTTATAGAAAAAAAGACAAAATGCTGGAGTAACTCAGCGGGACAGGCAGCATCTCTGGAGAGAAGGAATGGATCATGTTTCGGATTGAGACCCTACTTCTCGACCCGAAATGTCGTCCATTCTCCACCCCCCAGAGATGCTGCCTGTCTCGCTGATGTCTATCTGTGGTGTAAACCAGCATCTGCAGTTCCTTCCTACACATAAGGTGATGATATTCTGACTGGTCCATTCAGAGTAAACAAGGTAACCATCTTTCCTACACAAAGTTGGAAATGTAATTCAATTAGCACAAGGGTTTGATGCAATTAGTACAGTGGGCCAAGGGTTCACTGCCTGAGTGGCTGTTGGAAGCAGAACTCATTTACTGGGCACCTGGACCAGCAGTAGAAGAGGCTGTGGGCGAGATTCACCTGGCCTCCCAGGACCTAAAACAGAAGGTGGGAACTATAGGTCAATTGACAGGTACATGGAAAGGACAGGTTTGGAGGGATATGGACCAAACGCAGGCAGGTGGGACAAGTGTAGCTGGGACATGTTGGTGGGTAAGGGCGAGTTGGGCCGAAGGGTCTGTTTTCACACTGAATCACTCTATGATTCTAATTCATCCAGCACTCTTAGTTCACAAGAGGAAATAACTAATTATTTGGTAAGCTGAATCTAACTTTTTTTTAAAAGTAAAGTGGATAGGTATATGGACGGGAAGGGAATGGAGGGGTATGGTCTGAGTGCAGGTAGATGGGACTAGGGGAAAACAAATGATCGGCACGGACTGGAATGGCCGAGAGGGCCTGTTTCCGTGCTGTAATTGTTATATGGTTATATGGTTAATCAAACGTAGCCAATTAATGACAAAGATTTAATGAAAATCATGTGTGACAAGACTTGACAGGATGTGATAGGGAGTTGATAAGGGAAACCTGTAAATGTAGTAGGAAGGAACTGCAAATGCTGGTTAAACCAAAGATAGACACAATAAGCTGGAATAACTTAGCGGGTCAGATAGCATCTCTGGAGAAAAATAATTTTCTATTTGTTTTCTCCAGAGATGCTGTCTGACCCGCTGAGTTACTGCAGCTTTTTGTGTCTATCTCGTGTAAATGTAGTGTGTATCTAGATCTGCCAAAAGGCATTTGCCACAAATGAGACAGCTGCAAAAAAATTCAGAGCCCAAGATATTGGAGGAAGTGTGCCAACATGGACTGAAAGGTGGCAGTCATATAGAAAAAAAAGTTAGAATAAATGCGTGAAAACTGCAGATGGGACAAATCTGAAAAATAAAGTGCTGGGAGCACTCGGGTCAGACTGCATCTGTAGCCAGAGAAAGAGAATTCATGTTTCAAGTCAAAGACCCTTCGTCAGAACTGGGGAGGCGACAAAAGAAACTTGTAAAGCTGCACAGGTGGGTGGATGACTCTGATAGTGTAAAACCAGGTGACCATGGGGATAAGCTGCACACAAAGTTATCTGGTCAAGGAGTGAATAGGAGCGGTTAGATAAGAAAAGTAGACAAAAGATCGTAGCAGTTGCAAAATGCAGAGCAAGAAGACATGTCTAGGAAGGAACGGCAGATGCTGTTTAAACCGAAGATAGACAACGGGACAGGCTGCATCTCTGGAGGGAAGGAAGGGGTGACGTTTCAGGTGGAGAAGCTGTTCAGACAAGACATGTCTGGCAGGTCAGCATGGACATGCCCTCTACTTATGGATAGAGATTTAAAAAACAAGCCAACCCAATTATCACAAATGGACAACTGATACTAACAGAGGAATCAAGTTACCCAAGATTATTGAATTCAGTTCAAGCCCAGAGGACTGCCATGAGCCCAAATGGAAGGTGAGATGCCATTCCTCAAGATTGCTTTGAGCCTCATTGCAACAGTGCAGGAAGTCACAGACTGTTCAGTCACTCCCACATCCAAGAGTCAGAATGAGATAACAGGAAGCTCGGGAGTGCCCCATGGATCGAACACAGGTGCTCCGCAAAGTAGAAATCCAACGCCTGTTTGGTTTCTACAATGTAGAGGAGAGGACGTCATGAACACAGGGAAAGGAGCAGAGGGGGAAAAGCAGAGACAGTGAGAGAAAGGGAAGAACGCAGTAGAGAGGGAGTGGGTGAGTGGGAGTTGAGTGTTGAAGAAGGGGAGGGAAGAGGGCAAGATACTTTCCACACTTTCCTCTTCACCTCAATCTCTTTGATCATCTCCAAGGCAGAAGAAGTGCTGTTTTGGCCTTTTACAGTTAAATAAAAAACTATTTGGGAAAACTTACATCAGTCATACTTTTAATTCTGATTTCCAATGCTTGCATTCTGGAGTCCATGTCCTTCTGTGCAGCACGTGCAGCCTGCAGCTCCAGCCGCGTCTGGCTGAGCTGCTCCTCCAGCATCGCCAGTGCAATCAGTAGCTGCTTCTGTTCATCTGTCAACCTATAATAATAATAATCAATATCATTTTATTAGCCAAGTATGTATACGTACAAGGAACTTGCCTTGATGCTTTACTTGCAAGGATAAAAACATGATATACAGTAGACAATTAAAAATAAAACATTATAATTGAAACATGTGGAAAGTACCAGAGTAAAAAGAGACTTTTGGTTGTTGAGTCGAGCTACTGCTCACGGAAAAATACTGTTTTTACGTCTGGCTGTGGCCCAGACAAAACCTGCCCCAGACGGGACAAAGCAAGCCATCAGAGTGCAGGAGCAGAGGCAGCACGGTGGTGCAGAGTAGAGCTACGGCCTTATAGCGCCAGAGACCAGGGTTCAATCCTGACTACCGGCGTAAGGGTGATCGTTGGTCCGCACGGACTCGGTGGGCCGAAGAGCGTTTTTCCACGCTGTACCTCGAAACTAAAAACAACGTTGACCTGCTTCACGCAGCAAACCGACGAAGCCCCCCCCCCCCTCCACCCCAGGGTCTGCTCCTTCTCCAATCCTGGCTGGAAACACAGGATCAGCATTGTACTGCTCACAGCTCAGCCACAGGCAAACCTGCTGCCGTGCCACACCCCAGGGCATCTTGATGCATCTGCAGATACTGTGGCCAACAACATCACACCAAAACAATTGTGGCGTGACGCGGCGTGATGACGAATGATTAAACGCGCGGTGTTTTTAACGTGTCGCAACGTTTTTTGTCACCGCTGGATTTTGAAATGTTCAAAATGGTTTTGGTGACACTGATATGATGCCGGCAGCTGCCGAAAAAATCGCTAAGTGGAAGAGGCCCTTAAATTAGTTATTTATCTCTATCGTTGTGAACAGATGATGCAGTCTGGAAACTGCCGCAGCGCAGCTCTGCACCTTTCCACAGCAGATTCCATTTCCTTCACCTTCTGCAACAACATCTGGAATAGAAATTAAAAACAAAATTTATTTTCAAGTTCGGAGGCTTTTTAATTTACTCGCAGTTACTTATTTCACAACATACACGTCAAATTACAAATATGTAATGCCAAAAAAGTCACTTTTTCCATGCTTCATATTTCCTTGTGACATAGGCCATTCAGCCCATCTAATCAAACGCCAGCTCCAGAGAATCCCAGTCCTTCACGAATTTTCTATGAAACGAGTTCCTCACAAATTCCCATCAATTGCCCACAGAATCCACCACTCAATTTAAAGCAAACTTCACATAACGGAAATAGAGCATGATGATTCCCCGAAAAAAATGGCCTCATTCAGCTCCTATCACCTATGAACCATGACTCCCTGTGCCCCTCTCTACCCCTTCTCCCCACACCAACACCATCTCTCCCTCCTCCCCACATTATCCCACCTTGGTATTGCAACCAACTGCCCCGCACGCCGGCTCCCGTCGCTCCTCATGCTTCGCTGGATGGCAAGCGATGTCAACCTGGAAAGCAAACACACGCAGCGTTAGTCGCATCACCAGGGGCCGGCACGACGCACCCACCCCCACCACACCCTCTGTCCAACACAGAGCCAGAGCCTTTGTAGAGAGAGATACCAAATGTGTGCAGATTCGTGGTTATAGATTGGCCGCGGTAATATTGCCTCTCCAATGGTCGGCAAGTGGAGAACTGGGGGGGAGGGGATTGAAGACAATATAGGAAAGAATAAAGGTTTAACACAAAACTGGAGAAACTCAGTCGGTGCAGGCATCATCTAAGGAGCGAAAAGGAGATAGGCGACGTTTCGGGACGAGACCCTATCTTCAGACTGTCAGGGATCAGAAACGAGAGATATAGAAGTTGAGAAAGGGGTATCACAGAGGGGGAAGCAGTTAAAGAGGAGTTGTGAAACTGTCTCCGTAGGGAGGAGGAGAACTTCTTCAAAGTAAGGCATAACCTGAGGAGATATCGCAGTGGGAGTAGACCAAAGTTTTAAAGAAGGAACTGCAGGATGCTGGAAGAATCGAGGTTACACAAAGAGCTGGAGAAATTCTCAGCGTGCACAGCATCTAAGAGCGAAGGGAGATAGGCGAACGTTTCGGGTCGAGACCCTTCTCAGACTGGTCATGGATCAGGGAAACGAGAGATATAAGTTTGAGGGAAGGGGGTATCACAGATGGGATGCAGTTAGAGAAGGAAGGTTTGAAAGAATAAGGTCAGTTCAGTTTTATTTATTGTCAGTGTACATGAAAAAGCTTCTGTGTGGCATGTATCCATCCTGCAGAAAGACAATACAAATTACAATTGGCCATTTACAGTGTATAGATACATGATATGAAATAACGTTTTAGTGCAA
>CM069167.1:16595577-16656707 GCA_035221665.1 Okamejei kenojei | reverse complement strand
GATAGAAGTATGAGTAAGGAATAAAAGGTTTGTTGTTTGTTGTTAGTGTTTGAAAAAATATTGAGGAGTTGGAGTATGTATTAATTGTATGAATTAGGTAAGATGTTTGAAAGGTTATATATGTTGATGGAGGTGAAGAAGAGGATAAAAAGATTGGATTAGTAGGTAGTGAAGATATTTGGTTAATTTAAGGTAACGCATACTCCGTTGGTCCTCACCAATACACTGTACATCTGCAGTAGAACCTCCCTGCTCCTATACTCAAATCCTTTGCTAATGAATGGCTAACATACCAATTCGCTTTCTTCACTGCCTGCGGGCACCTGCAGCTTGCCTACTCTTCATAACTGTGTACCTATACACCCAGGTCTCGTTGCATCTCCATTTTCCTCCTTATTGGCCACCATATTCAATAATAGTCTACCCTCATTGTTTTTTGCCACCAAGTGGACAACCTAAATTTATCCACATTCATACTGCATCTGCCATGCATTTGCCCACTCACCCACCAATCCAAGTCACCTTGCAGCCTCCTAGCATCCTCCTCACACTTAACACTGCCCCCAGCTTCGTTCATCCACAAACCTGGAGAGTTTGTATTCAATCCCTCGTCCAAATAATAAATATTGTAAAAAGCTGGGGTCCCAGCACTGAGCCTGAGGTACCTCCCACTAGTCACTGCCTGCCATTCTGAAAAAGGACCCTTTTACTCCTACCCTTGCTTCCTTCTGCCAGCAAGTCTCTATCCTCCACATCAATACTGAACTCCCAATACCGGGCTTTACGTTTACTAATCTCTATTTGGGAACTTGTCGAAAACCTTCTGAAAGTCCAGATATAACACATTCCACTGGTTTCTCCCTTATGCACTCTATTAGTTACATCCTCAAAAATTCAATAAATTTCGTCAGACATGATTTCCACCACTTTCCAATGTGCTGTATCCCATCTTTAATCAAACTGACTAGCAGTTTCCCCCCCACTACGATGTTAGACTAACTGGTCTGTAATTCCCCGTTTTCTCTCTCCTCCTTTTTTAAAAAGTGGGGTTACATTAGCTACTCTCCAATCCGCAGGAACTACTCCCTAGATCTACCACAGAATATACCCACAAATGACATGCAGCAAAATTATAATAAAGTATCTCAACTATTTTTACACATTGCAATTAATGCCATTTCTATTATTTCTTTCCACTTCTCCAAACAAAATGTGGTTGGATTATTAATGACCATATGATCAACCTCGGTGTGAGACCAAGCACGGCTTGACGATCGCTTCGCACAGATACACCTCCACTCAGTTTCCCCAAGTAACCAACCTCTCCCGGTAAGCTCAACACTTCAACCCCCCTACCCATTCCAATCCGACCCACCTATCCTTTCTGTCCCTGACCCTCCTCCATGGCCAGTGTGAGTCCCCACCGCATATTTTGGAGGAGCAGTAAGTAGTACCTATATTTTGCTTGGGGTGGTTTACACCCCAGCGATATGAACCATTGGCTTCTCTAATTTCAGGTAGTCCTTCTTTTAATCCTTCCTTCCCCTCCCCATTCCCAAGCGCTCTCCACAGTCCTACCGTCTCCGCCTCTTCTTTCTTTTTCGTGTCCTCCCCCCCCCCCCCGACATCTGTGGAGAAGGATCTCGATCCGAAATGCCGTCTATTACTTCGCTCGATAGATGCTGCCCCCTTTCCCACCCGCCCCTACCGAACCCGTTTATTTTGAATTAACCCATAAAATTGAAATCGAAAGCTGCTTTTTTCCTGTTTTTTGTCTACCAATGGGATCCCCCACTGGCCATATCTCGTCCCATCACCTCTCCTGTTGACTTTCCGCAGAGACCGACTCCCTCCGTAACTCCCTGGTCAATTCGTTCCCTTCCCACCCAAACTACCCCCTCTCCTGGCACTTTCCCTTGCAAACCGTAGGAAATGCTACACTTGTTGCTTTACTCCCCCCTTGATTCCATCCAAGGACCTAAAGCAGTCTTTCCAGGTTTGCAGAGGTTCACCTGCACCTCCTCCAACCTCATCTATTGCATCCGCTGCTCTAGGTGTCAGCTGCTCTACATCGGTGAGACCAAGCATAGGCTTGGCGATCGCTTCGCACAACACCTCTGCTCGGTCCGCAATAACCAACCTGATCTCCCGGTGGCTCAGCACTTCAACACCCTCCCATTCCGAATTCCCTATCTGTCCTGGAGCCTTCTTCCATGGCCAGAGTGTAGGCCCACCGTAATAGGAGGAGCAGCACCTCATACTTCGCTTGGGCAGTTTACACCCCAGCGGTATGATATTGACTTCTTCCATTTCAGGTAATCCCTGCTTTCTCCTCCCCTTCCCAGCTATCCCTCAGTCCACTGTCTCCACCTCTTCCTTTCTTCTTCCCGTCCCCCCCACCCTCACATCAGTCTGAAGAAGGGTCTCGACCCGAAAAGTCGCCTATTTCCTTCGCTCCATAGATGCTGCCTCACCACCCGCTGAGGTTCTCCAGCATTTTTGTCTACCCATTCACACAAGTTCAGTTATCCCACTTTCCTCACCCACTCCCTACATATTAGGGGCAATTTTACAGAGGCAAGTTAACCTACAAAGCCAATGCATCTTTGGGATGTGGGAGGAAACCCACACGCTTGCAAGGAGAATGTGCAAATTCAACACAGACAGTGCCCAAGGAGAGGATCGAACACAGATCTCTGGCGTGTGAGGCAGCAAGTCTACCAGCTGTGCCACTATATTTTGTTTTCCAACACACAAAAAATTATATGTTGATAACTGGTTACTAAAAAAAATGAAAATATCCATTTGAGCGGCAAACCGGTTGCTGTGTGTATTACCTTTACACCCCTCCGCGGGCCGGATGTGGAAGTTCCCGAAATTATTCCTACATTTACCCGAAGACAACCAGAATTTCCTGAATTTCTGGTAATTCCTTCAAAGTGGAAACACTGTCTCCTTCAGCTGCAAATTCTGGCAAACACAACACCCCCACCATGGCTTTCAGCATTCCTTGCGACTTGGACGGTTTTCTCTCGCTCTCCCTCCCCCCCCCAAACATAGGTGCAGGAGTAGGCCATTCGGCCCTTCTAGCCAGACCCGCCATTCAATATGATCATGGCTGATCATCCATAATCAACACTCCCGTTCCGGCTTTTTCCCCATATCCCTTGATTCCCTTAGCCCAAAGAGCTAAATCTAACTCTTGAAAACATCCAGTGAATTGGCCTCCACTGCCTGCTGTGGCAGAGAATTCCACTGATTCACAACTCTAAGGGTGAAAACGTTTTTCCTCATCTAAGTCCTAACTGGCCAACCACTTATTCTTAAACTGTATCCCCTGGTTCTGGACTCCCCCAACACGGGGAATATTTTTGCTGCATCTAGCTCAATGGTTCTTAACCTGGTGGTGGTTTGGGGTTTTTCCGGGGGTCATGAAGGGGTTGTAAATAACATCAATTTGTTGAGCCCATTTTTAGGAACCTAACAAAGGTGCATACCACACACAGTATTTTGTTCGCGTATGTGCGTACCTATACACAGGGCCTATGAGAGGGGGGTACTAGGTGTACATCGTACCCGGGCCCGGAGTCCTAAAGGGGGCCCGGGAGCCAATGGAGGGGGGCCGAGAATTTCCTGAAATCTCAGAAAATGTTTCCTTATATTTTGTGAAGACTAACATTCACATTTTGTGTGAGCCTACATAATTTTATATATCGTAATTAGTAGAAATTGTGATCTATAATTAAGTGGGGAATGTTAACTGGCGGGTGTGTGGTCGGGGTAACCTGATTAAAAGAGGGAGAAGGGGAAGACCCATCACCACTGATGGGGCTTCCCTGTAAAGGGGGGGAGAGCACTTGGACCCAGCAGAGTCATCACTACTGATGGGTCTTCCCTGTAAGGGAGGGTGGGAGGAGAGCACTAGGAGCCAGCAGAGTCAGACCACGTGCTGTCTGCATGGTGGAGGTTGTGGGTCTGATGCTGCGCCGGGAACTCTGGTGAGGTGATGGTTCTAGCCCACTGGTGGCCGGTGGAGAGGCGAGGGTCGGCGGAGTCGCTGGTGGAGGCCCGTGGGGAGCTGGAGTAGAGACAAGGGCAGCAGCATCCGTGGCTTTCTGAAGACAGTTAAGGCCGGCGACGCTGGCTGCGGTGGCCCCGCCCGGGGAGGTGGTGAGAGTCGGCAGCTGCGGCTGTTTCAGTCGTTTGGGTTTGGGTGGGTGTGTCCTTGGGTGTGGGTGTGTGAGTGGGTGTGTGTGAGTGAGTGTGTGTGGGAGTGTGTGTGAGTGTGATTGTGTGTGTGTGAGTGGGTGTGGGTGAGTGTGAGTGGGTGGGTGTGAGTGGGTGGGTATGAGTGGGTGAGTGAGTGTGTGTCTGAGTGTGTGTGTTAAACCCCTGTCTCACGGTGCGAGTTGGCCCACGAGTGACCCCGAGTTTTCACTCGTGGTGATCACGTACCAGGAACGTAGCGGCAACGTCGGAACTCGCGCGATCAACTTGTCCACTCGTGGCGTTAACGGCAGGTACCCGTGAAACTTGATAACTCGTGAAAAATATAAAACGTTTGATTTTTTCCACGAGTCAAATTCACTGTTCAAGATAAAAATTGAAACATTTTAACTCGTTGTAATAACGTAGGGCCCGTGCGTTGACCTTAGTGTCTCGTGAGTCTAACGTGTTACCCCGTGGGCTCTTAAATCGGCAGCTGGACAGAGTAAAAAACGGCCGAAGCGCAGAATGCTTCACATTTCCTTATGACACGGGACCTGTTCGGCCCATCGAGTCTACGGTGGCCTGGGCCGGCCATGGGAAGTGAGGGGCCCGATCGGGAAAAATTTCCGGAGATATATAAATAAATAATTATAAATGAGTCGCGTGTCGTGAGTAACATGACAATTGGGGGGAGAGTTCCTTTCACAGCGTGTGGGGAGTCTAGCCAGGGTTAACGTTGCGAGGAGGGAAGGAGCGTTGAGAAGGAGAGGGTCGGGTTCATGCCTGTAACTCACTCACTGCTGCCGCGGCACTCCGGGCATGGAGCTACTGCACTGTGGCCGGGCAGGGAAGCAGCTCTCGTGGCTATGGGCGGCCTCCATCAGCGGACAGCGGAACCGACTGCCATCTCAGCGGCTTCTGCCGGCCCGCCCGCCTCTGGCAGTGCTCTCCGTCTGAACAGTGAGGGGACCAGCTCAAGAGCAAAGATCATAGGGCGGAGTGGGTCAGCGGGTGATGGATAACATCACAGCGGGCGGTGGAGCTTACTCCTGTGTCAGCGCGATCAAGGGATCAATTGAGGTTACTTGCACTGACAGATGGAGTAAGCTCCATCGCCCGCTGACCCGTTGTTGAGCTGGATGACCCTCTCCCCAGAGCCCCTGCCCGTCCCGCTGAGCCACCACAGACAGGGAGTTGAACGTAGACACAGGCAGCATCTATGGAGCGAAGGAAATAGCCGGGTCTGAAGAAGGGTTTCGACCCAAAACGTTGCATATTTCCTTCGCTCCATAGATGCTGCCTCACCCGCTAAGCTTCTCCAGCATTTTTGTGTACCGCAAAACGTCAATGATTCCGGGAATGCCGAGAGAGCTAGAGAGAGAGGTGGGGAACGGACGAGAGAGAGCGCGCGCGAGAGAGCGAAAGACGGAGAGACACAACGTGGGTCGGTAGGTAAATTGAATGACTAACCTGCACACCAAGAACTTCACCAAAAAGAAGTTCGTACCCATGATGATGAGTTTTAAGAAATTCTCAATGTGTCATCAATGCATCAATCTACATTCCAGAGTAAAATGTAATTCTGTTTTGAAGAAGTGTTAATGACGCCACGTGAATTGTATTCAAAGGAACGCAGCGTCATTAATACTTGGTCTAAAACACAATTACACATTTACTGAGGAATGTGGATCGATGCATTGTTGACGCATTGGATAACTACTTGTTAACTACTAGCTGTTAACACCACAGTGGTTAACACATCGTTTGTGTCTGATGACCGTACAGCGCTTGTATTTCATGTAAAAAAATCCGTATGGGGAATGTTTAAAAAAAAATCTTTATTTGACAAAGCCAATTGGTATTTCCATATGAAATACGGAAAATTAACGCGGGGCCCCCCTTGGGCGCGGGGCCCAATTTGGAAAAATCGGTCCAATCGGCCTAGGACCGGCCCTGATGGTGGCTATCAGAGCAATCCTACCAATTTCACTCAAAACCCAAAATGTTGGAGGAACAGTGGGCCCGGCTAGAATATCGGCAGAGACGTTTCGAACAATTCTTCAAATCTCTGATTTTTTTTCTGAAGAAGGCTAATTGGCTTTGGTTGTAACTATCTAAAAATGTAACTAAAAATGAAAATTTTAGTAAATGTAACTAAAAAGACGTTGTCAGGAGACGTTGTCAGCTCAAGAGTACGTCAGGAGACGTTGTCAGCTCAAGAGTACGTCAGGAGACGTTGTCAGCTCAAGAGTACGTCAGGAGACGTTGTCAGCTCGGGAGACGGACTTGGTTAACTCTGGAGACGAACTTGGAACATCGCAGTAAACGGCAAAATACCATACCCGTGGGAACTGTGTTCAAACACTTGAACATCAACTTGGGATCTCGTGCACAACCACGAGTCTGTCACTCGGGGTCACTCGTGGGTCAACTCGCACCGTGAGACAGGGCCATTAGTGGGAGGGTGAATTTTGTAAATGCAGTTAAAACCATTAGATTTGTTGAACTTGTTAACAGAGTATAGACTTGGTGACCTGTTTCCAAATGTTTTAGTTAGCTTAAGAATACTATTAACAATTCCAGCAACAGTAGCTTCTTGAGAGAGGTCATTTAGCAAACTCAAGCTGATTAAGAATTATTTAAAGTCTACAATGTCTCAGGAACATCTCGTGGATTTGGCCAGGCTAAGAATTGAATCAAACATTGTCAGAACAATAAATTTTCATGCTGTGATTCAAAATTGTTCACAAAAAAGTCCAGGAAAGCTCTTTATTTAAAGTAAATACTAAGCCTATATACCTTCTTTCACTAATAATTATGTCTCTGATGATCTGATCTGAATTGAAATATAAAAGTATGTTTCTTTATCTGCATTGTAGCATAAACAAAGATGTTCAAAACAAATGTGCTTTCTGATCCTTTTTATTTTATTTATATGTATTTATATTTATCATGGAGGGTTTATAGGAGCATAAGGCCTCAAATGCAGAAAATCAACAGAGAGCTCCATTCCAGCCCTCTCTCATCTTCCATACCCCTTTTTGCCTTTGAGGCTACAGCTCATGGCATAAAACCCCTAGTAGATAAAAACAGGATGACTAATGGAGAAGGGGAGGGGCCTGAAAGAAACTTTGTACCCACTGATAAAATTCCCCTGAGGCCCTGCGTATACCGTGTGTTTTGTGAACCATGTCCTCCCAGATGCGCATGTATATTGAAACATTTCTCAAGTTTGGCTTCACAAGCATTGTTCAAAAATCCGTGCTCAATGTGTTATCTGTGCCAAGGTTTTGAGCCATGAGTGCATGAAGCCCAGCAAACTGAAGATCCATTTGGAGTCTTGTCACAGCGACCTGGCGGGGAAGGGAGTGGACTATTTTAAACTAAAAGAAGTCGCACTCAAGGGTTCCCGCATCAATTCGACAGGTCACTGCGCTCATCACAATGAAGCAACGTTGGAGGCTTCATACCGGATTGCTTATCGAATCGCACAGACAAAGAAACCTCACAGCATCGGTGAAGAGCTTATCAAGCCATGCCTTCTTGAAGCAGCAATGTCGGTGCTGGGGGAACAGCAGTCAAACAAGCTCAGGCAGATTTCCCTTTTGAATGATGCAGTCAAAAGTCGAATCTCGGATACGAGTAATTTTCTGCTGCAAGTAGTGAGCACTGTGAAGAGCAGTCCAGTGTATTCACTGCAACTGGACGAGTCAACAGATGTTACCTCATGTTCCCAACTGCTAGTCTACGTTCGTTACCTCGATGGAGAAGCCATGAATGAAGAGTACATGTTCTCGGAGCCATTGGCCACTACCACTCAGGGAGATGATGTGTTCAGAATGCTGGAAGCCTTCCTCATCAAACATGAGCTTGGCTGGGAACGCCTTGTCGGGGTGTGCACAGATGGGGCACCTTCCATGGTCGGATGCAGATCTGGATTCAAAGCCTTCGTGAAGGATGTCACTCCCCATGTCTCCTTCACCCACTGCATGATACATCACCATGCTTTAGCGATGAAGACTCTCCCTCCTGGTCTTCGAGAAGTGCTTTCAGATGTGAAGATTGTGAACCACATCCGAGGGAGCGCAACAAATCCAAGAATCTTCAAAGCGATGTGTGAAGCAATGGGCACTGATTTCACTGTTCTGATATTCCACACTGAGGTGCGCTGGCTTTCGCGAGGTAAAGTTGTCAATCGTGTGATTCAACTTCAAGAGGAAATAGCGCTGTTCTTGGAGAGAGGGTGTACCGAGAAGGAGAATCAGCTTCACGAAAAGATGCAGGATGAACTGTTCTTGATGAAGGTTGCTTACTTGGCTGACTTATTTGTCGAGTT
Source organism: Okamejei kenojei (assembly GCA_035221665.1). Taxonomy (NCBI): domain Eukaryota; kingdom Metazoa; phylum Chordata; class Chondrichthyes; order Rajiformes; family Rajidae; genus Okamejei; species Okamejei kenojei. Next base: position 16,648,162 of record CM069167.1, on the reverse strand, counting down.
GAATTCCTTGAACCTGTCACTTCAAGGAAACCTCCCAATGCTACACCACGGCTCGTGACAAAGTGGGAGCGTTCAGGAGGAAAATTCCTTTTTATCAGAGGACGGTGACACGACTATCTTCCCTGAGATGACGAATCTTTTGGATGCTACGCCAGATGCTGAATGCCACTTCCACGAAGAGATTCTCAACCCACATTCTGGCAATTAGTTCAGCCATCGAACGTTACTGCCCCAGACTGGACGACTGCTCTCGTGATGTGTGGATTATCTGACCTTTTTCCATTGAAGACGGTGCCATCAGCGATACTGACGTGACTGCGAAGGTTGAATTTTACCGAATTCGTGAAGATGTGCAGCTCAAGAGTGACTTCATGGAACAAGAGCTCGCCACGCCTTGGCTGAAAGTGAAAGACTGCACTGTTCTTTCGAAGAAGGCCCTGATCCTATTGGTCCGGTACACCTTAACCTATCGCTGTGAGGCTAGATTCTCAACCATGGTAACTCTGAAATCGAAGGTACACAATAGGCTTGTGATCGACGCTGACATGAGGAGCTGCCTGTCGAGCATTCGATTGATTGCCTGATGGCTGCAAAGCAATTTGAGCCATCGCATTGACTGAGCATTGGCAGACATGTTTTCATAAATCATGCCGTTTTTTCTTTCAATTTTTCCTTCGAGGGTCACGGTACTGACCAAGAATGTCTGATGGGGTCGAGGGGCCAAAAAGGTTAAGAACCACTGCTCTAAGACGAAAACGATCTGTTAACGGTCATTGTTAAGCGCTTGTTAAATGTCACTATTATCACCATATTAACACGATGTGACGGAGAGAGAGACGAGGGAGGGCTGTTGCCTTTTGACCTCAAATTGGAGAATCCAATGCTCACACCACCTTTGGGTTGGGGTGGGTCCTGATCGCATGGGGCGAGCACAAATTGAAGGGTTTCAAAAAAGAGTGAACCCTGTGAGGTGAGGCCTGCCTGCCTGCGTCTCACAAATGCAGGCAAGGCAGCCTCACCAAGGGAAGCACAGCCACTGAGCCATTGTAATGACACAGAGAAAAAAAGCAAACAAACAAAAGGTGTGAACGGCTCCGTCTCATCTCCTTCAGCTGCAAATTCTGGCAAAAACGACACCCCCACCGTGGCTTTCAGCATTCTTGTCCTTGCGACTCGGACAGTTTTCTCTTGCTCCCCCCCGAAACATAGTTGCAGGAGTAGGCCATTCGGCCCTTCCAGCCAGCACCGCTATTCAATATGATCATGGATGATAATCCATCAACAGTATCCCGTTCCGGCTTTTTCCTCATATCCCTTTATTCCCTTAGCCCAAAGAGCTAAATCTAACTCTCTTGAAAACATCCAGTGAATTGGCCTCCACTGCCCACTGTAGCAGAGAATTCCACTGATACACAACTCTCTGGATGAAAATGTTTCACCTCATCTCAGTCCTAAATGGCCAACCACTTATTCCTAAACTGTGACCCCTGGTTCTGGATTCCCCCAACATCGGGAATATTTTTGCTGCATCTTGCCTATCCAATCCTTTAAGAATTTTATATGTTTCTATAAGATCCCCTCTCATCCTTCTAAATTCCAGCGAATACAAGCCCAGCCGACCGATTCTTTCATCATATGTCAGTCCCGCCATCCCGGGAATTAACCGCTGCACTCTCTCAATAGCAATAATGTCCTTCCTCAAATTATGAGACCAAAATTGCACACAATGCTTGCGGTCTCTCCAAGGCCCTATTACAATTGCAGTAGGACCTCCTTGCCCCTAAATTCAAATCCTCTCGCTGCACCTCCCTTTCTCCTAAACTTAACACCATTCAGTTCATAATCTGCCATCCTGTTCTTGCCACCATTCACTGCCTGTTGTACCTGCATGCTTACTATCAGTGACTGATGTACAAGCACACCCAGGTCTCACTGCACATCTGTCAGTTTAGGAAAAGAGGATAATAATATGCCTTCCTGTTCTTGCCACCAAAGTGGACGAGAGGCTTCTCAGAGCAACTTGCAAAAGTCGCCTCCGGCGCAAAACTCTGCTCGTGCTCACCTGGCCTTGCCGTTCCCCTCCACCAGCCAGCCTGCCGCTTGCTGCCTCTCCTCCTCATGCTTAAAGCTGGCTCGTGACAAATCCACAGAGGCGGCTGGCCTCGTCACTACGTCTGGAGCTGCCCACCCACCCACCCACCCCCTGACCCATCCTGGCACACTGGACAGACAGACGCCTTGCCAATATACAGCCGACAGCGCAGTGCGCCGGCCCATTCACCCAACCTATCCCAAATCACCCTGCAGCCTCATAGCATCATCCTCGCAGCTCACACTGCCACCCAGCTTTGGGTCATCCGCAAACCTGGAGATGTTGCATTTAATTCCCTCGTCTAAATCGTTAATATGTATCACAAATAACTGGGGTGCCAGCCCTGAGTCTTGCGGCGCCCCACTAGTCACTGCCTACCATTCAGAAGAGGACCCATTTCTTGCGGCCATGTTTTTCGAGCGGCGGAGGGTTAGGGTCCACCCGTGCGTACCCGTGGGAGCAGGCCACTCGCCCCCTCGGGCCCCGTTCCGCCCTTTGTCAAGAGCTCGGCCCACCTGCCCACTGTAAGGTCCGTGTACAGAAACTGTCAAAGACTCTGCCATTCCATCATGGCTGATCTATCCCGTACTAATCGAGAATCAATCTATCTATATCTGCCTTAAAAATATCCATTGACTTCTGCGGCAAAGAATTCCACAGTTTCACCGTCCTCTGTCTAAAGAAATTCCTCCTCATCTCCTTCCTGAAGGAACGTCCTTTAATTCGGAAGTTATGGCCTCTCGTCCTAAGCTCTCCCATTAGTGGAAGCGTCCTCTCCACATCCACTCTATCCAAGCCTTTCACTATTCGCTAAGTTGCAATGAGATCCCCGTCGTCCTTCTAAACTCCAGAGAGTACAGGCCCAGTGCCGTCAAACATTCCTCTGAGAAGAAAACGATCTGTTAACGGTCACTGTTAAGCACTTGTTAACTGTCACTGTTATCACCATATTAACACGATGTGACAGAGAGAAAGACGAGGGCGGGCTGTTGCCTTTTGACCTCAAATTGGAGAATCCAATGCTCACACCACCGTTGGGTTGGGTCCTGATCGCTTGGGACAAGCACAAATTGAAGGGTTTCAAAAAAGAGTGAACCCTGTGAGGTGAGGCCTGCCTGCCTGCCTGCGTCTCACAAATACAGGCAAGGCAGCCTCTCCAAGGGAAGCACAGCCACTGAGCCATTGTAATGACACAGAGGAAAAAAAGCAAACAAACAAAAGGTAAATTGCTCCGTCTCATCTCCTTCAGCTGCAAATTCTGGCAAACACAACACCCCCACCGTGGCTTTCAGCATTCCTTGCGACTCGGACGGCTTTCCTCTCGCCCCCCCCCCCCCACCCGAAATATAAGTGCAGGAGTAGGTCATTCGGCCCATTGAGGCAGCATCGCCATTCAATATGATAGAAACATAGAAAATAGATGCAGGAATAGGCCATTCGGCCCTTCGAGCCAGCACCGCCTTTCAATATGATCATGGCTTATATTCTATAACCAGTACCCCGTTCCGGCTTTTTCCCCATATCCCCTGATTCCTTAGCCCAAAAGAGATAAATCTAACTCTCTTGAAAACATCCAGTGAATTGGCCTCCACTGCCTGCTGTGGCAGAGAATTCCACTGATTCACAACTCTCTGGCTGAAAACGTTTTTCCTCATCTCAGTCTAACTGGCCAACCACTTATTCTCATACTGTGACCCTGGTTCTGGATGCCCCCAACACGGGGAATATTTTTGTTGCATCTAGCCTGTCCAATCCTTTAAAAATTGTATATGTTTCTATAAGATCCCCTCTCATCCTTCTAAATTCCAGCGAATACAAGCCCAGTCGACCCATTCTTTCATCATATGTCAGTCTCGCCATCCTGGAAAATAACCTGGTGACCCTACGCCGCACTCCTCAATAGCAATAATATCCTTCCTCAAATTAGGAGACCAGAATTGCACACAATACTCCAGGTGCAGTCTCATCAGGGCCCTATGCAACTGCAGTAGGACCTCCTTGCTCCTAAACTCAGATCCTCTCGCAATGAAGCTTTCTTCACTGCCGGCTGTATTTGCATGCTTACTTTCAGTGACTAATGTTACAAGCACACACAGGTCTCGTTGCACCTCCCCTTCTCCTAAATTTGACACCATTCAGATAATAATCTGCCATCCTGTTCTTGCCACCAAAGTGGAGAACCTCACATTTATCCACATTATATTGCATCTGCCAACCAGTTCTTTATCCATGTCAATACCCTACCTCCAATACCACGTGCTGGAATTTTACACACTAATCTCTTGCGTGGGACCTTGTCAAAGGCTTTTTGAAAGTCCAGATGTACCACATCCACTGGCTCTCCCTTATCCATTCCACTTCCTCAGAAAATTCCAGAGGATTATTCCAGAAGAAAAATTCAAGCATGATTTTCTGTTATGTATTGGTGCAGGAAACGGACTTACGTCACGCAGGTGGCGAGCGAGGATTTTGTGCAGCACGAGATCCTGGAGTGCCGCGCGATACCGCGCGCAACTCCACACTCCCCCACGCCTCTTCATGCGCCCGCACCGCGCTACCCACACGCTACCCTGCGTCACAACGGCGACGATCACATTTTTGGAGGTCGCGTCAATGGCGCGCAAATGACGGCCAAGTTGGACAGGCCCTTAACTCTATCTGATGATAGGCAAATGAGAGGTCTAATTTAGAGAACTTTTCTCCTCCTAGTTCCTGCAGGAGATCCTCCAAAGTGGATACTGTTCCACTTTCAGCACCTTATTTGCTGTGAGCTTGTAATTGCCACAGACTCATGCTCCCATTCGGTTTCGGAACAGCTATGATCGGGCATGTGAAATCTGCTGCCTTCACCGGCTTGATAATGCCATCCTGCAGCAAGTCATCCAAAGCGGCATCAATCTGCTTTCTAGCAGCGTATGAAACAGGGGCTGCCTTGTAAAACTTTGCTTCACCGTATTCGTCTTGTGCGTACACTTTGGCTTGGTATCCCTTCAGTACTCCATGGGTGCTGTTATCAAACAGTTTGCCGTGTTTTTTGAGTACTGTGTTCATATTTCCTCTTAATTATTGTTATCAATGAACAATACATTTAATTCATAAAATCCAGCTTTTGTTACGATTAATTAACCGGTCCAACTTGACTGTCTCTGGACTCCGGGTGCATCGGAGACTTCTCGGGCTGTCCTCATGGGCTGGCGTCGCTGGCTTCACGGGCTGCACCGCTTACCGATGTGTCCCCCCGTTATCACCGGCGCTGGCACTCGGAGACTCAGCTTCTCGTCGTTGGTGGTGGTTCGGCCTGTGGGCTGCACGGCACTGGACACTCACTCGACGTCGGTGGCGGTTTCTGGACTTTGGCCGTGGGCTGCATGGCACTGGAAAGCGTTTAAGGTAAGCAACCACCGTCGTTGTTCAGCTTGCTAGGCTGCTAGCTTCTAGCTGCGCAGCCCCGCCACAGCACTGCTTGTTGCCTGGCGATCGTGCGTTCCCGTTCCAGCTTTTTGCGAGCCAAAAACATACGTGTCTTTCACTTTCTGTCCATCTTGAGAAAAGCCTCAAAACAACAACAATTCTGTTCCCGGCTAACGGAATCGACATCCGCGTCGCCAAATTGTTATGTATTGGTGCTGGGGGAAAAGGACTTAAATAAGACTCGGAACACACAGGTACTTAACAATATTCTGGTGTTGAACTCGCCATCTTGAGTCTCTGTGCGCATGCGTACAATTGCGCAAGACATTCCAATATGCTAATCATATTCTCATACACAACATTTCCCCATCATAAATCCATGCTGACTTAGACCGATCCTGTCGCTGCTTACCAAATGCGCTGCTATTAAATCTTTATTAATGATCTCAAGCACCTTCCCCCACTTCGGATGTAAGGCTTAACTGGTCTATAATTCCCCGTTTTTTCTCTCCCTCCCTCCCTCCTCAAAAAGTGAGGTTACATTAGCTACCCTCCAGTCCACAGGGTCTGATCCAGAGTCGAGAGAACACTGGAAAATGATCACCAATGCATCCAACAATTCCTAGACCAACTTCCTCGAGTACTCTGGGATGCAGACCATCAGGCCCTGGGGATTGCCTTCAGTCCCAACAGTTACCCAACACCATTTCCTGACTAATGTGGATTCCCTTCAGTTCCTCCCTCCCACTAGATCCTCGGTGAAAGCATTCAACAAGGAAGTGGCAGATGAGTTGAACAGGTACTTTGGATCGGTCTTCACTAAGGACACAAACAATCTTCCTGATATAGTAGTGGCCAGAGGGTCTGGGGTGACAGAAGAACTGAAGGAAATCCACATTAGGCAGGAAATGGTGTTGGATAGACAGATGGGACTGAAGGCTGATGAATCCCCAGGGCCCGGTGTTCGGCATCCCAGGGTACATAAGGAAGTGGCGCAAGAAATCGTGGATGCATTGGTGATAATTTTCCAATGTTCTATAGGCTCAGGATCAGTTCTTGTGAATTGGAGGGTAGCTAATGTTATCCCACTTTTTAAGAAACGCGGGAGGGAGAAAACTGAATTATAGACCAGTTGGCCTGACATCGGAGGTGGGGAAGATGCTGGAGGTAATTATAAAAGATGAAATAGCCGAACATTTGGACAGCAGTAACAGGATTGGTCCCAGTCAGCATGGATTTACGAAGGGGAAATCATGCTTGACTAATCATCTGGAACTTTTTGAAGATGTAACTAGGAAAATGGACAAGGGAGAGCCAGTGGATGTAGTGTACCTGGACTCAGAAAGCATTTGATAAGATCCCACATCGAAGATTAGTGGGCAAAATTAGGGCACATGGTATTGGGGGTAGAGTGCTGACATGGATAGAGAAGTGGTTGGCAGACAGGAAACAAAGAGTAGGGATTACGGGTCCCTTTCAGAATGGCAGGCAGTTGACTAGTGGGGTACCGCAAGACTCGGTGCTGTGACCGCAGCAATTTACAATATATACCAATGATTTGGATGAAGGGATTCAAAGTAAACATTAGCAAATTTGCAGCTGACACAAAGCTGGGTGGCAGCGTGAACTGTGAGGGAATGCTGTGAGAATGCAGGGTGACTTGAAAGGTTGGGGGCGTGGGCAGATGAAGTTTAATGCAGATAAATGTGAGGTTATCCACTTTGGTAGCAAAAACAGGAAGTGCAGATTACTATCTAAAATGGCGTCCAAGTTGGGGGAAAAGGGGAAGTACAACGGGATCTGGGGTTCCTTGTTCATCAGTCTATGAAAGTAAGCATGCAGGTACAGCAGGCAGTGAAGAAAACGAATGGCATGTTGGCCTTTATAACAAGAGGAATCGAATATAGGAGCAAAGAGGTCCTTCTGCAGTTTGGTACAGAGCCCTGAGTGAGACCACATCTGCAGTATTGTGTGCAGTTTTGGTCCCCTAATTTGAGGAAGGACATTTTTGCTGTTGAGGGAGTGCAGCATAGGTTTACAAGGTTACTTCCCGGGATGGCGGGACTGTCATATGCTGAGAGAATGGAGCAGCTGGGCTTGTACACTCTGGAGTTTAGAAGGATGACAGGGTATCTCATTGAACCATATAAGATTGTTAAGGCTTTGGACACGCTAGAGGCAGGAAACATGTTCCCGATGTTGGGGGAGTCCAGAACCAGGGGCCACAGTTTTAGATAAGGAGTAAGCACTTTTTAAGAAACAGAGACGAGAAACACTTTTTCTCACAGAGAGAGTGGTGAGTCTGTGGAATTCTTTACCTCATAGGGCGGTGGAGGGCAGGTTCTCTGGATGCTTTCAAGAGAGCGCTAGATAGGGCTCTTAAAAAATAGCGGATATGGGGAGAAGGCAGGAACGGGGTACTGAGTGGGGTTGATCAGCCAATTGATCACATTGAATGGCAGGGTGCTTGGATCGAAGGGCCGAATGGCCTACTCCTGCACCTATTGACTATTGTCTCTCTCAACACAAAGTAAATTTTGGCAACTGAACCACATTCTCCACTGGGCACAGGAACACGGGTTCTGTAGCACAGACCACGAGCTTATTCCATTTCTTACCCTCTCCTTTCCTCAAGCCTTGCTTTCCAATTAATTCCTGAAGACTTCTTGCAGACACGCGAGAGGCTTCTCAGAGCAGCTAACTTAGAAATGTCGCCTCCGTGCGCAAAACTGCTCATGCTCACCTGGCCTTGCCTTTCCCCTCCACCAGCCAGTCAGCCACCTGCTTGCTGCCTCTCTTCTCAGCTTAAACCTGCCTCGTGACAAATCCACAAAGGCCTTGTTCTATTACCTCTGGCGGTACTCCCACGCACCCCCCTGACCCCATCCAGGCACACTAGCGAACAGACAATACAGACGCCTTGCCAATACAACAAGCCGACCAGCGCAGTGCGCCGGCCGCCCTCCCGTCCCCGCTACCACAAGAACGTGCGGCCAGGGCTTCTGTCGGGGGACGGGGTGGCGCCACAATTGACCAAACCATGGCTCGCCCTCCGGCCGCTCATTGGTGCAAAGGCGCTAAATTCACCCCTGCCCCGGTCAGAGAGTGAGTGAAAATGTCCTACCTTAGCGGTGTGGTGCTCGCTGTGGTTGACGTGCATCTCAGTCTTCCTCTTCAGGACGACGTCACCCGATTGTAGCGACTTGAGCCGGGGCAATTTGTGAGTTTGAAGAATTTGCTGAAGAAATTCTTTTCTCCTTCCAGAGGTTTGGGTTTGAATGCATCCTCTTTTCCCTTGAAAGTATCCACTGGTGAAATAAAGGAAGGCAAAGTAAAGAAGGAAGTTGATGGAGAATTCTTGAGCAGTCCGTCAACACAGGGTGGTCGAGACCCTTCTTCAGCGCGCACAGGTGAGAGAGGGCAGCAGGCAGAACCCATGCTGCTTTTAAGCAAGCACCAGGAGGCATTTTTGTCTCTTCTTTGAACTTTGAAAATCTCCCAAATGGGAAGTGCACCGTTCCCAGAGGCACTGCAATACTGGGGTCGATGCGTGGAGTGGACGGAGCAAGCCCCTATTCCATCTCCCTGTTCCAAAAATCAATTTAATATATGGTCCTAGATAAGGGACGTATCAGATATTAAACTGATAAGAACAGATACTACTTTTTTTTTTAATTTCAAAATATACTTTATTCGAATGATAAATATATACAATACATTAACCTTGCGGAAAATCCATCCGACATTTTCGGATGTACAATAGATTTGTTTATGACATTTAAGGGACCGTGTAAATAAACTACAGTTTAGACATTTTCTTTTTCTTACCCCCTCGCAGTTGTGTCCTGGTATCCAAAGTCCTCTGTGACGGAGCTCAGTCCCCCCCCAGAACATGCAGCAGAAAATTCCAATCCGGGAACAATACCTTTTTCTTTTTCCCAAGTTTCCACAAATTCCCCCCATATTACCTTTATATTTCGAGGGGGTCTCCAACAATACTGTACCCCCATGTCCAGCAGCGGAAGTGCGTTAGACTGTGGCCCTCCCCCACCGAGCCTTGGCGTTGGCTGCACCGAGCTTCAGTGCGTCCCTCAGCACGTACTCCTGCAGTCTGCAGCGGGCAGTCGGCAACATTCCCTGACGGACATCTCGCTCTGCTGGGTGGTGAACAATGCTCGGGCAGACCAAAGGGCGTCTTTTACCGAGTTGATGACCCTCCAGCAGCACGCGATGTCAGTCTCTGAATGTGTCCCTGGGAACAGTCCGTAAATCACAGAGTCCTCTGTGACGGAGCTGTTCGGGATAAAGCGTACCAGGGACCCTTGCATTTTTCTCCAGACTCTTTTAGCAAACCCACACTCTGTGAAGAGGTGGGCAACCGTCTCCTTGCCATAGCAGCCGTCCCGAGGGCAGCGTGCGCTGGTAGTGAGGTTCCGACGGTGCAGGAAGGATCTGACTGGGAGGGCTCCCCTCACCGCCAAGCCAGGTCTTGGTGCTTGTTGGTGAGTTTCTGGCGATGAGGCATTTTGCCAGACGAGCTGGGCAGTCTGCTCAGGGAACCACGCCACCGGGTCCATAGAGTCCTTTCCCTGCAGTGCCTGCAGGGACATTCTGTGCTGACCACTGCCCGATGGACATGTGGTCAAAGGTGTTGGTCCGGAAGAACCCTTCCACCGACGACAGATGGGGCGGCAATGTCCAGCTGGACTGGCACATTGCGTCGGCACCTGCGCCAGGGCCCATCCTTCTCAACACCGGGGACAGGTAGAACCTCTTCAAGGCAGGTAGTGACCTTGGTGCCCACGTGCCTTGGCTCTACACTCCGCCTGATGCAGCCACACACGAAGGTGGCCATCAGATGAGGGCGACGTTGGGCACGCTTTTACCCCGTTGTCTGCCGACTTGTACATTGTGGCCCGTCGCACCCGGGGTCCATCCTCGACCCCCAGATGAGAGTGGAAGATGGCCCGGGTGATCCCTGTGGCGTATGAGGGAGGGACAGGCCACACTTGTGCCAAGTACAGCAGCCCCGAGAGCACCTCACACCTGATGACCAAATTCTTTCCCGTTTTGGAGAGGGAGCGTTGCCTCCACAGCACCATCTTCCTCCCCACCCTGGCTATCCGCTCCAGCCAAATTTTTGTTACATGCCTCAGCCCCCCCGAAACCAGATCCCCAGCACTTTCAAGAAGTCAGGCTTGATGGTGAAGGTGACGGAAGATCTGTCAGGCCAGTTGCCAAAGAGCATTGGCCTCGCTCTTCCTGCGATTCACCCTGGCTCCCGTGGCCGACTCAAAACTGGTCGCAGATACTAATCAGTCTGCGAACCGGACCCTGGATCCGAGCAGAAAGACACAGTGACATCGTCCATGTACAGGGAGGTCTTTACTTGAATGCCCCCACTGCCTGGCAATGTCACTCTCTTATGCCCGCATCCTTCCTGATGATTCAGCAAAGGGTTCAATACAGCAGACAAACAAGACAGGAGAGAGAGGGGCAACCCTGCCTAACTCCAGACCTTACAGGGAATTCCCACCCATTGATTTGGACTGCACTACGGATGTTGGTGTAGAGCAGTTTGATTCCAATTCCTGATCCCTCCCCAAAACCCATTTTGGAGAGCACGTCCCTCATGTACGTGTGCGAAATCCTGTCGAAGGCCTTCTCCTGGTCCAGGCTGACTAGGCAGGCATCCACCCGTCTGTCCCGCACGTAGGCGATGGTAATCTCTCAGCAAGCGCTAGGCTGTCTGAGATTTTCCTGCCAGGTACAGCACAGGTTTTGGTCCGGTGGATCACCTGTCCCAGAGCAGACTTGACACCGATTGGCGATGGCCTTGGACAGGATCTTGTAGTCTACATTCAAAAGTGTTTATGGGTCTCCAATTCTTTATGTCCTTCATCTCCCCCTTCTGCTTGTAGATTAGGGTGATGTTGCCCTTCCTCATGGAGTCTGACATGCTACCAGCCAAGAAGCATGTCGTTGTACACTTCTAGCAGGTCCGGGGCCCATCCAGTCCCACAGAGACCGAATACAACTCGGCCGGTAAGCCATCGCTTTCCGGGACTTTTATTCGAGTCAAAGGAACGGATGGAGCCAGTCAGCTCCTCTAGGGTCAGTGGTTGGTCCAGACTCTCCCGCTTGCTGTCCTCCAAGACCTCCGTGATTGAGGACAGGAAGTTCTGGGAGGAGGTACTGTCTGTGGTCTTTTGGTATACAAATCTGTGTAAAAGGATTTGCAGATCCTCAGCACGTCTGTCTGTGAGGATGCTACCGTGCCGTCCTCCTCCCAAGGCTGTTCATCACAGAGCTCCCCCTGTGAACCTTATGGAAGAAGAAAAACGTGAGCACGTCTCATCCTGCTCCACATGGGCTGACCCTAGATCGGAAGATGATCTTGGAGGATTCAGAGGTGAAGACTGAGCTTGCCGGTCCTTCAACTCTCTAAGTTCCTCCCTCACATCCACCCCGCTCGACTGCAGAAGGAGCAGTTGCTGCAAATCTGTCTGGAGTTGGCACAATTCCCTCTGACTCTGTCTTGCTCTCTGAACCCCTTTAATTATGAAGAACCTTCTTAATGTTCTCCTTGGTTGCTTCCCACCAGAGTGTGGGGGAGTCAAAGAGGGGCTTCACCGTTCTCCACAACATGCGTCTTAGTCCCTCTTTAGCTCCTCGACATTCTCTGGGGTCAACAGTTTCGTGTTTAACTTCCACGTCCCTCTGCCTGCCTTCCGGTCCTCCGTAGGTGACAGGAAAGCCTGAAGGAGGCAGTGGTCGGAGAAGAACACTGGCGTGAGGTCAGTGTGTCTCACCGTGACGGCCTTCGTCGTGAAGACGAAGTCTATCCGGGATTTTTTTTTTTTTTTTTTTTTTTTTTCGGGCTAAACCGTCCGATCTCGACCAAGTGAACTGCGGCTGGGGCCCGCCTGCAGGGTCGCTGAAGGCGTCACGCAGCTTTGCGTCTTTTACCATCTCCATCAGAAACTTGGACGTGCTGTCCAGTCTGCTGTCGGCACTGCCGGATCGTCCAGCCGCATCAATGATGCAGTTGAAGTCACCGGCCAGAACGAGCTGCCAATTTACAATATACACCAATGATTTGGATGAAGGGATTCAAAGTAACATTAGCAAATTTGCAGCTGACACAAAGCTGGGTGGCAGCGTGAACTGTGAGGAGGATGCTGATTACTATCTAAATGGCGTCAAGTTGGGAAAAGGGGAAGTACAACGGGATCTGGGGGTCCTTGTTCATCAGTCTTAAACCCAAAACTGAAAGTAAGCATTTGCAGGTACAGCAGGCAGTGAAGGAAACGAATGGCATGTTGGCCTTTATAACAAGAGGAATCGAATATAGGAGCAAAGAGGTCCTTCTGCAGTTGTACAGAGCCCTAGTGAGACCACATCTGCAGTATTGTGTGCAGTTTTGGACCCCTAATTTGAGGAAGGGCATTTTTGCTGTTGAGGGAGCGCAGCATAGGTTTACAAGGTTACTTCCCGGGATGGCGGGGGGACGGGACTGTCATATGCTGAGAGAATGGAGCAGCTGGGCTTGTAAACATCTGGAGTTTAGAAGGATGACAGGGGATCTCATTGAAACATATAAGATTGTTAAGGCTTTGGACACACTAGAGGCAGGAAACATGTTCCGAAGTTGGGGGTAGTCCAGAACCAGGGGCCACTGTTTTAGAATAAGGAGTAAGCCTTTTAAGAACAGAGACGAGAAACACTTTTTCTCACAGAGAGTGGTCAGTCTGTGGAATTCTTTACCTCACAGGGCGGTGGAGGCAGGTTCTTGGATGCTTTCAAGAGAGCACTAGATAGGGCTCTTAAAAATAGCGGAGTCAGAGGATATGGGGAGAAGGCAGGAACGGGGGGGTACTGAGTGGGGATGATCAGCCATGATCACATTGAATGGCGGTGCTGGATCGAAGGGCCGAATGGCCTACTCCTGCACCTATTGACTATTGTCTCTCTCAACACAAAAGTAAATTTTTGCAAACTGAACCACATCTCCACTGGGCACAGGAACACGGGTTCTGTAGCCCGACCACGGATTCCATTTCTTACCCTCTCCTTTCCTCAGCCTAGCTTTCCAAATTAATTCCTGAAGGACTTCTTGCAGACACGCGAGAGGCTTCTCAGAGCAACTTAGAAAAGTCGCCTCCGGCGCAAAACTGCTCATGCTCACCTGGCCTTGCCTTTCCCCTCCACCAGCCAGTCAGGCCACCTGCTTGCTGCCTCTCCTCCTCAGCCTTAAAACCTGGCTCGTGACAAATCCACAAAGGCCTTGTCATTACCTCTGGCGGTACCCACGCACCCCCTGACCCATCCAGGCACACTAGCGACAGACAGACAGACACCTTGCCAATACACAGCCGACAGCGCAGTGCGGCCGGCCGCCCTCCGTCCCCGCTCCCAGAACGTGCGGCCAGGGCTTCTGTCGGGGGGACGGGTGCGCCACATTGACCAAACCATGGCTCGCCCTCCGCGCTCATTGGTGCAAAGGCGCTAAATTCACCCCTGCCCCGGTCAGAGAGTGAGTGAGTCCTACCTTAGCGGTGTGGTGCTCGCTGTGGTTGACGTGCATCTCAGTCTCTCCTCTTTCAGACCGACGTCACCCCGATTGTAGCGACTTGAGCCGGCAATTGTGAGTTTGAAGAATTTGCTGAAGAATTCTTTTTCTCCTTCCCAGAAGTTTGGGTTGAAAAATGCATCCTCTTTTCCCTTGAAAGTATCCACTGGTGAAATAAAGGAAGGCAAAGTATTGACTTGAGCAGTCAGTCAACACAGGCGCGCACGCAGAGAGGGCAGCAGGCAGACCCCATGCTGCTTTTAAGCAAGCACCAGGAGGCATTTTTGTCTCTTCTTTTGAACTTTGAAAATCTCCCAAAAGGGAAGTGCACCGTTCCCAGAGGCACTGCCAATACTGGGTCGATGCGTGGAGTGGACGGAGCAAGCCCCTATTCATCTCCCTGTTCCAAAAATCAATTTAATATATGGTCCCTAGATAAGGGACGTATCAGATATTAAACTGATAAGAACAGATTTTTTTTTTATTTCAAATATATACTTTATTCGAATGATAAAATATATAGGATACATTAACCTTGCGGAAAAATCCATCCGACATTTTCGGAGGCTGTACAATAGATCAATACAGTTTAGACATTTTCTTTTTCCCAAGTTTCACAAAATCAGTCCCCCACTCATGCCACATGGCGTGGGATTACCTTTCCCTTATATTGAGGGGCGTCTCCACAATACTGTACCCCCCCATGTCCAGCAGCGGAAGGGCGTTAGACTGTGGCCCTCCCCCACCGAGCCTTGGCGTTGGCTTGCACCGAGCTTCAGTGCGTCCCTCAGCACGTACTCCTGCAGTCTGCAGTGGGCCAGTCGGCAACATTTCCCTGACGGACATCTCGCTTGCTGGGTGGTGAAACAATGCTCGGGCAGACCAAAAGGGCGTCTTTTACCGAGTTGATGACCCTCCAGCAGCACTCGATGTCAGTCTCTGATGTGTCCTGGGAACAGTCCGTAAATCACAGAGTCCTCTGTGACGGAGCTGTTCGGGATTAAAGCGTACCAGGGACCCTTGCATTTTTCTCCAGACTCTTTTAGCAAACCCACACTCTGTGAAGAGGTGGGCAACCGTCTCCTCGCCATAGCAGCCGTCCCGAGGGCAGCGTGCGCTGGTAGTGAGGTTCCGACGGAGCAGGAAGGATCTGACTGGGAGGGCTCCCCTCACCGCCAGCCAAGCCAGGTCTTGGTGCTTGTTGGTGAGTTCTGGCGATGAGGCATTTTGCCAGACGAGCTGGGCAGTCTGCTCAGGGAACCACGCCACCGGGTCCATAGAGTCCTTTCCCTGCAGTGCCTGCAGGACATTCTGTGCTGACCACTGCCCGATGGACATGTGGTCAAAGGTGTTGGTCCGGAAGAACCCTTCCACCGACGACAGATGGGGCTGCAGTGTCCAGCTGACTGGCACATTGCGTGGCATCTGCACTAGGCCCAACTTTCGCAATGCCGGGGACAGGTAGTACCTCAGCAGGTAGTGACACTTGGTGCCCACGTGCCTTGGCTCTACACTCCGCCTGATGCAGGGTAAGGGCACGCTTTTACCCCTGTTGTCTGCTGACGTACATTGTGGCCCGTCGCACCCGGTCTATCCTCGACCCCCAGATGAACTGGAAGACGGCCCGGGTGATCCCTGTGGCGTAGGAGGGAGGGACAGGCCACACTTACGCCAAGTACAGCAACCCCAAGAGCACCTCATACCTGATGACCAAATTTTTACCAGTTATGGAGAGGGAGTGTTGCCTCCACAGCTCAGCTTCCTCCCACCCTGGCTATCCGCTCCAGCCAATTCTTGTTACTGCCTCAGACCCCCCAAACCAGATCCCCAGCACCTTCAAGAAGTCAGGCTTGATGGTGAACGGGACGGAAGATCGGTCGGGCCAGTTGCTAAAGAGCACGGCTCGCTCTTCCTGAGGTTCACCCTGGCTCCCGTGGCCAACTGAAACTGGTCGCAAATACTATCAATCTGCAGACCGACCCTGGATCTGAGCAGAAGACGGCGACATCATCCATGTACAGGGAGGTTTTTTACTTGAATGCCCCCACTGCCTGGCAATGTCACTCCTCTTATTATCGCATCCTTCTGATGGATTTGGCAAAGGGTTCAATACAGCAGAGACAACAAGACAGGAGAGAGAAGGCAACCCTGCCTGACTCCAGACCTTACAGAGAAAACTGTCTGATTCCCACCATTGATTTGGACTGCACTACGGATATTGGTGTAGAGCAGTTTCATGCAATTTCGGATCCCTCCTCCCCAAAACCCATTTCGGAGAGCACATCTCTCATGTACTTGTGCGGAAATCTGTCGAAGGCCTTCTCCTGGTCCAAGCTGACTACGCAGACGTCTACCGTCTGTCCTGCACGTAGGCGGTGGTATCTCCTCAGCCAAGCTGACTACGCAGGCTGTCTGAGATTTTCCTGCCAGGTACAGCACAGGTTTGGTCCAGGTGGATCACCTGTCCCAGAGCAGACTTGACCCGGTTGACGATGACTTAAGACAGGATCTTGTAGTCTACATTCAACATGTTAGGGGTCTCCAGTTCTTTATATCCTTCATCTCCCCCTTCTGCTTGTAGATTAGGCCGATGCTGCCCTTCCTCATGGAGTCTGACATGCTGCCAGCTAGAAGCATGTCATTGTACACTTCTAGCAGTTCCGGGCCCATCCAGTCCCACAGAGCCGAATACAACTCGGCCGGTAAGCCAACGTTTCCGGGAGTTTTACTCGAGTCAAAGGAACGGATGGAGCCAGTCAGCTCCTCAAGGGTCAGACTGTCCCGCTTGCTGTCCTCCAAGACCTCTGTGATCGAGGATAGGAAGTTCTGGGAGGTGGTAGTGTCTGTGGCCTTATGGTCACAAAAATCTGTGTAAAAGGATTTGCAGATCCTCAGCATGTCCGTCTGCGTGGATGCTACCGAGCCGTCCTCCTCTCTAAGGCTGTTCATCACAGAGCTCACCCTGAGAACCTTATGGAAGAAGAAACGTGAGCACGTCTCATTCTGCTCCACATGGCGGGCCCTGAATCGGAAGGATTCAGAGGTAAAGAGCCGAGCTTGCCGGTCCTTCACCTCTTTAAGATTCCCCCTCACATCCACCGCTCTCGACTGCAGAAGGAGCAGTTGTTGCAAATCTGTCTGGAGTTGGCACAATTCCCTCTGACTATCTTGCTCTCTGAACCCCTTTAACTATGAAGAACCTCTTAATGTTCTCAATTATTTTCTCAATTCTCAATGCTGTCTCCTCCCCTTCCCACCTCTCCCTCAGCCCTCGGGCCCTGGCATTCCCTCTATCTCTATCTCCCTCCCCCACCCTAGTCGCACTAGCTTCTCATTTTCACACCACAAAACAGCTTACAATGGCTTGTTCCCTTTATCATCGATACTTTTTTGCATATCTTTCATTCATTGTTCTTTATCTCTCCACATCACCGTCTATATCTCTCGTTTCCCTGATCCCTGACCAGTCTGAAGAAGGGTCTCGACCCGAAATGTCGCCTATCTCCTTCGCTCCTTAGATGCTGCTGCACCCGCTGAGTTCCTCCAGCTTTTTGTGTAACCCTCGATTCTCCAGCATCTGCAGTTCCTTCTTTAACTCTTAATGTTCTCCTTGGTTGCTTCCCACCAGAATGTCGGGGAGTCAAAGAGGGGCTTCACCGTTCTCCAACATGTGTATTCCCTCTTTAGCTCCTCAACGTTCTCTGGGGTCAACAGCTTCATGTTTAACTTCCACGTCCCTCTGCCTACCTTCTGGTCCTCCTGTCGGTGACAGGAAAGCCATGGAGGAGGCAGTGGTCGGAGAAGAACACTGGCGTGAGGTGGGTGAGGCATACACATTAATCAGCCGGAGCGGAGAACCACGGTACATAGCATCAACCATGAGGAGACGCCCCCCAACCACCTCCCTGACCTCAGTGATGGTGAAGTTCCCACCCCGCAGCAAGATCCCCAGGCCAGAAACGCGACAGTCATTGCCCCAGACCACACCGATAGTCCATTGGGGCCTCCATCGCGACCACCTCCGATAGCAGCGGAGGTGTGGCAGCCCGCACTCCTGGAGAAAAGTCACATCTGCCTTGACCTTAGCCAGGTAATACAATACAATATTTTATTCCATGTCATTTGAACCTCAGTGAGGCTCAAACGAAACTCCATTTCCACAGCCATACAAAGACAATTCCTACAAAACATACAAACAAGTCAATTTACACAAACATCCATCACAGTGAATCTCCTCCTCACTGTGATGGAAGGCAAAGACTTTTCTCTCCCCTGCACCATTTTTTCCCGATGTTGCAGCCCCCGGCAGGCGTTGGAATGTCCCGCGGCGGTTAAAGCCTCGCCGGGCGATGTACGGCCCCGCACCGGGTCGTTCCAACCCCACGACACGGGCTGGAGAAGTTGCATCCACCGGTCTGCAGCTGGAGCATCCGAGCTCCGGGGTCGGGCCGCAGCAGCAAGCCACCACCGCTCCCCACGCTCCGAGGCCGGCCAGCCCCACGGTGGTAAGTCCGCAGCTCCGCAGGCTCCGTGATTGGAGCCCCCAGGTCGTTCCGGTTGGATGTTACTCCACGGTGCTAGGCCCTAATGACAACGGAGACCGGACAGGGAAAAGGGCGGGTCTCCCGTGCAGGGAAGAGATTTAAGTTTCCCCTTCCCATTCACCCCCCCCCCCCCGCATATACACAGTTAAAAACAGTATTAAAAAACACAATTACATTTACCTAGACAAAAAAAAGACAGACAGGCTGTAGGGGCCGCTGCAAAGCGAGTCGCGCTGCCGCGTGAGTGCAAGGCATTAACACATCGGGCAGTGCTCTTCATACTGCACACGTTTAAAGATGCAAGTTTGAGCTCCATTATCTTTAGAGCCACTGACCATTCTCGTGTCCCCTCATGCCCACCGCTTTGGTGAATTGCCTCAGCTTTCCTGGGCTCAGGAACCCGGTGCCGGCATCCTCGACGAGTTGGGTTTCTTGTGGCGTAACCGAAGATGTCGTGGGGGGGGGGGGGGGGGGGGGGGGGCCTACTCGTTCCACCCCCTTCTGGGTGTGCCGCTTCCTCTGTCTCCTGTAGTTGGGTTACGGCGGCTGATTCACTGCTCCCGGAAACCCGGAGTGGGCCCCATCGGCCGCAGCGATGATCCCGGTCGCCCGGAGCTGGGCCCCATCGGCCGCTGCGATGATCCCGGACTCCAGGGACTGGAGCCTCTCAGCCGCTGCAGGGTGTTCGATGTTTGGGAAAATGCTGGGGCACAATTAGAAGCACCCAATAAATAATGGGTCATGAGTGGTCCAGAGAAGATAAACTTTTCATTCGAGACTAGCTCAGTGCTTGATTTAACCTTGTGTTTTGACCAAGAAGAACAGCTAGTTTTATAAACATAACTAACTTTTGTATGTAGATTGGGGTAGAGTCGCAGGCTTACTGAAGATATACTAATTTAATGCTGAATGGTCAAATGGTTGAATCGGTTGACATCCGTTTCAGAGAATCCCCAGAACACACAGCTGTTTAGCAAAACTACCTTCATTATTTAAAGTTCAAATCCATCTTGGGTATCTTTCACCTCTCCAATGTTCCTGCTCTCCCTCAAATGAATCAATTATTTTTGGAACATAAAATCTTAACCACGTGGCATTGAGTTTCAAATACTGCTGAAAAATTTAACTAATCAGCTTTTGTTGTGCCCTTTGAACTGAGTTACGCAGTGGCTGAAGCTGGTTGATGTAAAAGAGAAACACATTCTAATGAACGCTCTCTCGGTAGAATCTCCCAAAGTCAAAGTACATCACATTTGTATTGGCTTTAAACACAGAGACAACAATAAACAATGAACGGGATCCCACTACTGGCCACATCTTCCCATCTCCTCCCCTTTCTGCTTTCCGTAGAGACTATTCCCTCTGAAACTCCCTGGTCAACTCGTCCCTCCCCACCCAAACCACCCCCTCCCCAGGTACATTCCCTGCAACTGCAGGAGATGCAACACCTGTCCCTTTACCTCCCCCCTCGACTCCATCCAAGGACACAAACAGCCTTTCCAGGTGAGGCAGAGGTTCACTTGCACTTCCTCCAACCTCATCGACTGTGTCCACTGTTCCAGGTGTCAACTTCTCTACATCGGCAAGACCAAGCACAGGCTCAGCAATCGTTTCGCTGAACACCTCCACTCAGTCTGTCTTAACATACCTGATCTCCCAGTGGTTCAGCACTTCAACTACCCCTCCCATTCCTAATCTGATGTTTCTGTCCTGGGTCTCCTCCATTGTCAGAGTGAGGCCCAGTGCAAATTGGAGGAACAGCACCTCATATTTAGCTTGGGTAGTTTACACCTCAGTGGTGTGAACAGTAACTTCTCTAAGGGTACACAAAAAACTGGAGAAACTCAGCGGGTGCAGCAGCATCTAAGGAGCGAAGGAGATAGGCGACGTTTCGGGTTGAGACCCTTCTTCAGACTGGTCAGGGATCAGGGAAACGAGAGATATAGACGGTGATGTGGAGAGATAAGGAACAATGAATGAAAGATATGCAAAAAAGTATCAATGATAAAGGGAACAAGCCATTGTAAGCTGTTTGTGGTGTGAAAATGAGAAGCTGGTGCGACTGGGGTGGGGGAGGGAGATAGAGATAGAGGGAATGCCAGGGCCCGAGGGCTGAGGGAGAGGTGGGAAGGGGAGGAGACAGCAAGCGTTAACAGAATTGAGAAAATTCAATGTTCAAGCCCAAAGGATGCAGACTCCCCAAGCGGAATATGAGGTGCTGTTCCTCCAGCTTGCGGTGTTGCTCACTCTGGCCGTGGAGGAGGCCCAGGACCGAGAGGTCGGATGTGGAATGGGAGGGGGAGTTGAAGTGCTGAGCCACCGGGAGGTCGGGTTGGTTATTGCGGACCGAGCGGAGGTGTTCGGCGAAGCGATCGCCAAGCCTCCGCTTGGTCTCACCGATATAGATCATCTGGCATCTGGAGCAGCGGATGCAGTAGATGAGGTCGGAGGAGGTGCAGGTGAACCTCTGTCGGACCTGGAAGGACTGCTTGGGTCCCTGAAAGGAGTGGAGGGGGGAGGTGAAGGGACAAGTGTTGCATTTCTTGCGGTTGCAAGGGAAAGTGCCCGGGGAAGGGGTAGAGTGGGAGGGGAGGGAAGAATTGACAAGGGAGTTGCGGAGGGAGCGTTCTTTGCGGAAAGCAGACAGGGGGGGAGATGGGAAGATGTGGCGGGTGGAGGGGTCACGTTGGAGGTGGCGAAACTGGCGGAGGACTATATGTTGTATTTGCCGGCTGGTGGGGTGAAAGGTGAGGACCAGGGGGACTCTGCCCTGTTTGCGAGTGGGGGAATGGGGAGAGAGGGCAGTGTTGCGGGGTATGGAGGAGACCCTGGTGCGAGCCTCATCAATAGTGGGGGGAGGGGAATCCCCGTTCTCTGAAGAATGAGGCCATTTGTGATGACCTGGTGTGGAACACCTCATCCTGGGAGCAGATGCGGCGTAGACGGAGGAATTGGGAATAGGGGATGGAGTCCTTACAGGAAGCAGGGTGGGAGGAAGAGTAGTCCAGGTAGCTGTGGGAGTCAGTAGGTTTGTAGTGGATGTCGGTCAGGAGCTCCTTTCAGGCTTGTTCCCTTTATCATTGATACTTTTTTGCATATCTTTAATTCATTGGTCCTTATCTCTCCACATCACCGTCTATATCTCTCGTTTCCCTGATCCCTGACCAGTCTGAAGAAGGGTCTCGACCCGAAACGTCGCCTATCTCCTTCGCTCCTTAGATGCTGCTGCACCCGCTGAGTTTCTCCAGCTTTTTGTGTACCCTCGATTCTCCAACATGTGCAGTTCCTTCTTTAAAACTTAGTAACTTCTCTAACTTCAGATTGCCCTTGCTTTCCCTCTCCATCCCCTCCCCCTTCCCAGTTCTCCCACCAATGTCTCCAACTACATTCTATCTTTGTCACGCCCCCTCCCCTGATATCAATCTGAAGGGTCTCCACCCAAAACGTCACCTATTACCTCTCTCCAGAGATGCTGCCTGACCCACTGAGTTACTCCAGCATTCTGTGTCTCCCTTCGACCCGCTGAGTTATTCCAGCATTCTGTGTTTCCCTTCGATTTAAACCAGCATCTGCAGTTCTTTCCTACACAATAATCAATTAATTATCAAGTGCTAAAATGATTTCCTGATAATTATCTACTCAGTGCAGACAAGTAAAACATTGGAGAATCACAATGGGGACATATTGTAACTGCCAAGGCACCTCTGATTATTCAAACTCCTTTGCTGGACAGTGATTCAAAGGCAGGTCTAAAAGCTTCCCAATCTGAAGAAGGGTCTCGACCCGAAACGTCACCCCTTCCTTCTCTCCAAAGATGCTGCCTGTCCCGCTGAATTACTCCAACTTTTTGTGTCTATCCTCGGTTTAAACCAGCATCTGCAGTCCCTTCTTACACACATTACTGTTGTGAGGGCTGACTCTCCGAGTACACAAATACTCCAATTATTGACAGGCATACAAATATCCCCATGGCCATGTGTGTAGGAAGGAACTGCAGATGCTGGTTTACACCGAGGACACCCTCGGGGATATCCCTCATCTCTATTACAACAGTGTGAAATCTATCTTCAGCTGAAGATTTCGGATTTTGCTGTAGGTCAATAAACACCCAATTGTCTCAGTAGACACCCTGCCTCTTTGTAAAGCTGTCCTTTAAATTCCAAAATGATTATAGTTTCCAATGTACATGAGAACAACAATTCTGAATTTTGCTTCTTGTTTGGAATTAATGGCTGCTGCTCCAACATAAACTTACAACCTGCGATGCAATAAAAACAGGTTTCGATGAATGGGATAAATGAATAAGGAAATAACATTCTGGGCAACAAATAACTAGCTTTACCACAGTACAATACAGTAAAATACTGATAAAGGCACAAACCTGACGCTTCCTTCTGTACATCATTGTGTGCTGTCGGCGACGGCTGGTGTGGAGAACTCGAGGGTCCCGGCGCCGCCCACATCACGGTCCTCAGTCAAGTCTCTCTCGCTCTCTCCACACTTTCTCTCTTCCCCAAGTTGAAGTTCCTGGCAGCTCATTCGAAGCAAGCGCGTGTAGGTTGTGACCACTTGTAAAAACAAAGCAGTGGTCACGTCTGGAGATTGGGGTAAAATGATGACAGATTTTAAACTCCTGGGATGTGGCCACTGACATTTGTCCAAAGCCCATCGGCCTCACGTTGCTGCAGGGACTGTTTGAGAGCGGCTGCATTCTGTGCAGCATCAAGCCCACACTCAGAGCGTGTCTGTGTCTGCACTTCCATCACTGGCTTCAACCTCACTCCTTAAACAGTGAGAGGAGCCACAACTCTGTCCCTCGGGAGAAGGTTGAGAGGATTGGAGGCGTTGGAGTGTTCGGGAGAGACAGCAAGAGCTGAGTTGGAGGGTGGATGTTTTTTCTTTCCTATTTCTTTCATTAGTAGTAGGATTAGTATTAGTAGAATTAGATTAGTGTTAAGTAAGGAGGGGTTCTAGAGGCCCATGGCTTCAGGGAATGGTGGGGCTAAGGGTGGTGGGTGGCAGATTGTAGGGAAGGAAAAGGGGGGATCTAAGAGAGAGGCATCAAGCGAAAGACCCGAAATGTCAGAAGATGACGGAAATAAAGTTAGGAGAATTAGAAGTATTGAAGAATTTGTCGTGCTGTTTAAAGTTAAAGGAGCAAATCAAGGAGATGCAGGATTTAGAGCAGTGAATCCATTAAAAATTACCACTGCTTTGGAGAGTCAGATAGGCAAGGATTTTTCAGGCCAAGATTCTGTATAATGGGATGTTAAGAGTTTGTTGCAAAGACAGAAAGCAGTTTAATGATGCTAGGGGTGTGGGGAAATTGGTGGTCAAGGTGGAGAGTTTGGTCCCTAGAGGAAGACAGCAGGGAATAAAGGGAGTGGTGTATGGGATGTATGCTGGCTTGTCTGAGAAGGAGATTTTAGAAAACGTTAAGGGGGCCCAGGTAACTGATGTTGTGAGATTTAAGAGTAGGAAATGGAGTCGGGGGCCTGCCGGTCCTGCTTATGTTCAAAGATGAAGTTACTGCCACAGAGAGTGTTTCTTGGGAGTATGGTGTATCAAGTGAGGGAGTACATTAAACCTCCGTTGCGCTGCTATAACTGTCAGAGGTTTGGACATGTTGCTGGGTCTTGTCGGGGTAGAGAAGAAAGTGCGCAAAGTGCGGTGGAGATCATGCAATACAAAATTGCAAGGCAGAGGATCCTAAGTGCCCAAACTGTGATGGGGATCATGCAGCATGGTTTCATGGTTGTGAGCGTGTTGTTCAGGCGAAGCGAGTGCAGGAAGTGAAGGATCAGAACAATGTGTCATATGCAGAGGCAGTTCAAAGAGTGGCTGGAGAATGCGGAGATGTGAGCGCTGGGACTAGAGTGGTGCTAGGAAGCCAGAGTACTGTGCCAAACTTGCCATCGGCTTTTCCATCTGACATGTTGATTTTTAATAAGGAGTCATTTCTGTCTTTTGTTTCTGATGTGTTGGTAGGAGCTAAGAAAGCAGCTAACCGGTCAGATATCCTCAGGTTAGTGGTGGGGGCAGCTGAAAGGTTCCTTAGTGTAAAGCAGTTGCCAGAAAAGTTGCATCAATACATGACGGAGAGTCAGTGTATGGAGAGGTCACAGTTGTCGAGAGCTAGTAGTATGGAGTATGTCAGTAATGTGGATGATGATGATCCTCATTAACATCATAATGTTTTATATACTTCAATGGAATGCCCGGAGCCTGATTGGAAAATGGTCAAGAATTAAAGAGATTTGTTGATGAATTTAAAGAAGCACCACAATTAATATGTATCCAAGAGACATGGTTAAAGCCCTGTCTAGATTTTGTAATCCCAGGTTATGATTGTGTGCGATTAGATAGGTCTGATAGATCAGGTGGGGGTTGTGCAACTTTTGTTATGACTGGGTTGCAGTATAGGAAAGTTGACATTAATTCTAATCTTGAGGTTTTGGCTGTGGAGGTTTGGAGCAGTCAGAATTCTATTACTGTGATAAATTATTATAACCCCTGTCAACCCTTGATATTGTCAGATTTTGATGAGATAATGGAGAAGGTAAGGTGTCCCGTTATATGGATTGGGGATTTTAATGCACATAATCCTTTATGGGGTAGTGATCATAGGGATAAAAAATGGTGTTATTGTTGAAGAATTTCTAGATAAGTATAAGTTGGTATTGTTAAATGATGGAAGGCCGTCTAGGTATAAATATTGTGAGAAACACCTGCAGTCACATAGATTTATCAATTGCTTCATCTAACTTAGCAAGAATGGGTGAATGGGATGTAATGGATAGATATACACTGGGTAGTGATCATTATCCAATTTTATGTAGGTTTGGTAGGGATTTGAGGAGAGAAGTGGAAAAGAAAATTCCTAGATATAACTTTTCTCAGGCCAAATGGGATAAATTCCAAGAGAAGGCTCAAAGTTTAGTTGGAGAGGTTAATAGTGAGGGTTCTGTAGATAGTTGGAATACTTCTATTAGTCTCATGATTCATGAGGCAGCTTGTTGTACTATTCCTGTGAAGCAGGAACCTAGATCCCGTATGTCTGTTCCTTGGTGGAATAAAGAATGTGATGAAGCTGTAAGGAACAGGAATATAGCCTATCGAAAATTAAGAAAGTATCCAATTGTGGTCAATGCAATGGAGTACAAGCGGCTAAGGGCAGTAGCAAGACGAGTTGTAAAGGATGCAAAGAGGAATAGTTGGAGGAAGTTTTTGTGGTACGTTAGGCCCTGAAACTCCAGTAAGGCATTTGTGGTCAGCTGTGCGTAGAATGTCAGGAGTATATAAAAGGAGTTTGTTACCAGTGTTGCAGAAGGGTGAGGTGGTAGCAGTTTCCAATAGGGAAAAAGCAGACATGTGTGTTGACAGTTTTCAAGCAGTGCATAGATCAGAGAGCATGGGAGTGGAGAGGTGTAGAAAGAGAATCGAGCTGATGGCAGTTAATCAGTGGAAGCTGGAGAGGAGTTTAGAAAATGATAATACCTTTAATCTGTTTTTTACCATAAAAGAGTTGAAGGATGCAATTATGTCCGGGGCAAATACCTCCCCGGGGAGAGATAGGTTGTCGTATGAGTTATTTAAACATCTGGATGATATTGTACTTGATGAAATCTTAGCTTTGTTTAATACTGTGTGGGCAGAGGGTTATTTGCCAAAGGAATGGAAACATGCAGTCGTGGTCCCTATTTTAAAGCCGGGCAAAGAGGCATCTGACCCTAGCTCTTTATCGACCTATAGCGCTCACAGCAGTGCTCTGTAAAATTATGGAGAGGATGGTAACCAACAGACTAGTTTATTTTTTAGAAACTAGAGGATTATTTGTTGATGTACAGAATGGTTTTTAGGAATGGAAGGTCTACAATGGAGTCTGTATCAGTTTTGGATCAGGATATTAAAAGGGCATTTAGAAGCAAGGAAATAGTAGTGAGTGTATTCCTTGATATTGAGAAGGCATATGATTCTTTGTGGAAGGAGGGATTAATGATTAAAATTTTTGACTTGGGAGTCAGGGGACGAATGTTCAACTGGATTAAGGATTTTCTATTGAATAGAACAATACAAGTAATGGTTGGTAGTGTCACATCAGAGACTGTAGAGATAGAGAATGGAACCCCGCAGGGAAGTGTTATCAGTCCAGTTTTATTTAATATCATGATAAATGACATATTTTGTAAATTAGAGAGAGGATTTGGTCTGTCTTTGTTTGCAGATGACGGGGCCATCTGGAAAAGAGGTCGTAATGTAGAGTTTGTTTTTAAAACAGATTCAAAGAGTGTTAGTGTCTGTAGAGGAATGGGGGAACACATGGGACTTTAAAATCTCTGCCTCTAAGACTAAATATATGGTATTTGGTTTTAAAAGAAAGTTACCTAAGATAGGGTTGTATATGTATGGGTCTCTATTGGAGAAGGTAAAGGTTTTTAAGTTTTTGGGTGTTTGGTTTGAAGAGCGTATGACTTGGGCTGGTGCATGTGGGTAAAATTGTGTTGAAATGTGAAAAAGTTCTGAATGTTATGAGAAGTCTGGTTGGGTGTGAGTGGGGGGCTGACAGGGAGACAATGCTGCAAATTTATCAGGCCATGATCAGATCTTCTCTTGACTACGGGTGTTTTGTGTATGGGTCTGCGTCTAAAACTGTTCTGGCTAGGCTAGATGTGTTGCAGGCAAAGGCTTTGAGGCTTTGCTGTGGAGCCTTCAGAACTTCCCCAGTCCCTGCCCTGATTGTTGAAATGGGAGAAATGCCCTTATGGTTAAGGCGCATTAAGCTAGGGTTACATTACTGGGCTAAACTTTGTGGGTGTAATGATACCTTCCCAGCAAGGTGTTTGTTGCAAGAGGTTGATGATGGTAACAAATATAACCACATTTTTTGTCATTATAAATCAGTGGGCTAGGAAGCTGGGTTGGAACAAGGGGGTATTATAGAGCATACAATATGGTTACCTGTGCCTTATTGGGTTCTTCCTGAACTGTTTATTGAGCTTGCTTTTCTTCAGGAAAAAGATAAGCGCGAGGTGACTCCAAGAATAGTGGAATATCTTAATTCAATCAGTGAGAGCACTTTGATTGTTTTTACAGATGGATCTAAAGATCCAGTTAGTGGGAGAGCTGGGTTTGGCGTGTATGTGGAGCAGCTTGGGTTGAAGATTGGCCGACGCATTTCTGATGGAAGCTCTGTTCTCACGACTGAATTAATGGCAATTCAATGGGCTCTTTGGTGGATTGAGGAAGCCAGTTTTAGAGAAGTCATTATTTGTTCTGATTCTGCAGCTGCTCTTGAAACTTTAAGAGTAGGGAAATCTAACGCTCGTCCTGACATTCTGAATGAAATCTTGAGTGTGTTTTCTAGAATTGGGTTTGTGTGTAACATCACGTTTTGCTGGGTTCCCGGGCATGCTGGGGTGAGGGGGAATGAGCAGGTGGACCTCATAGCAAAGGAGAGTTTAAGAAGAGAAATAGATATCCATGTATTATTGGGGAGAGTGGAACTGAGAGAAATAATTAAAGAGGGCTTAACAAAAGAATGGCAGAGAGAGGATGGGAAAAGGAAGTCGGGGTAGACACTACTTTTCGGTACAAGCTGAAGTTAGAAAAATATGTTTCTGTACATCTCTGTCCCGTAGGGACTCAGTTAGACTGTGTAGATTGAGGTTGGGACATTGTGGGTTAAATTACTGTTTGTGCATTGTAGGGAAACATGTTTCTGGCTTGTGTGAATGTGGGAGTAAGGAGACAGTTAAGCATGTTTTCCTAGAATGTAAAAAGTATAGGGTAGCAAGAAAGGCATTGTTTGCTAGACTGACAGGACTTGGAGTTGAGGCTTTTTCTGTTTTTTTCTTTGTTTGGGCACAGTGAGAAACATCAGCTGATATCCAGGGCTGTTCTTCAATTCCTGCATGTTACAGGACTGTATGTAAGAATTTAGTTCAAATTTTGACCTGTGGAGGGCAGTAATACGCTTAGCAGCGTCTACACTGCCGGAATCCTATAAGAAGAAGAAGAAGAAGAACTCTGTCCCTCTGAACCAAGCGTGAGGGACGGGCTTTGCCGCCCAAACACTTGTCCAGACGCACTGGGGCAACATTGCAGCTGAGGCGGCGGCGGCCCTCGCAGACAGTGAGTGTGAGATGCAGCTGCTCCCCCGGCACGTGACGGGGCCCAGTCCGGCTTCACCCTGGAACCGGCGCCATTCCCGCCAGCACGTCTTCACTTCTCGCGATGTTTGGGTTTGGGCGGCGCGGGAGCGGGTCGTCGACGGACGTTTGGTTTTTCCCGCCGGAACGGCCCCTGTACCCGGGGGGGGGGGGGACCAGAATTACCCCCTCACCCCCCATCTCACTCTCCATTACTCCCCCCTCACCCCCCATCTCACTCTCCATTACTCCCCCTCCCCCCTCATCTCACTCTCCATTACTCCCCCCCCCCCTCACACCCCCCCCCATCTCACTCTCCATTACTCCCCCCCCACCCCCACACTCCCCCCATCTCACTCTCCATTACTCCCCCTCCCTCACACCCCCATCACCACGCCGCCCCCCCCCATCGCTCTCCCTCTTCCTGTCCCTCACCCCCTCCTCCTCCTCTCCCCTCTACTACTCTATAGGGTGACTCTGTAGACTCTGCTCTGCCGCCCTCACCACTCTTCCAGAACTCTGCTTCCTACCCCGCCGTGTGGTTCCTGTAACGGGGCGACCAGAACTGTTCTTCCCCGCTCACCACTCCCCATCTCCCTTCCCCATACACTCTTCCCACCCCCACCCATCCTCAAAACGATGACCAGAACTGCCCTCTTCCTCTCCCCCTCACCACTCTCCCCTTCCCATCCACTCAGGGTGACCAGAACTGCTCTCCATAAACAGATAGCTTGGAGAAAGCAGTACAGAGGCAGAGAGGGAGTACCAGATGGATACGGATAAGATGCTGGGTCTGTCGAGCAGAGTTCCTCCAGCATGTTGTCCCAGTAAAGAATGAAAAACGTGAACTATTCACAGCCGTTTCAGGTGTGCCGCAGGTGGAGAAGGTGGAAATCCATTTCCTAAAGATGGTGAAATAGTTGAGTATAATGTTCACTAATTCTTTAAACAACCTGTTTGGAAATTTGCCAGATTAAGATGATTAATCCTTAAATTAATCCCATAGGTTTAGGGTGAAGGGGAAATAATTTAAAAGGAATCTGAAGGGTAACTTTTTCACACAAAGGGTGGTGGGTGATGTAACTCGGAAAATGGACAAGGGAGAGCCAGTGGATGTAGTGTACCTGGACATTTCCGAAAACATTTGAAAAGGTCCCACATAAGAGAATAATGGGCAAATTTAGAGCACATGGTATTGGGGGTAGGGTACTGACACGGATAGAAAATTGGTTGGCAGACAGGAAACAAAGACGGGATGAACGGTTCCCTTTCAGAATGGCAGGCAGTGACTTGTGGGGCACCGCAAGGCTCGGTGCTGGGACCGCAGCTATTTACAATATAGATTAATGATTTAGATGAAGGGATTAAAAGTAGCATTAGCAAATTTGCAGATGACACAAAGCTGGGTGGCCATGATCGTATTGAATAGCGGCGCGAACAGCCGAATGGCCTACTCCTGCACCTATTGTCTATCTCTAAACTAAACTTATAAATGCGCCATGATTTGTTGAGGAATTGTAAAATGTCTTCAATTTTCATTAGTGTTTCCTTATAGATGGGCTTTGTCAGCAGTGTAGTGCTCTGTTTTGCCTCATAGTCAGTGTGCCTCGGATAAGTATTGTTGTTTGTCCATGACAACTCTGTTCTTCCCCTTTTCTGCTGGTTTGATGATAATTTCCCTGTTGTCTTTCACCTCTCTTAGGATTTGGGTATTGCAAGCCAAGTTTACAGCTGAGGAGGAGAGCCAGCATCTGGCTGATGGAGGGAAAAGACAAGGCCAGGTGAGCAAAGATTTGTGAAAGTTATCTTTTAATACGAGCGGCGCACTGGCGCAACAGTTGTTGCTGCCTCACAGAGCCAGAGATCCGGGTAAGATCCTGACTATGGTTTCTTCCCACACTCCAAAGACGAACAGGTTTGTAGGTTACTCAGCGGGTGCAGCAGCATCTAAGGAGCGAAGGAGATAGGCGGCGTTTCGGGTCGAGACCCTTCTTCGGTCTGAAGAAGGGTCTCGACCCGAAACGTCGCCTATCTCCTTCGCTCCTTAGATGCTGCTGTACCCGCTGAGTTTCTCCAGCCTTTTGTGTACCCTCGATTCTCCAGCATCTGCAGTTCCTTCTTTAACAGGTTTGTAGGTTAATGGCTTGGTATAAAAAGTAAATTGTCCCAAGTGTGTTTAGGAAATATAGAAACATGGTGGCACTTTGGCGCAACTGCAAAGCTGCTGCTTTACAGCGCTTTCAGCAGCGGAGATCCGGGTTCAATCCCAACTACGGGTGCTTATCTGTACGGAATTTTACGTTCTCCCCCCGTAAACCGGTTTTCCTCTCACACTCCAAAGACGTACAGGTATGTAGATTAATTGGCTTGGTGTATGTGTAAATTGTCCTTAGTGTGTGTAAGATAGCGTTAATGTGCGGAGCGATCGCTGGTCGGCGCTGACTCTGTGGGATGAAGGGCCTGTTTCCGCGCTGTATCTCTAAACATAGAAAAATAGGTGCAGGAGTAGGCCATTTGCCCTTCCAGCCAGCACTGTCATTCAATATGATCATTGCTGATCATCCAAAATAGTACCCCATTCTTGCTTTCTCCCCATGTCCCTTCATTGCGTTAGCCGTAAGAGCTATATCTTAAATGGCTTCCCCCTCAGTCTTAAACTGTGACCCCTGGATCTGGACTCCCGCAACGTCAGGTACATTTTTCCTGCATCCAGCCTGTCCAGTCCCTTAAGAATTTCATATGTTTCTATAAGATCCCATCTCATCCTTCTAAATTCCACTGAATATAAGCCAGGATAGTTTATAAACTAGGATTGGCGTGGGGGGGGTCGCTGGTCGGTGCAGACTGGGTAGGCCGAAGGGCCTGTTTCCGTGCTGTATCTCTAAACTAAACTAAACAGGATGGCTAGTGGTCACTTTACCAGCCTCCTGCCTTACACAGCCACAATAAATCAGTGTAGTTTGATACAAATTTTGGGTTGCATTTAGCTGTAAACATGGAAGTGTTGGACTTTCAAAATGTTGATAGAAATAAAGTCTTTAGAAAGAGGGAGAAAATAATCCTGTCACAAAGTACTCTAAAAGCAACAATGGTGTGTTTGCCAGCTTTTGTAGCTGAAGGATGATGTGCATCCATTCACACCTCTATTCATTACAACCATTCAGTGGCTGTTTCCCTTGGAGTGGCTGGCTTGCCTGTATTTGTGAGATGCAGGCTCTGTCTGCACAGGGCCTCAGATAGTTCATTCCTTTTCCACTCACTTTGTACCAAAGATCCTATAGCTCTGCTATAGGATCTTTGCATTGTACTATTGTCTGACTTTTACGGTTGACGCTGTTATCGGACGACACACTGGACTCTGCCAAGTTAAGGGTGCAATCCCATTCTCCCAACCTATCTCATTGTAACTGATACAAATGAGTGTCGAATATTAGGGTTGTGTGTGTGCAATGGAGTTAAAAATGAGTTTTCTTTTTTTGATTTCAGCTATTGATATTTTAAATAAAAAGATACATTTCGAACCAAAAATGCAACTGAATCTTCCAGGAATGAGAAACGTATAATAAACAAATCTTCATCAAATTGTTCAATACCAATTACCAGCTCTGCGAATGAAGCAACCACAATCGGGGTGATGTCGGTCGGTCAGAAGAGAGTGAGCGGCACATGAACGACAGCGAGCACCACACCGCTAAGGTATGACTGACTGACTCTCTGATGGGGGCAGGGGTGAATTTAGCGCCTTCTCATGAGCAGCCCCAGGGAGTGATTGCTTCTTCAATGTGGACCTGCCCCCCGACAAAACTCTTGCCCACACGCTTTGTGGGGGGGGGGGGGGGTCCGCCGCATTGCGCTGTTGGCTGTGTATTGGTAAGTCATCTGTCTGTCTGCGGGGGTGGGATGACTGGCTCTGGAGGGTGGGTGGGCTTGCACATCGTGCCTGGAGGAGTCGGGGAATAGGTGGGTGGCGCCAGAGGTAATGACAAGGCCGCCCGCCTTGGTGGATTTGTCACGAGCCAAGTTTACGGTTGAGGAGGAGAGGCAGCAAGCGGCTGGCTGGCTGGTGGAGGGGACAGGCAAGGCCCGGTGAGCAACTTGCTGTGCACCTTGTGACTTTGTGCGAGTGAGTTTCAGCTTCAGCCGAGCCCAGTGTGTTACAAGTGCGAACATACTCTGCTTGGGATCCCTGTGAGGGCAAACACTGAGGGGGTGGGTGATGGCTCCCTGATCTACAAACCCTCAGCCTGACCGTCACCTGGTGCTTGCTCATCCAGATTCCACACAGGACCTCAATCTCAA
Source organism: Okamejei kenojei (assembly GCA_035221665.1). NCBI lineage: Eukaryota > Metazoa > Chordata > Chondrichthyes > Rajiformes > Rajidae > Okamejei > Okamejei kenojei. Next base: position 16,615,096 of record CM069167.1, on the reverse strand, counting down.
TGCAGCTTCCTGCTCCCTTGACGGGACGAGTCAGGAAAGGTTTCCCTCGCTGAGATCCTTCTACAACACCTGAGCTGTGTTGTCAATCCCTTGTCCTCTTCCTAAGGCACTCTTTGCATGGCCATCGCAACGGAGATGGTCAACAGAATTTTCTTCTGGAATGACAGTTACGTTGCCTATCGTCTCTATCCGTAAAAAGACTCAAGGACTCAAATCGGTAACCGTCAGCTATTGGTTTATTTTACTTGCGCAAGGGGAGATGTGTCTCAGTCAAAGGTTGTGATCATATTTCCAATGTCAGTCGGCGTAGCAGGATATTTATACAGTAAGGTGATGACGTTTGATAATGTGAAGTAGATCAATGTGTTAATCACGTTGCTGAGTTTGCATTAATCACCTAGTTTGAACATTATTGTGAACTATCCCATTATGCTTTGCAGTACTAAAGGTTTTTCTTCTATGCTCCCTCCTCTTTTTCCTTTAGGACAACTGGCTGATTTCTTTCTGCCACGATAGTGAGTGTGTGAAACTCTTCTTTAACAATCTTGCCTGGGTCGGATGGTTGCGCCAGCATTAGCGCTGGTCCTATGGTGACAAGGGCAGTAGCTGCCTGAGCTCAGCAACGCCGGATCAGGGCAGCAACACAGTAAAAGGCGGTGATTATGACAACAACTGTGACGAGACCCTGTAGTAGGCTGGGACCGATGCTTCCCAGCCACCCTGACACAAAACCCCTCTGGCCCAAGAACTGGTTGGCTCTTGGTGTAACTTTGCAGATTCCTTGCGAATATAGTTTGCTAGATTAATAATATTTTCAGAATTATCCGGGACTTATGATGATATTGACTTTACCCGTCCAAGAGCCCAAAACTAAAGTCAAGACTTTAAGTCTGAAGGGTCTGTCCCACTTACGCGAGCTTTACAGGCGACTGCTGGCACCTGTGATAGGTCGCCAAAAATTTTCAACATGTTGAAATTCAGCGGCGACCAGAAAGACGCTACGACTCATTGGAGACCCGTCACGACCATAGAGGCGACCCCTGGCGACACGCACGACCATAGGAGACCTCGTGACATCTCACGACCATAGGAGACCTCTCATGACCTCTCACGACCATAGGAGACCTCTCACAAGCTCTCATGACCTATCACGGGTGCTGGCAGTCGCCTGTAAAGGTCGCGTAAGTGGGACAGGCCCATTATCTGTTATAGAAACCTAGAAAATAGATGCAGGAATAGGCCATTCTGACCTTTGAGCCAGCCCCACCATTCAATACAATCAAGGCTGATCATCCAAAATCAGTACCCCGTTCCTGAATTCTCCTGTTAAAGAAAACTTCAAAACATAACACAAAGATCGGGTAAGACAATCAAGACTTTGTTCAAGAGTGCCAAGTACAGTGATCACTGGGAGCAATCTAGGGAATTGCTCAACGACCAAAGATTCATCTACTCCTTATACATTATTTTCCTTTGATGTTTTGTTTATTGCAGAAGACACTTTAGAAGTTTTTCTTCTTCCAAATGGTCCAAAAACAAACATACATTGTGCGTCTCCGAAAGACACAGCAGAGTAAACACGGCCCAATTCCACACCCTTACAGATAAGCAAATGTCCTGTTACCCATTCAACCTTATTTTATTGTTTTATGATTACCATTTGTCCTTTGACAACACAGAACAGAATCTGACTAAAGGGCCTGTCTCACTTGGGCGACATTTTCGGCGACAGCCTGAAAAGAGGTTGTCGCGGCGTGACGCATTTAATGATGCGCGGTGTCTCCCTGCCGCCGCTGGATTTTGGAATGTTCAAAATCTTTCCACGACATCTGCGTGTGTTATCATGTCGTGCGCCCTGTCACACGCTGACTTAGGCTGTCCTGCGGATGATGCATGGTGACGCAAGGTCATGACCTCCGCTAATTCATTTTGCGTCATCATACGTCACCATGCGTCACCATGAATCAATGATGCATCAAGATGCGTCGCGGCGAGTCATTTGAGCGCGGCACCACTTGATCATGCGGGTATATAAAGCGCCGACTTTCAAAACATTTTTCACTTGCAACGGAGACGATCGTAAAATGGCACCCAAGAGAAGCAGGGTTCATCAGAAGAGCAAGGCACAACGAAAACCAACCATGCAGGAGAAGACCCAGGTTCAGCAGATTGAGGTCTAGGAGGAGGAGACCATGGAGGTGAACATGGAGGGGGCTCATGGCCACAGCACCACCCCACTCAGGGCCACATTTTCCAAAGCAGCTGCTCCTGCTGCAGTTGCTAGATTTGCTGTAGGTTCAGGGGATTCCGATTTTGCTGAGGATACTGATGCCTCAGCTGAGCCAGTTGATATAAAGAAGAAGAGGCAAATAGTAATCAAGCCATATCATTTCAGCAGCAAACGGGAGGGGGACCTTGTAGATTGGTATCATCTTGCTTGCCCCATCCTGATGGACTTGAAAATTTGTGATACACATTTATTTTCTTCCAATTCAACAAGGAGAAACCACATCTCCAGTGAGGATGAGCTTGATCCTCTTGAGGGACCCTGTGGATCCACCTCCCCGACCAGTCAGGAGTACAGCCAGAGAAAACAGACCATTGCCATCCCTACTGCAGGCTCCAGCACAACTGCGGCTGAGGAAGAAGAGTCTAGACAGGCAAGTCAGCGGGAGATGATCAAACAAGTCAGCGGGAGATGATAAAATAACTTCCTCTGCAAAGCAAAGCAAGCTACATACAAGTCATTACAAGCAAGGAGTGCATCTACATCGTACATCTACACCCCAGTCCTCCTCACCCAGCAGGGAATTTTAAGTAGGCATAAATATGTGCAGGAAATGACACAATACACCTCGCAGGAGTCACACTTATTCTTACTAAGACAGCATAAAATGTACTTCTTGGATATATCCCAATTTCAGCACACTTCATATCGATAAGATTCAAAACACAGAACGGAGCAATGACCATTCTACAAGTATACGCCCCCAAACTCAGCTGGTTCAGAAGAAATGATTGATGAATTTATGATCTTCTCCAAAGTACTGTTAATGGAACTCTGAAAAGTGGTCCTCATCATCATGGGAGACTTCAATGCCAAAGTCGGAACCAACTAGCAACAATGGGGAAAATACCATCGGCAAACATGGATATGGCCAAGTAAACCAGCGCGGTGAAAAACGTCTGAATTTCTGTGCTGTAAATGACTTTTGTATTAATAACACAATGTTTAAACAGAAAAAGGATTTCAGACAATGGACATGGGGATCTCCAGATCAAGCAACACAGAACAACATAGACTACATCATGATAAGCAATAAGTGGAAAAACTGCAAAATGCCAGAAGCACTGACATTGGATCTGACCATCAGCTTGCAATAGCTAATATACGCATGAAATTCCATACAATCAAGAAAGCCAAATATCCAAAGCAGTATGATATCTTCAGACTCAAAAACCCAGATACTAGAAGTGATAATGAAATTGAAATTGGAGGAGGCTTTGCTCCACTTATGGAGCAGGACGATTGCGACATAGAAAGCATGTGGAAAGAAATTAAACATCCCATTAGTGAGACATCAAAGAAAGTTCTCAGATACAAAAAGAGCCAAAAGGAAAACCCTGGATCAGTGAAGAAGTTAACCAGCTTGCTGAGGAAACAAGTGAAGCCAAACAAGAGAAACTTCTTGATGCAACCAAACGAAGCAGACACAGCTATCTAAATCGTGAAATGAAGAGGAAAACCAAAGGATGCCGTGACAAGTGGCTCAAAGAGGTATGCGTCAAAGTAGACCAAGCGCATCAAGCTGCTAAATCCAAAGAAGTTTACTCAACAATTAAGAAAATTACAAGGAAATCAACCACCAAAATGCAGACGGTAAAAAGCAAAGAGGGAGAAATACTCACTAAAATTGATGATGTCAAAGGATGATGGAAAGAGAACTTCCAAGACCTCTACAACAAGCAAAACCCAGTTGACGAAGAATTCAAAAATACCATCCCCCAAATACCAATCACTACTGTGGAACCAGTTATTCTGCACGACGAGATCGTCAGCTCAATTAGAAAGCTTTCTGATGGAAAAGCCCCGGGCTATGACAGCATTACTGGAGAAGAACTCAAAGCAGCTGGAGACAAAGGAGTTGATATTATACACAAACTGTGCAAGAAAATATGGGACGCAGAAGAATTTCCCAATGACTGGGGAAAGGGAATCATTACACCCATCTACAAGAAAAAAGACAAGCTAGACTGTGGCAATTGTAAGGGAATCAGCCTGCTTAGTCATTCATGCAAAATACTCATCCTAATACTTCAAAGACGCATCATGAAAAGGGCAGAAGAGATTCTCTCAGAAGCCCAAGCAGGGTTTAGACCAGGTTGGTCAACCATTGTTCACTCCAAGACAAACAATGGAAAAACACCTTGAAAAGAAAAAAGGACTCTTCTGTTGCTATATCGACTTCGAAAAGACCTCTGATTCTGTGTGGCAGGGGGGATTGTGGAAGGCACTTGGTTTCTTTGGTTTATCCAACAAAATGATAAGGCCACTAATAGCACTTTAGCAGAAATCTACAAGTGCTGTAAAAGTGAATGGGGAACTAACAGATTGGTTTACCACTGCAGTTGGAGTGCGACAAGGGTGTGTGATTTCACCACACATAAAACCAGTTATCAGAAATATATATTATGTTTGCCTTATGAACTTTACGTTTATGAAAGAGAAAGAAAGATCAATAAAGATATATACTAATTTTTATGTAGGGGTTGCCTAAGACATTAAAATTATTTCAAGGATTCCGCAAGGGTTAAAAGGTTGAGAGACGATGATGTAGAGGAACCAACGACAGGGCAGGCCATCCTAGACTGGGTATTGTGTAATGAGGAAAATTAGTTAGCAATCTTGTTGTGCAAAGCCCCTTGGGCATCAGGGAGCTTAATGGTAGAATTCTGCATTAAGATGAAGAGTGACACGTTTAATTCAGAGACAAGTGTCCTGAACTTAAAGAAAGGTAACTTTGATGGAATGAGGTGGGAATTGGCTAGGTTGGCTGGCAAATTATACTTAAAGGGTCTGAAGAAGGGTCTCGACCTGAAATGCCACATATTCCTTCGCTCCATAGATGCTGCTTCACCTGCTGAGTTTCTCCAGCATTTTTGTGCCCTACCATTCACTGTTTAGTTTAAAGATACAGCATGAAAACAGGCCCTTTGGCCCACTGAGTCCACGCTGACCATCAATTTGCCCATTCATACTATTTCTATGTTATCAAACTTTCTCATCCACTCTCTGCACACAAGGGAAATATTTACAGTGGGCCAATCAACCTACAAACCTGCATGTCTTTGGGATGTGGGAGGAAACCAGAGCACCTGGAGTAAACCCACACGGTCACAGGGAGAACGTGCAAACTCTATGCAGACAGCATCCGAGGTCAGGAATGAACTTGGTTCTCTGGCGTTGTGTGGCAGCAGCTCTGGCTTTGTGTCTAGGTGCTTCCTCTACATACTAACATTATTATTCCATCCAAAAACGTCACCTCACAATTACCATCTGCTGTTTGCACTGCCTCTGTAACCGCTGGGCAGTGCTGGTCTGTGAAATGATGCATGGCCGTGGAAGTCATAATGACATCCTTGGCATTTAACCATCAAAGAGGCTGCAATATGGGAGAAAAATATTCAAATTGGTCTGGGCGGTTAACAAAGCATTTAATGAAGCACACAGCATACACAACCGGGAAGTTACATCTATAAGGCATTATATGAAGCCTGGCTTGAGTCCTGTGCCCAGTTCCAGAAATTCAGGTACAGAAGGATTGTGAGGTTTGGAGAGGGCTCAGAGGGATTTACAGGAGCTCTCGAGAGATGAGGAATTATGTGTGGCAGACACAAAATGCTGGAGTAACTCAGCGGGACAGGCAACATCCCTGGAGAGAAGGAATGGGAGATGTTTCAGGTCGAGACCCTTCATGTGTGTATGTGGGTGGGGAAGGGAAGCCAAGGATGTTTTCTTAGAGCTGAGGGGCAGGAGGAGCAGTAACAGCACTGTGGTGCAGCTTGTGGAGCCACCTTTTCGCAGCTCCTCTGACCCCGGTTCAATCCTGACCTCGGGTGCTGCCTGTGTGGAGTTTGCACGCTCTCCCTCTGAATGTGTGAGTTCCCTTTGGGTGCATCAGGGAAGCAGACCCAGCTGTGAAGGGTGTGATTGCGATAACCAGAATGTATTGATTTAAGGTGGTTTGATGAAGAAATGAAGATAAACATTGGAAGTACATTTTACATGAAGGGGCGAGCACTTGAAATAGCAGACAAAATGCGTAGGAAGGAACCGCAGATGCTGGTTTAAACCGAAGATCTATAATTAAAAGTCTCATCTTGACCACTTCCTGTTTGCACTGCATATTGATTTTAGACAAAAACGCAACCATTTACGGCTGTGATTTTTGGCCATCATACTCAGAGCACCCTCCTCTGTGCAGGACAAGAGGATTTTTCCCATCGATGAAAAATAAAAGAGTTATTAAGTGTTTAAAAAATGTTGTGAGAAGCCCCGCCTTTCTCTCTCCTGTCAATCACCGCCATGAAGGCCACGCACTGTGCACTACCTGGAAGTTGTGGGCGTGGTCTCTGCGAGGTCACCCTGCTTGAAACCATTTAAAATTGGTAAATGGTAGGAAACTCTTTGAACTTGCACCCTGCTTGCAACCTTCACACAACAATACTAGTGCTCCAGAAAGCCCTGAGCTGCCCCCCCCCCCCCACTGCCTTCTTGCCACCAATATTGAGAATTGGGTGGAGAGGTGGAATATTGTGTTGGGGGACCAGCCCTCCCGAGTGAACATGGGACCAAACGGGTCCCACTCAGTCTAGTAGACACATAAAGCTGGAGTAACTCAGTGGGACAGACAGCATGTCTGGAGAGAAGGAATGGACGTTTCGGGGCTAGACAGTTCTTCCGACTGAAAGTCACTGGAAAGGGAAATGAGAGATATAGACGATGATGTGGAGAGATATAGAACAATGAATGAAAGATATGCAAAAAAGTAACAATGATGAAGGAAACAGGCCATTGTTAGCTGTTTGGTGGGTGAAAACGAGAAAGTGGTGCGACTTGGGTGGGGGAGGGATGGAGAGAGAGGGAATACTGGCGTTACTTGAAGTTAGATAAATCAATATTCTTGCTGTAAGATGCCCAAGCGAAATATGAGATGCTGTTCCTCCAATTTGCATTTAGCTTCACTCTGACAATGGAGGAGACCGAGGACAGAAAGGTCTGAGTGGGAATGGGAAGGAGAATTAAAGTGTTTAGCAACCGGGAGATGTGGTAGGTCCAGGCGGACTGAGTGAAGGTGTTGGGGGGTGGGTGTGGGAGTGGTGGTGGGTTGGTAGAGGTGGTGGGAGTGAGTGATTGAGGGTCGCGGGTAGTAATGGGGATTGGGGGGTGTGGCTGGTGGTGGTGTGCGGGGGTAGTATCAGGATGTGGGGTGGGGTTGGTGGCGGGGTGATGGGGATGGAGGGGAGTGTGGGTGAGGGGAGTAGTGGTGGATGGTCGCTGGAGGTGTTGGGAGAGATTGAGGTTGATGGGGGTTTGCTGGGCGTTCGGGTTGGTGGGGGTGCGGGGGGGATGGTGGGTGGGGAGTGGCGGTGTGGCGCGAGGATGGGGGGATGGGGGTTGTGGGAGTGGTGGGGGTGGGCGAGAGTGGGGTGTGTGGGGGTAGTGGAGCGGGGTGGATATGGTGGGGGGTGCTGTGAGGGTGGGGATCAGGGGGGGGGTGCTGGTGCTGTTTGTGAGGGGTCAGGGGGGGCGGGGGATCTGGGTCAGGGTTGTGCTGCTGCTGTGGTGCTGGTGTGTGATGGTCAGGGTGGTGAGGATGTGTGAGCGTGGGGGTGGTGCTGTTATGTTGAGGTCAGGGTGGCGGAGGTCTGGGTGGTGCTGCTGTTGTCAGGGTATTGGTGGTATGAGGGTTGGTGGGGGTGTAGGAGGTGAAAGGGGTAAGGGTGTGGGAGGGGGGTGGTGCTGCTGTGTTGGGATCAGGAGGGGTCAATAGACAATAGGTGCAGGAATAGGCCCTTCGGCCCTTTGAGTCAGCACCGCCATTCACTATGATCATGGCTGATCATCCACAATCAGTACCCCGTTCCTGCCTACTCCCCATATCCATTGACTCCGCTATCTTTAAGACCTCTAGCTAACTCTCTCTTGAAAGCCTCCAGAGAATTGGCCTCCACTGCCTTCTGAGGCAGGCCCTCTCGGCCCTTCCAGTCCGTGCCGAATTTGTTTTTCCACATCTACCTGCATCAGACCATTGCAATTGTGTGAAAAAAAATTTCCCCCTCATCGCCGTCTTAAATGGCTTATCCACGTCACTCTGTCTCCCTTTCATTCTTAACCTAACTTGTGGGGTTCTGAGACTCTCCTCACAAATCGGGAACATCGTTTCTTCCCTCTAGCGTCTCCAAACCCTCAATAATCTTATATGTTTCAATAAGATCCCCTCTCATCCTTCTAAATTCCAGACTATGCAAGCCCAGACGCTCTATTCTATCAACATATAACAGTCCTGCTATCCCAGGAATTAACCTGGTGAACCTACGCTGCACTCCCTCGATAGCAAGAATGTCCTTCCTCAGATTTGGAGACCAATCTGCACACAATACTCTAGGTGTGGTCTCACTAGTGCCCTGTACAAACTGCAGGTGTGGTCTCAAGGACCTCTTTGCTCCTATACTCAACTTTTCTTGTTTTGAAGGCCATCATGCTATTCACTTTCTTCACTGCCTGCTGTACCTACATGCTTACTTTCAGTGAGTGATGAACAACCCCCAGATTACTTGTGTTACTCCCTTTTCCCAACTTGACACCATTTAGATAATCTTCCTTTCTGTTTTTGCTACCAAAGTGGATAACCTCACATTTATCCACATTAAACTGCATCTGCCATGCATCTGCCCACTCACCCAACCTGTCCAAGTCACCCTGCATTTTCATATCATCCTCACAGTTCACACTGCCACCCAGCTTTGTATCATCTGCTAATTTGCTAATGTTACTTTTAATCCCTTCATCTAAATCATTAATGTATATTGTAAATAGCTGCAGTCCCAGCACCGACCCTTGCGATATCCCACTATTCACTGCCTGCCATTCTGAAAGGGACCCATTTATCCCTACTCTTTGTTTCCTGTTTGCCAACCAATTTTCTATCCATGTCAGTACCCTACCCCCAATACCATGTGCTCTAATTTTGCCCACTAATCTCCTATGTGGGACCTTATCAAATGCTTTCTGAAAGTCCAGGTACATTACATCCACTGGCTCTCCCTTGTCCATTTTCCTAGTTACATCCTCAAAGAACTCGGACCGATCCTGCTACTGCTATCCAAATGTGCCACTATTTCATAGTCAGAGTGAGGCTATTGTGTGGAGGTGAGGGTGGTGCCGGTTGGAATGTGGGGGTGGTGGTGCCGCAGTTGTCACGGTTCCTGTCCCCCCCCTCCCCGGGGGTTGGAGCCGTGACACAAACTAACACTCTAGAATGTAGCATTTTGAACGATGCAGACAATGGGCAGCGGTACTGGGGGGCGGGACATAGAAACAGACACAGACACAGACAGACGGCGTTGGAGGAGGTCGTGTCTGGTGTCTGCTCTGCTCAGCTCAGCTCTGCTCAGCTCAGCTATACTCTACCCTACCCTACCCTCATCTACCATCATTTACCATCATCTACTATACTATACTATACTCTAGGTGCGGCGAGGACAGGCGGCGACCCAGAAGGGGAGTGGTTGAAGTAAGCCACGCTCCCGCTCCTTGTTCCCGGCGCCGCAGGGCAGCTTCTGCCGCTCGGACCCCGCAGGGACCGTCACTCGGTGAGTCTGTCTGTCTGCCGTGTCTGTCCCTGGCCCCGCATAGGTGACCGCTCCTCCCTGCGCCGGGTGCCCTGCAGACGGGGGCGGGTCCCAGCTTCACCCCCTTGACTACCCCCTTAAACGGCAGCGCTGTCAGAGCACAGGGGCGGGTGCTTCACCGCTGAATTAACTAACCGCACACTTTAAAGAAATATTGTACAAGTTATTGACATTTTGAAACTTTACAAAAACTACTTTTAAAGCATGCTTCTACTTGCCCTGCCTGTCAATGACATCACGATGGAATCCCAAATCTCATTTACATTAAAAAATCGTGAGGGGGTGGGGGAGTGGGATGGGATATGCTAGAGGTGAGGAGTGGGGAGAGCAGGGAGAGAGAGGGGTTATGGAGAGAGGAAGGGAATGACTGAGGGAAAAAGGGAGAGGTGATTGAGGGAGGAGGAGAGGGTAAATGAGAGGGAAGGTGAAGATGCCTGGTGTGGGCTGAGCCTCGGGGCTGTAGCCGGGCCCGGGCTTTGAGCGCTGGGGAGCGGACACAGACGGACTGACCTGAGCGCAGCTCCGGGCCCTGGGCTGGGGTTTTGAGCCGGTGTGGGATCCGGGGGCTGCTGCTCCGGGCCCACGGGGAGGGAGAGGAGCGGGACCTGGGGCAAGGACTAGGCAGCAGCCTCGTCCTCTCCCTCCCCCAGACCGCAGCCTCAGCCTCTCCTCCCATGGCTCCAGACCTGTCGACACGTGACGCCTATATGGTCGTGAGTAGTCGTCTAAAGAGTCGTACCTTTTTCTGGTCACCGCTGGTGCTGGCAGTGCCGAAAACATATTTGTAAGTGGGGACAGGCCCTTTCAGACTGTTGAGGAAGCCTTGTTTATGGGCTCACAGCCAGGTGGGGGCTGTAAAGCTCCACTTGGTTCCAGTTGGATTGTTCTGGTCCCTGTATTGTCTTAGATAGGACACAAAATGCTGGAGTAACTCAACAGGACAGGTAGCATGTCTGGAGAGAAGGAATGGGTGACGTTTCTGGTTTGGACGCTTCAGACAGATATCAGGGGAGTTGGAGGTACATAGATAAGGAAGTGTATAGACAAGGAAATCTGTAAGTGTATAGATAACTCCCTGACATCAGTCTGAAGAAAGATCTCGACAGGAAACATCATCCATTCCTTCGCTCCAGCGATGCTGCCTGTCCTGCTGAGTTTTCTCCAGCATTTTAGGTCCATCTTTGGTGTAAACCAGCATCTGCAGTTTGTTCCTACACAAGCCATTTGGGCAGGCCGGTGGGGGTGAGTAGGAGTGGTTGAGGGTAGGCGTGTAAAATCAAAAGGATAGATGAGTGAGGAGAAGTTGTGAGTAAGGGATGACAAAGTCACCGTGTTGACGGTTGCAGGTTTAAAAGGGTGGCACAGTGGCGCAGTGTAGAGTTGCTGGCCTTACAGCACTTGCAGCGTCAGAGACCAGGGTTCAATCCCGACTACAGGTGCTGTATTTACTGAGTTTGTAGCTTCTCCTCGAGACCACGTGGGTTTTCTCCGACATCTTCCGTTTCCTCCAAGCTTCAAAAGACATACAGGTTTGTTGGTTAATGGTTTTGGTATAAATGTAAAATTGCCCCTGGTGTGTGTAGGGTAGAGTTAATGTGCGGGGATTGCTGGTCGGTGTGGACTCAGTGGGTCGAAGGCTTGTTTCCGGGCTGTACCTGAACTCTAAACTGATTGGAAACCCGACGCTGCCTCTGGGTTTCTTGGTTTTCGGTCAGATTTGCTCTGAAACAGAGAAGGAAGCAGATCCGGTGAACTTCTCAAAGAAACTGGAGAAATGATGGAAATGGAATGGGTTTGCAGGAAGAGCGAGGGGCAGGAGGATTGGTGATTGTTCAAGCATTTGTGACTGTCTTCCGTTCAGGCAGCGGGCACGGGCAGCCCATGTGTATAGGACACTTGATACAGCTAGTTATAACTAGTCCCAAAGACGTGCGGATTTGTGGGTTTATTGGCCTCTGTAAATTGTCCCTAGTGTGTAAGGGAGTGGATGTGAAAATGAGGTAGCTTTGGGATTATGGGGAGAAGGCGGGAGAATGGAGATGATGGGAAAGATAGATCAGCCATGATTGAATGGTGTAGTAGTGAATGATGGGCCGAATGGCAATTCTGCTCCTCGAACATTATGAACATAGAACTAGTATGAAAGGGAGATTGATGGTCAGCATGGTCTCGATGGGCCAAGGGCGCCTGGATCCTTTCTGTACCTCAGGTTTTTAGCTTTATTCTTGTTACATGTGCTGGCGTACAGTGAAAAGCTTTGTTTTGTACGCTATCCAATCAAAACAGATAACAAATATTCATAAATACAATCAAGCCAAATCAAGTTCAATAGGTAAAGGGAAGATACAGAGTGTAGAATATAGTTCTCAGCATTGCAGTGTAGAATATTTTGTTCCATCAGTTCCAGAGACTGCCAATGTGCGCAATGGGGTGGAGGTGAATTGAACAGTTTAATTGGCTCATAAGTGATAGGAGAAGAATTAGGCCATTCGGGCCCATCAAAAAAAAAATAAAAAAAAAAAAAAAAAAAAAAAAATAAAAAAAAAAAAAAAAAAAAAAAAAAAAAAAAAAAACCAAAAAAAAAAAAAAAAAAAAAAATCAAAAAAAAAATAAAAAAATACAAAAAAAATCAAAAAAAAAAGTCTACTTCACCATTCAATCATGGCTGCTCTATCTCTTTCTACTAACCCCATCTCCTCCTCCCCATAACTCCAGGACACCAATCAGGAATCTACCTACCTCGGCCTTAAAAATATCCATTGACGGCCTCCACAGCCTTCTGTGCAATTAATTCCACAAATTCATCCCCCTCTGTCCCAAGAAATACCTCCTTATCTCCTTCCTAAAGGAACATCTTTTAATTCCGAGGCTTATGACTCCGGTCCTAGACTCTCCCACTAGTGGAAACATCTTCTCCACATTACAGTTCATGATCGTTCTATTAATCAGACAATTGGCCTGCCACATGCTGTATCCAGAGACTTGCTGTGTGTGTGGCTACTCTTCCATCCCTACTGATGATGCCATTTTTGATGATTGCTGCCCACAAAATGCTCTGCCCCATCATCAGATCCCAGGAGGCCAGGGCAATGGTGAGGCTGGAGGGAACGGTGAGCTGGAGGGAACAGTGCTCTGAAACAAAGCTCTGCCGTGTATCTTTCTGTGAACGGTGGTGCAGCGGTAGAGTTGCTGCCTTTCAGTGCCAGAGACCCGGGTTCCATCCCGACTACGGGCGCTGTCTGTATGGAATTTGTACGTTCTCCCCGTGACCGCGTGGGTTTTTTCCGAGATCTTTGGTTTCCTCCCACACTCCAAAGACGTTACAGGTGTTGTAGGTTAATTGGCTTGGATATACATGTAAGTTGAGCTTAGCCTGTGTAGGGTAGTTAATGTGCGGGGATCGCTGGTCGGCGTCGGACTTGGTGAGCTGAAGGGCCTAGTTTCTGCGCTGTATCTCTGAAATAAGCTGAGGTTTGCAGTGTGCTTGTGGGAAGCTTTGCCCAGTTGTCACGTGGCCTGTGGCTTGTGTTGTCTGAGATGTTATCTGCTGTTTTGTCACAGCCTCGCATGTTGAGTGGAAGCAGTGTTGACCCTGTAGCTGGTGCTGGCTGGTGCCAGCCGGTTGAAATGCAAAAACGCGCAGATGCTGGAAGTCAGAAATGAAAATGGGAGACGCGTTGTAGACTTTGCAGGTCTGACCCTATTAATGTGTCAGGTGACCGACCCTTCCATTGAAAGAGTCATAAAACAAAGAAACGGGCCCTTCAGCCCTATTCCTCGTCCATGCCCACAAAGGGTGCCTTCCCGGGCTGCTCCCATTTGCCTGCGTTTTGTCCATATCCCTCTAAACCTTTCCAATCCGTTCCCTCACCAAACGTTGTTTAAACACTGTAAATCACTTCCTCTGGCAGTTCGTTCCATGTCCCCTCCACTCTCTATTGGAAAGGTTGCCCCTGAGTGAAGTTGCCCGTAAAATCATTCTCCTGTCACCTACTCTATCCCCTAGTTGTAGATTCCCCGACAATAGGTGCAGGAGTAGGCAATTCGGCACTTCAATCCAACACCGCATTCAATATGATCATGGTGATCATCCACAATCAGTACCCAGTTCCTGCCCTCTCCCCATATTCCCTAACTCCTCTATCTTCAAGAGCCCTAGCTAGCTTTCTCTTGAAAGTATCCAGAGAACCGGCTCCACCGCCCTCTGAGGCAGAGAATTCCACAGACTCACAACACTGTGTGAAAAAGTGTTTTCCTCATCTCTGTTCTAAATGGCTTACCCCTTATTTTAAACTGTGGCCCCTGGTTCTGGACTCCCCGAACATCGGGAACATGTTATCCTGCCTCTAGTGTATCCAAACCCTTATAATCTTATATGTTTCAATAAGATCCCCTCTCATTCTTCTAAATTCCAGGGTATACAAGTCCAGCCCGCTCCATTCTCTCAGCATATGACAGTCCCGACATCCCGGGAATTAACCTTGTGAGCCTACGTTGCACTCCTTAATAGCATGAATGTCCTTCCTCAAATTTAGGGACATCAAGACTGCACACAATACTCCATGTATGGTCTCACCAGGGCCCTGTACAACTGCAGAAGGACCTCTTTGCTCCAATATCTCAACTCCTCTTGTTATGAAGGCAACATGGCCATTCGCTTTCTTCACTGCCTGCTGTACCTGCATGCTTACTTTCATTGACTGATGAACAAGACCCCCAGATTCCTGTTGTGGACTTCCCCTTTTCCTACTTGACACAATTTAGATTAATATCTGCTTCTGTTTTTGCTACCAAACTGGATATTCTCACATTGATCCACATTAAACTTCATCTGCCATGCATCTGCCACGCCCCTAACCTGTCCAAGTCACCCTTCATTCTCACCGCATCCTCCACCACACTGCCACCCAGCTTTGTGTCATCTGCAAAATTTGTCACCATGTCAGCTCTCTACCCCCAATACCATGTTGCCCTGCCATGTGTAGGGAGGGTGTGTATACAGGATCGACAGCAATGTGTCCCCCCCCCCCCTCCCTCGAAAGGGCCAGCGGGCAGGGTGCCAGTGCCCAGTGCAGAGTGCCCCTCACACTATCATTCTCTCTGCTCAGTTAGTGTGGAAGGACTGGCAGTGCCTTGCTGGGCTGAGGCTCGGGGGTTTTGTTGGTGCTACGAGTGAGATGGTCTCGCCGCAGTCCCCGTCTGGCCACCAACGGACTACTACAGCACGACGACGAGGTGTCTCCAGCAGAGCGGCCCGGTGCTCCTCTTACAAGGGAGATTTCTGTCGGTACGTCTCTCTAACTTCTCTTGCCTCGTTTCCAACCTTCTCGTTCTTTCCTCGCTAAATCTATGCCTCCTTTCTAACAGTAAAGATGCAGCTCCAACCTAGAAGAGCTGTGTATCGCTTATTATTGCAACTCCCCCCCCCCCCCTTCGCACGCTCCTCCCCAGCACCGCCTCCAACTCCCAACCCGAATGAACCTTACTCACTGGAAAAAGTTCTCGACAAAAACTTCAAGGGAAAGTTCCAACCACCTCCTCTTTCCTGCTTGGAAATCTCACGTGGAGGATGATCGGATGTAGGGTACATCTTCATAGGGCCAAGGACAGGGTTGAGATAAGTCGTGCCAATTAAGAGCGTTGTTGTGAAGCCATTCGGATTGATGGGTCATGAGGGATGTTATGAAACAGGGGACTGCCTGACCCGCCTAAGTTACTCCAGCACTTTGTGAATTTTAAAAAAATTAACCAGGCATCTGCAGTTCTTGAAGAGGGGGGGGAGGAGAGAGTCATGACTTTCTGCCAGTGTGAAAACACTTTCTTCCCCCCCCCCCGCTTTCCCAGCTTGACAAGCACTCTTCTCCATCACTTCCCCCACCCAAGTCGCACCAAGCTTCTCATTCTCACTTAGCAAATGGCTAACAATGGGCCAGTTTCCTTTATTATCGTTTCTTTTTTGCTTCTCTTTCGCAGAGTCCTGGTCTACCTCCGTCCAAAGTGTTACCACTTTATCGTTTCAGGTGCTCAAGAAAAGGTCGAACAGCAAGCGGCGGGACCTGTGCTGGCATCAACATTCGCCGTCCAAACAGTTCAGTCAACAGCCTGAGTAGCTTCATCAGCTACATCAGCAACGCCTACAGGCTCTCAGCACTCTCAGCGCTCTCTGCACCTCGGCAGCAGCCAGAGGCTGGAAGGAGCCCGTCGTACGTGTCCGGGAGGGGCAGCGCGGGGGGTGGAGCAGGGGCACTGGAGCATTTCTTTAGTAAGGAGGTGGTGAATCAGTGGAATTCATTGCCAGCAGAAGGCTGAGGGGTCATCAGTGGATATTTTTAAGGCAGAGATAGAGCAGATTCTTCATTAGTACAGGGGTTACGGGAAGAAAAGCAGGTGAATGGGGTTAGGAGGGAGAGAAGAGATCGTTCTGCCATGATGGTGTGTCGGAGTAGACTTGATGGGCCAATGGCCTAATTCTCCGCCTAATTCTCGTCTATGGTTTCTTATGTATTCACTTATGACTTTTGGACGCAGTGTTCTTAAAGCCTTAAACCTTCCCTCTAACGACTGATTAAGAGCTTCTCCTTGGTTTATAAAGTACGCTGATCACTGGTTTGCACGGCGGGACACTCGAGCTGCAGTATCTCAAGTTTTAGTCCGGTAACGAGTCCTTTCGGCCACCGAGTCCACGCTTGACCAGCGATCATTCGCACAGCTGCTGTGAGACTTTGCCCATCCCGCCGGGTGCTGGGCGGCGGGCGGTGCGGGCAGGAGATGGGAGGCCGGCCACTCTGCTGTGGGGCTGTGTGTGTAACACACACGGTTCAGTTACTGTGGGAGCTCTGGGTTCGGGTTGATGACCCCTGGTAGGTGGGAGGTGACCAAACCTGAGCTGGCAATTACCTGAGTAGGCGAGGGATTATACCTTCCTTTATTGGAAGGAACGGTAGATGCTGTGTTTACACTAAAGATAGAACAAAATAGCTGGAGTACTCCAGCGCGACAGGCAGCATAGGTCCTAAGTGATAGGAGCAGAATTAGTCCATGCGTCCCATCTTTCTACTCGCATTCAATTCATGGCTGATCTTTCTTTCCTCCTAACCCCATTCTCCTGCCTACTCCCATAATCCTTGACAACCCATACTAATCAAGAATCTTATCTTGCATTTAAAAATATCCATGACTTGGCCACCCACTCCTTCTGTGGAACATGCCACTGATTCACCACCACTATGACTAAAATACATTTCCTCCTTATCTCCTTCCTAAAGGAGCGTTGTTTTAATTTTGAGGCTTTGAACTTAGTCCTCGACTTCTCCCCACAAGTGGAAACATCCTATCCAGCACGTCCACTATCAAACCATTAATTTTCGGTAGTTTCAATCAGAGGTCCTTCATTCTTCTAAACTCCAGGGAGTACAGGCCAAGTGCCGTCAAACGCCCTTTTTGGAGAGAAAGATTGGTTGACGTTTTTCGATCAAGACCTTCTTCAGACTTAGTCGGGGGGAGGGAGATCTGGAAGGATAAGGTGGAAACGAGAGGTTCAACGGGGATGAAGATCAAGGGAAAATGTCGATTAGATTCTTGTAGCTGGGAAGGTAGACAACAAAGCACACAGATAAAAATGTATTCAGCCGAGAGGGAAAGTTAAACTGGCGGCTGAGCTGGATGGTGGAGGATGGAGAGAGTGAGAGAGGAAAAACAAGGGTTACTGGTTAGAGAGGTCAAACTCATATCGTGGGTTGTAAGGTGTCCCAGCGGAATATGAGGTGCTGCTGTAAGATTTTTCTGTGATGAATTGCCTCGGTAACTGTATCTACTTGACGCGCCTTACTTCTTCCAACTCTAACTTGTCGACGAATCTGTGCTTATCCTCGAGGATGAGCTGCGGGTGGTTAAGTGGAAGTTCATCATCTCTCCCCCACGTCCCTCACATGAACAGCTACGCGCGGCACGTTGCACTATCGGCAGAGTCAGAGAGGACACATGGCAGGAGCTGGAACAGAGGTTTAGGGATTTTCATATTGAAGCTGGGCAGTGGGGCGGCTGAGTGGCACTCACTGCAGTGGGTGGATGGGTGGGTGGGAGGGTTTGTTACTAGGGTGGGGACAGGGTGGGTGCGGAGTGTCACTGGGTGGGGCAGTGGTGGGGGCAGTTACTAGGGCATGGACAAGGTGAGTGGGGATTGTAACCAGGGTGGGGGAACAAAACAAAGATGTATTTGGTCTGGTGGGAGTGGGGGTGGGTGGTAAGATGTTGGGCATTGCCACTGGGTGAATTTGGGCTGTTGCTAAGGGGTGGACCAGGGGGGTGAGTGTGAGGATGTTGTGGGTTGTGGGGGTGGGGGTGTTTGGGTCGGGGGTGGAGAAGATGATAGGGCGGTGTGGGTTATGTTGGGTTGGGGGGAGTGGAGGATGTTGGGGGGTGCGGGGCGACGAGTGGACGGATGTTGGGGAGAACATCCCATGGTGGGGCAGGATGAGGTTGAGTTGGGCTATTACAAGGCGAGGGTGTCGGGACATGGGTGGTGTGAGGTGCATGTGCTGTTACTGGGAAGGGGAGTGGAGGGACAGTGAGCGGGCGACGGTGGGGAGGGTAAATGGAGCGGGTGGGGTGTGAGGGTCCGTTATGTGGGCAGGTGAGGGCTGTTAGTGAGGTGCGCTGTGGCTGGGTGAGTGGGCCGTGGGACTGCACTGGGCAGGAGCTGAAAACTGTTGTGCAGGATTGTAGATTTCCAAGATGCTGGGTTACTATCAGCGGGGACATGAAGCTGTTGTTTGGGGCAGATAATCGCTATTCATTCACACACAGCACACACACATAGGTGACACACAAAATAACAAAACAAAAAAATAGTGTGCAGCCTATTTGACGACACCAAACTCCCCATGCATGCGTCTGTTCACAAGGTGTGGAAAGTGAGTGCAGCTTGCTGCTGAGAGCTTGTTCCATTGCAATTCTCCGGTTGTATCAGCAAGCAACACCATGTGTATCAATCACTTAAAGTCATTATTGAATCCACTTCCTGACAGCGTTTTGGAGAGAATATCTGGGATCCCGACAGTATTGAATCTGTGTCCTCTGTTTATTGATCCCTCAATTGCAAATCCTTACCTTTAGAACCTGCTGCAAGCTTCAACATATTGATAGGTCATCTCTTTTAACTTTCTCTCTTCGAGAGGACTCCTAACTTTTTCCAAATTTACTCTTTACGTAATTCTAGACTCTGTCAAATCAATTTCTTAGGCTTGAAGTCTGAAGAAGGCTCCCGACCGAAAAGTCAACCATCCATTTTCCGACAGAGTTGGCTTGCCTGACCCGCTGAAAATGGGATCCAGGCTTAAGAAACTGGCTGTTGGTCTTTCTTTGGCTTTTAGACATCCTGCTATTAGTTTAGAGTAGTGATTCAGCGTGGTGATATATCATGCCTTCGGAACACACTCCACACCCTGAGGATTTGTGCTTGTTTCATTTCGGCGGCTTAAAATCCGGCAATGTGAGATGCGATCAAGCACGACTAACTGTTGAGCATGTGGGAACACCGAATCAGTTTGCATGGATTGCTTTTGTGGGCAGCAGCAGCACAAACATTGGGCCATTGTGGCCCCTA
>CM069167.1:16487804-16595077 GCA_035221665.1 Okamejei kenojei | reverse complement strand
TTTTATGGGGGGAGGGTAAGAGGGTGGTAGGTGGTAGAAGGTGTGTGTGGTTAGGGAGATTAGGGGGGGGGTGGGGATAAGAGTGGTGTTTGAATTGTGATATAATGTGTTGGTGACAAGGTTTTGAAGGCATTAAGCCGACGAGAAAAAATAGATAAGTGGATGAGGCCCTTAAATTATTATTTATCTACTATCGGTTGAACATTGATGCAGTCGGAAACGCCGCAGCACAGCTCTGCACCTTTCCACAGCGATTCCATTCCTTCTCCTTCATGCAACAACATCAGGAATAGAAATTTAAAAACCAAAATTTATTTTCAAGTTCGAGGCTTTTTAATTACTCGCAGTTACTTATTTCACAACATACACGTCAATTTACAAATATTAATAGCCATAAAGTCACTTTTCCCATGGCCTATTTTCATATTTCCTTGTGACATAGGCCTTTTCAGCCCATCAAAAATCAACGCCAGCTCTCAGAGAATCCAGTCCTTCACGAATTTTCTTGAAACGATTCCTCACAATTCCCATCAATTGACCCACAGAATCCACCACTCAATTTAAAGCAAACTTCACAATAACGGAATAGACATTGAATGAGTCTAATGGCCTCATTCACTTCCTATCACATGGAACCCTGACTCCCTGTGCCCCTCTCTACCCCTTCTCACCCAACACCAACACCAGCTCCCTCTCTCACCCACACCCACCTTGTATTGCAAACCAACGGCCCGCAGCTGCCGGCTCCGTCCGCGCCTCATGCATCTGCTGATGGCAGCGATGTCCAGCCTCGAAAGCAAACACAACACGCAGCGTTAGTCTCACCAGGGGCACGCACCCCACCCACGCTCTGTCCAAACACAGAGCCAGAGCTTTGGTAAGAGAGAATACCAAATGTGTGCAATTCTGGGTTAATTGGCCGCGGTACATTGCCTCTTCCATGTCGCACGTGGGAGAATCTGGGGGAGGGATTGAAGAAAATATAGAAAGAATAAAGTGTCAGTATCAGTTAGTTTATTGTCACGTGTAATACATGAAACAGCTTCTGTGGGGCATGTAACCAGTCAAGCAGAAAGAGACAATACATGAATTCAATTGGGGCATTTAACTGTACTAGATACAGAAAAGAGAATACCGTTTAGTGCAAGGTAAAGCGACAGTAAAGCCGATTAAAGATAGTCCGAAGGTACACAATGAGTAAATTAGAATTTCAGGACTGCTCATCTAGTCGTGTAAACTTATTCAGTTGTCAGATAACAAATGGATGAGATTAGTGCAAATAGGGATACGGATGTCAGCGAGTGAGGACTCAGTGGGTCAAGGGCCTTGTTCCAAGCCATCTCTCTCAAGTAACTATTACCGGTTAAGCAACAGGTAAAACTAACAGCTTGATTTCCTCCTGTGTCAATCAAGGTTCTGCTCACCACCCTACGGCACAGACTCTACACATCCACTGCCAGGCTAGGTGGGGGAAGAGGCCAATCTGCCAGCATTTGACACTCACCCCTGCACCCTCCCATGACTCGAAGGGCACAATTTCCCGAAGCTCCTCCCAGTCTCTGAGTGGTTACCTTGCCCAGCAGCTTGATGATTGGGCTGGTGGTCCAGCGGGGGAGGGAGGCGTAATGGTTTCAGACGCTCACCGCCCCAAGTCCAGCCAAGCCCCGCGAGGCAGCGGTCAACCTGCGCTCCCAGCTAATTCCTTCTCCATTCTGGTGCACTCGCACCTGCATGCCAGCCCTAGAACAGAAGCAAGACAGTATCTTGGCAGTATGGACGCAGTGGCAGAGTTGCTGCCTTACAGCGCTCAGAGGCCCCGAGTTTGATCCTGACTACAGGTCTGCCTGTACGAAGTTTGTACGTTCTCCCCGTGACCTGCATGGTGTTTTCTCTGAGATCTTCGGTTTCTCCGCACACTCCAAAGAGTACAGGCATGTAGATTAATAGGCTTAGTAGTAATGTAAAAAATTGTCCCTAGTGTGTGTGGATGTGTTAGTGTGCGGGGATCGCTGTCGGTGTGGACCCGGGCCAAAAGGCCTGTTTTCCCGCGCTGTATCTCTAAACTACAGTCCATATCAACCTACCCAGAATAAAGCCCTTCAATGAAGACCGTGCACCGCACATTTATTGTCAAGGCCGGTTCCACAGCATGGAGGGGGGCAAACCTCCCTACTAATGCCGACCAACTGCAGCCAAATACAGCAATCTCTCCATCCAGCAACCCCATCCTCAATCCCAAACTCTCCACCCCATTACACTCTGCCCACAACCCCAACCCATTCTCCTTCTCCACTTATCTCACATCTCTCCTCAATATTCCCCCCTAACTACTTTCTCCCCCGGGTGGAAAGTCAAAGACCAGAGGGTAGAGATCCAGCCGAGTTCGGGCTGCGTTTTGCCTGCTTCTGCTGCTGTGGAGACGAGGTGGACGACATTGCACTGCCGCCAGGTCTTCGAGCCTTTCCCACTTTGGCCGTCAGTTACGAGCAACAGGCCATCGGCGTGCATAAATACATTTCAGTTCCTACAAAATTTCGGAGCACTACCGCGATATCGCATGCACGAACTCCATACAACCTCTCGCGCTCTCAGATTGGACCGTCCCCGCGCGGCCCATACATGTCCGCGAAGCCCAACGCGACGACGAGGGTCGCTAATTGCGTGCCAAGGACAAGTAAAGTGGACAGGCCCTTTAATTTTTGTTTTAGAGATCCAGCAAGGATACTGGCCCTTTGCCCAACCATTCCGCACCGACCAGATCGAAACCCCCATGCAACATCGAATTGTCCCACACACACTAGGGACACATTTATACCACTCCAATAACCAACAAACCTGTACGTCTTTGGAGTGTGGGAGGAAACAAAGATCTCGAGAAAACATCACCGTCACCGGAGAGAACATACAAACTGTCGTACAGACGGATCACCCATAATCAGATTGAACCTCGGTCTCCGGTGCTGCAAGCGCTGTAAGGCAGTAACTCTACTCACATATGACCACCGTGCCGCCCTTGATTCCACATTTACTGACCGAAGCAGAACATCCAACATGTGCAATAATAGTCACATGACAAAGAAGAACCCCCAGAAAGCTTTGGATCTAAATAAGTATGAGTTGGCCCTGGATTTTTCTCACGAGAGGGAGGTGAACTGCCACACAGAAGCGGGCAGCTAACGAAGGGTATGCAAACACACACATGGGCGGGAAGCTCAAAGCTGCACACACGGCTAGTGTCGAGAAACCATCCTAGCAAGCTATCAGAATGCATAGGAGGGAACTGCAGGATGCTGGTTCTAAACCGAAGATGGACACAAAACTGGAGAGTACTCAGCGGGTCAAGTAGCATCTCCAGAGAGAAAGACTAGGTGATGTTTCGGGATGAGATAACTTCCCAGGAATGTCACATATTTCATTCTTCGCCAGAGAATTCCTGACCTGCCGAGTTACTCCAGCATTTAATGTCTAGCAAGTCTGTGCAGTTTTGCAATACACGGGGGCGGGAAATCGCTATCAAAAACAGGGGGGGGGGCGTGGGGGCACAATTCCTATGGTTAGACACGCACTGCGCATACGACACACACGCACGGACACACACGCACGGACACACACGCACAAGATGACACACGCACGGATACACACGCGAGGCTTTCGGCCGTGGGCCCAGTGTAGCTAACGGTAACACCGGGAGCCATCCTGGTTGGCGACCGACTCCGAACTCCAGTCAGCAACAGCACTTCATTCCGTCCCGAATCGTGGGGCTTGAATCGGCCCATTCGCGGGGCCTTTCATTGCCGGCGCGTTTTAAAATCGCCGGCGGGGCTTCACATCGAGCTCGATTGCCTCAATGCAGCAGATTGATTTTAAGCCGTGCCGGTGATGAAAGGCCCCGTGAATCGGCCGATTCAGCCTTAAAAAACTTCTGATACCCACTTGAATCTTTCAAAAAGCTGCAATGTGATAAATAACACTTAAACAAATAAAACTGAAGCAAATAAAGGCAAACAGAAGAATCTGACCTTGGAGGGGAAAGAAATACAAAATAATGGTGAGTGACCTGAATGAGGGGACTTACCTGCAAGCCAGCCATGAAACCCGCTCGACCCGGTAAAATCTTTCCCATCCACCAATACATCCAATAGTTCAAGTGGTAACTGTACCCGCATCAGACAGCTTTAAGAAATTCTCCGTGAATACCTTCAGTAATACTTGAAGGTCAAAACATATTGGTGGACACATCGTGTTAATACGATGTTACTAGAGACAATTAACAAGCGCTTCACACACAGTGCACACCCCCACTGTCTCGTGGAAAGGAGATTTAAAATAGGGTTTTTTTTTCATCAATTTTAAAATTCCGGATTACAAAACATGGGGGGGGGGGGGGGGGGGAGATTGTCCCCACCTCTCAAAACATGGGTGGGACGCTCCCCTCCCCCCCCCCCCCCCCGGATTTCCGCCCATGATCTCCCTCACCCTCCCTTTCAAATCTGCGAAGCACATGCCACTAGCTGCACTAGTGCTACAGCCAATTCACATGCCATTTCCACTGCAAGCTTCAGCTGCATCAGGAGGACAGGCCTCCAGTGTAAATGAACGAGCAACCAGACAAAGGCACAGTGAGAAGCCGGGAGGGATGGCTGATTGAAGCCCACGCACAATAACAAGGAGGGAGGGTCGGCCAAATGTATTCGGTATTGTGATTGGCAAGAGGGACGTCTATTGAAGTGTATTGACAGGGAGGGCAGCCTATTCCGATCGACAGGAAGAAGAACAACTTCCAAACCCACTAAAACCCCACACATGGAATTTTAAATATGCATTTTAAGCTCCTACTGCTGTGGAAGAGTTTCAGTGAATCATAGAAAATAGGTGCAGGAGTAGGCCATTCGGCCCTTCGAGCCTGCACCACCATTCAATATGATCATGGCTGATCATCCAATGACAAGATCCACCAGGGAATCACTGGTTTCTTGACATTCCTCTGAGCGAGGGCCATATGTATGTTGTTTGTTTGTTTATACTATTCCTATAACAAATGTAAAGCACTTTGGCCAACAAGAGTTGTTTTTTAAATGTGCTATATAAATAAATGTGACTTGACTTGACTGGTTTCTGACACTCTGAAAAGACATTTGGACAGAAATATTAACAAAGGGTTTGTGAGAACTGTGGGCCAAATGAGCCAGTTCGCTCTAACTTGCTTGGCAAGGCCAACTAACATGCTGCATGACTACGATACCATGACTATCCTGAAGTCCCAGGGATGGACATGATTGTGCTGAGGACCTCCTGTGATTGTGCAAGTTACTGGGTCGCTGGTGGCTGTACCAGAATGTGGGAAAGGGGCGAATGGACAGCGAGGGATCCTGCAGCCAAGACAGTTCCAGGAAAATAAGGTCATAAGAGATAGGAGCAGGAATAGGTCATTCAGCTCATCTACTCCACCATTCAATCATGGCTGATCTATCTCTCCCTCCTAACCCCATTCTCCTGCCTTCTCCCCATAACCCCTGACACCTGGACTGCTCATGGGCAGCCGTGACCTGCGGAGGGGAGGGCTTCAGGAGGAAGAGCGAGAGTGCACGAGGATGGGACGGTCAGGGGATCACCTGAGTGCTTTCCCAGCGCGCCCAGCTTCTCGGCATGAGACCAGATACCTGTGGATGACATCAAAAGGCCAACACCTGCAGAGGCAGAAAGGTTGCACTGAAGCAAGCAACATTCAAGGTATGCAGTCGCCTCAGTCCACTCACTGCACTCAGTCTGCCAGGACCTACCTGATCTCCCGGTTGCCAAACACTTTAATTCCCCTTCCCATTCCCACACTTAACCTTTCTGTCCTGGGCCTCCTCCACTGTCAGAGTGAGGCCAAATGCAAATCGGAGGAACACATCTCATATTTTGCTTGGGCAGATTAAAATCCAGCGGTGTGAATATTAATTTCTATAACTTCAAGTAAACCTTCCATTCCCTCTCTCTCCATCCCTCCCCCACCCAAGTTGTATCAGCTTCAAAGTCGTCTTGATGAGTCTCATTGTCTGTCGTCTTTCTCCCCCAACAAACAACCTAACAACGACCTGTTTCTTTTATCATACCTACTTTTTTGCATATCTTTCATTCATTTGATCTATATCTCTACATCACCGTCTATATCTCTCATTTCCCTTTCCCCCGACTCTCAGTCGGGGGAAAGGGAAATGTAACTCAGGTCTCAACCCAAAACGTCACCTATTTCTTTTCTCCAGAGATTCTGTCTGACCTGCTGAGTTACTCCAGCATTTTGTGTTTATCTTCGGTGTAAACCAGCATCTGCAGTTCGTACCACACATTAACCCTTGCTTTTTACCACAAATCTAATTTTGGTTCCAATGTACCACTCACCTTTTACCTTTTGACCAGCCTGCCATATGGAGCCTTGCCAAAAACCTCACTGAAAACCATAGTCTCCATGAAACATGCTGCCCTTATCAATTCTTTGCCACCAACTCAAACATTTAACCATCAGTCAGACAGAGCCTTCCTGCATGAACTCCATCCTGATGACCTCTCCTTAACTCAACTTTTAGACAATAGACAATCGGTGTAGGAGTAGGCGATTCCACCCAGCACCGCCATCAATATGATCATGGCTGATCATCCACAATCTGTACCCCGCTCCTGCCTTCTCACCATATCCATTGTCTCCGCTATCTTTAAGAGCTCTAGTTTTGTACTCTCTTGAAAGCATCCAGAGAATTGGCATCCACTAGCAAGAATGTCCTTCCTCAAATTTGGAGACCAAAACTGCACACAATACTCCAGGCGTGGTCTCCCTTGGCCCCGTACAACCGCAGAAGGAACTCTTTGCTCACATACTCAACTCCTCTTGTTATGAAGGCCAACATGCCATTCGCTTTCTTCACTGCCTGCTGTACCTGCATGCTTTCAGTTCTAAAAATCATTCACTTCTAAATGAATTTTGTACCATTTAGAATCTATTCCAATAATTTGTCTTCCACAGTTAAGCTAACTGGCCTGTAATTACTTGGGCTCTCCCATGTTCCCTTTTTAAACAACCGTATGTTAGTAATCTAATCCTCCAGTATTACTCCTGCAGTGAGGAAGAATGAAAATATCACGGTTGGAGCATCTATACTTTCTTCCCTGGCTCCCTTCAACATCCTGGGATACATTTCATCCGAGCCTGGTGAGTTACCCATTGACGAAGATGATTGACCCTTGGTCCCCTTATTCTCTGCACGTCCCATACAATATTTCACATTTATTTACTGTAACAATATTTATCCCCCTCGTATGAATAGTTACAACTAATCACGATTCACCGCCGGGGAATTGACAACAGACAATAGACAATAGGTGCAGAAGTAGGCCATTCGGCCCTTCGAGCCAGCACCGCCATTCAATGTGATCATGGCTGATCATCCCCAATCAGTACCCCGTTCCTGCCTTCTCCCCATATCCCCTGACTCTGCTATTTTTAAGAGCCTTATCTAGCTCTCTCTTGAAAGCATCCAGAGAACCTGCCTCCACCGCTCACTGAGGCAGAGAATTCCACAGACTCACCACTCTGTGAGAAAAAGTGTTTCCTCCTCTCTGTTCTAAATGGCTTACTCTTTATTCTTAAACTGTGGCCCCTGGTTCTGGACTCCCCCAACATCGGGAACATGTTTCCTGCCTCTAACGTGTCCAAACCCTTAACAATCTTATATGTTTCAATGAGTTCCCCTCTCATCCTTCTAAACTCCAGAGTGTATAAGCCCAGCTGCTCCATTCTCTCAGCATATGACAGTCCCGCCATCCCGGGAATTAACGCTGCACTCCCTTAATAGCAAGAATGTCCTTCCTCAAATTAGGGGACCAAACGTGCACACAATACTCCAGTTGTGGTCTGGATTCCTCTTGTTATAAAGGCCAACATGCCATTCGCTTTCTTCACTGCCTGCTGTACCTGCATGCTTACTTTCATAGACTGATGAACAAGGACCCCCAGATCCCGTTGTACTTCCCCTTTTCCCAACTTGACGCCATTTAGATGCATTCCTGTTTTTGCTACCAAAGTGGATATCCTCACATTTATCCGCATTAAACTTCATCTGCCATGCATCTGCCCACTCCCCCAATCTGTCCAAGTCACCCTGTATTCTCAGAGCATCCTCCTCATAGTTCACACTGCCACCCAGCTCTGTGTCATCTGCAAATTTGCTAATGTTACTTCGAATCCTTTCATCCAAATAATTGATGTATATTGTAAATAGCTGTGGTCCCAGCACCGAGCCTTACGGTACCCCACTAGTCACTGCCTGTCATTCTGAAAGGGACCCGTTAATCCCTACTCTTTGTTTCCTGTCTGCCAACCACTTCTCTATCCATGTCAGCACTCTACCCCCAAATCCAATAACATTGTCCTTGCACATTTACACTTGTGGAAATTTGCTGATGAACTTGTTCTCTCTCACACCCTATTTGGGGTCAACAGTGCACTCACAAGTCGGCAATTTCCCATTTTGAGCTTACATTCGACATTGACGACTTTCTAACATATCATCCCTTCTGAAGATAGTCGCAAATGCTGAAATAAGCTCAGCAGGACAGGCAGCATCTCTGGAGAGAAGGAATGGGTGACGTTTCGGGTCAAGACCCTTCTTCGATTTAAACCAGCACCTGCAGCCTTTCTGTTCCTTCCTACACATATCATCCCTTTCACAGTTTACAGCGATTCATTAACTAGTACTGTCATCCCTCAGTCTCCCTTCCCCACCATCACTCCCCTACTCATCACCCACACTCCCTTCCCACACCTACACTCACTGTACCAGCTACTGGGAGCAATCTGGAGATTAGCTTCATTGCACGCGTTAGAACAGCGAGATTATCAAATTCAAGCACCCTGATAATAGAATATAAAGACAGGGATGTAACGATGGCACTGGCCAGACCACGTATGTAGTTTTGTGAGCAGTTTTGGGCTCCACATCTGAAGAAGGATATACTGGTGTTGGAGAGGGTCCAGAGGAGGTTTACGAGAATGATCCCAGGAATGAGTGGGTTGACGTGTGATGAGCATTTGTAGGCACTGTGGATGTGGAGAGGATGTTTCCACTAGTTGGAGAGTATAGGGCCAGAGGCCATAGCCTCAGAACAAAACCACGTACCTTTAGAAAGGAGACGAGGTGGCATTTCTTTAGTTAGGGGGTGGTGAATCTGTGGAATTCATTGCCACAGATGGCTCTGGAGGCCAATCAGTGAGTATTTTTAAGGTGCAGATTGATAAGATTCTTGATTAGTACGGGTGTCGGTAGGTTATGGGAAACAGGCAGGACAATGGGGTTGAGAGAGAAAGATAGATCAGTCGTGATTGAATAGTGGAGTGGACTTGATGGGCCAAATGGCCTAATTCTGCTCGTATAATTTATGAACAATATAACACAAACTAAATTCAGCTGCTTGGACCTCACTCTCTAATTCCAATAAGACCCTTGGGCTCCGGATACTCAGTTTACACTATAAATTCACCAGTGTTGTTCTGTCAAACAGACTGCTAAACACAGCCCAGGACCCTCCCCAATCCCTCCCTCCACCTTTAATCCTTTACTCTCAACTTGACTGTTTCTCCTCATGCTTTGCCTCAACTGCTCGAACCCTCAGTGAAGATTTTCTCTTCATATTGTCCTGCAGATATCAATGATCGATGAAGTGAGATGTGAAATGGAGCAGGTCCTTACCCAGTATTGCCAGCAACACCAGCAGCATCCACTTCTTCACGTGAGGGACACACCTGGAGGGGAAACACACACAAGTCAGCCGGCTATTGAACCCAACCCTGTCTCAAGCGAGATGGGCACAAAAAGCTGCCGTAACGCAGTGGGTCGGGCAGCATCTCTGGAGTCTGAAGAAGGGCGTTGTCCTGAAACGTCACCCGTTCCTTCTCTCCAGAGACGCTGCCCGACCCGCTGAGTTACTCTAGCTTTTTGTGCCTACCTTCGATTTAAAACAGCATCTTCAGTTCCTTCCACACACACGTTTCAAGCAAATCGAATGCTCCCATCAAACAGACAGAATCAGATCAATGATTATGGTCAAGAGATGGACAGACCCCTCCATGGACCCACACTGCTGACAGACCTTCACTCCACACACCCAAAGCTCAGAGCCACGGTGACACTGGTGTAAAGATTAGTCAACCTAGGGTACAGTATCAGAGGGCTGTTCTGTGGTGGATGTATCTGCAGTAGAGTGTGGGCAGGCTATCTTATAGTCTGTGGCTCGAAGGGTCGAATGGCCTACTTCTGTACGTGTTTTTTTCTGTTTCTAGTGGGTTTATCTGAGGTAGTACAAGTGGGTTGGCCTGTGGTGGGTTTTCCTGGGGTACAATAAATGGGTTATCATTTTTTAAAGTTTAGTTTAAAGACACAGCACAGAAACAGGCCCTTCGGCCCACCGAGTCCGCACTGACCAATGACTCCCACCCACTAACACTACCCTACACAGACTAGAGTCATAGAGTGATACAGTTTGGAAACAGGCCCTTCGGCCCAACTTGCCCACACCGACCAACAATGTACCAGCTACACTAGTCCCCTTGCCTGCGCTTAGTCCATGTTCCTCCAAACCTGTCTTATCCATGTACCTATCTGTTTTTTAAAACGATGGGAGAGTCTCAGCCTTAACTATCTCCTCTGGCAGCTTGTTCCATGCACCCACCACCTTTTGTGTGAAAACGTTACCCTTCGGGTTCCTATTAAATCTTTTCCACCTTGAACATATGTCCTCTGGTCCTCGATTCCCCTACTCTGGGCAAGAAACTGTGCATCTACCCGATCTATTCCTGTCATGATTTTGTATACCTCTATAAGATCTCCCCTCATCCCCCTGCGCTCCATGAAATAGAGATCCAGCCTTCTCAACCTCTCCCCATAGCCTCTAGTCCTGGCAACATCCTCGTAAATCTTCTCTGAACCCTTTCAAGCGTGACAATATTTTTCCTATGACATGGTGCCCCGAACTGAACACAATATTCTAAATGCGGTCTCACCAAAGTCTTACTGCAACATGGCCTTCCAGTTTCCACACTCAATACTCTGACTGATGAAGGCCAATGTGCCAAAAGCCTTTTTGACCACCTTATCTACCTGCGACTCAACCTTCATGGAACCATGCACCTGTACTCCTAGATCCCTCTGTTGTACAACACTACCCAGAGGCCTACTATTTACTGTGTAGGTCCTGCCTTTGTTCAATGTCCCAAAATGCAACATCTCACACATCTACATCTCTGTATTAAATTCCATCAACCATTCCTCTCCCCGCCTGGCCAATCGATCCAGATCTTGCTGCAATCTTTCACAACCATCTTCACTATCTGCAAAACCACTCACTTTTGTAGAATCAGCAAACTTGCGAATCTTGCCCTGTATGTTCTCATCCAAATCATTTATACAGATGACAAACAGTAACGGGCCCAGCACCGAACCCTGAGGCACACCACTAGTCACAGGCCTCCAGTCCGAGAAGCAACCTTCCACCATCACCCTCTACTTCCTTCCATGGAGCCAATTTGCTACCCATTCCGCTATCTCTCCTTGGATCCCATGCGATCTAACCTTCCAGAGCAGCCTACCATGCAGAACCTTGTCGAACGTCGTACTGAAGTCCACGTACATCTACAGTTCTGCCCTCATCGACCTTTTTGGTCACGTCTTCAAAAAAATCAATCAGATTTGTGAGACACGACCTCCCATGTACAAAACCATGCTGACTATCCCCAATCAGCCCTTGCCCATCCAAATGCCGGATTAACCTATCCCTCAGAATACTCTCTAGTAACTTTCCAACTACAGATGTTAAGCGCACCGGCCTATAACATTTGCCCATCTGCATTTTCCCTGCAGCCTTTCTTGAAAAGAGACACAACATTTGCCACCCTCCAGTCTTCCAGCACCTCTCCTCTTCAACTATAGATGAGGCCCTCACCAGGGTCTCTTCTATACCCCGTGACTCTACTCTCACTCCCCATCCCCCCACTCGTAACAAGGGCAGCGTCCCCCTTGTCCTCACCTTCCACACTACCAGCCGTCACATACAACAAATAATCCTCCGACATTTTCGCCACCTCCAACAGGATTCCACCGCTGGCCACATCTTCCCATCTCCTCCCCTTTCGGCTTTCCGCTCCCTCCATAACACCCTGGTCAATTCGTCCCTTCCCACCCAAACCACCCCCTCCCCTGGCACTTTCCCTTGCAACTGCAAAAAATGCTACACCTGTCACTTTACCTCCCCCCTTGACTCCATCCAAGGACCTAAGCAGTCTTTCCAGGTGAGGCAGAGGTTCACCTGCACCTCCTCCAACCTCATCTATTGCATCCGCTGCTCTAGGTGTCAACCACTCTACATCGGTGAGACCAAACGCAGGCTTGGCGATCGCTTTGCCCAACACCTCCGCTTGGTTCGCATTAACCAACCTGATCTCAGCCCCCCATTCTGAATCTAACCTTTCTGTCCTGGTCCTCCTCCATGGCCAGAGTGAGGCCCACTGTAAATTGGAGGAGCAGCACCTCATATTTTGCTTGTGTACTTTACACACCAGCGGTATGAACATTGACTTCTTCAATTTCAGGTAGTCCTTGCTTTCTCCCTCCTTCCCCTCCCCTTCCCAGCTCTCCCACAGCCCATTGTCTCCGCCTCTTCCTTTCTTCTTCACCCCCCCCCCCCATACCCCCACATCAGTCTGAAGAAGGGTCTTGATCTGAAATGTCACCTATTCCTTCGCCCCATAGATGCTGCCTCACCCGCTGAGTTTCTCCAGCATTTTTGTCTACCTTCTGTCCTACTGTCTTTCTCCTCGGTAAATAGAGGAGAAATATTTATTAAGGACCTTGCCCATCTCCTGTAGCTCCACACTGATGTGACTGCTTTGATTCCTGATAGGTCCCACTCTCTCTCTCTCTCTCTCTCTCTTGTTACCCTTTTTCCCTTTATGTATTATTACAATCTTTTGTGATTGTTGCTACCCACCAGAGCTATCTCCTGGCCCCTTGTTGCCCTTCTGATCACCTTTTTCAGTTTACTCCTTAGTTCCTGAAACTCCTCCAGGGATGCACTTGATCCCAGCTGCCTATATCTGTCCCATGCATCCTTCTTGACCAACGCCTCATTTTCCCTCGTCAGACAAGCTTCCTTACGTTTGCCTGCTTTGCCCTTCACTCTAACGGGGACGTACATATGCTGAGCATTCGTCAGCACACTTAAAAACATCCCACTTGGCCCATGTTCCTTTCACCTCTAATAACCTGCTCCAGTCAACTTGAGCAAGACTTTCTCTCATTGCCTCAAAGTTGCCTTACCCCAGTTGAGCATTTTAACACGTGGGCACTTGCCGTCCCTATCCATAACTGTCTTAAACCTAATCGAACTGTAGTCACTGGACCTAAAAGGCCCCTCCACACACACACTACATTAACTTGCCTTTGCCAATGCTAGATCCAGCATTGCCCTCTCACATGTGGGGCCTCCACATACTGTTTAAGAAAACTCTCCTGAACACTTTTGAAGAATTGCACCCCATTTAAATCACGCTATGATTTTCCCAGTCTATATTGGGAAAGTTAAAATCCCCTACTACAACAACTTATTTGACCTGCAGCTGTCTGCGATCTACTAGCACATTTGTTCTTCTAATTCCCAAAAATCAATAGCGTCAGACTAAAGTGGAGCCAAAACTTGAGGAGCAGCCCCTTTAGAACTGGGTGTCCTGTGGGAGGGTGTGTTCAGTACAGAGGTGGGGAGGAGATGGAGGCGGCAGCGGGGATGTGTGACTTTGCTTCAGTTGACCAGGTGGAGGAAGGGAGTCTGTGGATCCCCGGAGCACGTACCTGGACAGAGTAAAGACATCGATCAAGGAGATGGCCGTTGTTAACTGGTACCAGGCTGTGCCCAACCACCAGTACACCAGGGGCAGAGCTTTTTCTGAAAGAGACAGCAACACAACATTAGACAACGTTGGGCTCAGACTCTCCAACACGGAACCCACTGATACTGTAGAACCACGTCAGGCTGAGATACCTTATTCCCTGCAGGGACCACCACAGAAAGTCCACCGCAAGGTGGTGGCAGGAGAACCCAGGGGAGCTATAGGGCACCCGAGAAAAAATAGGTGGCAGGGATATCAATGGGACAACAGTACTCCAGAGGCCACGACGGGCCGAATAGCCTCCTTTTGTGTCCAGACTAAATAAACGGGAGATTGTCAATGACCAGGGAGCATCACCTTTCAACACAGAGAGATTTCCTGGGTTGTGGATGGATAGTAGCCCCTTCTACCCCAGTCAATCTTACCCTACAACCAACATGGGCAAAGATAGACACAAAAAGCTGGAGTAACTCAGCGGGTCAGGCAGCATCTCTGGAGAAAGGGAATAGGTGACGTTTCAGGTCGAGACCCTTCTTCAGACTGAGAGTCAGGGGAAAGGGAAACAAGCGATATAGACGGTGATGTAGAGAGATATGGAACAAATGAATAAATGATATGTAAAAAAGTAACGATGATGAAGGAAAGGGTCCATTGTTGGTTGGCTGTGGGCTCGGTGTTAACGAGTGAAACTCACCAGGACGACAGTGAAACTAGTACAACGACTGAGGGGGAGGGACGGAGAGAGGGTTACTTGAAGTTAGGGAAATCTAGATTTATTGAACATGGGCACGTCTGCTGATCACCACAATGCTGTGTGCGAGCTTGGCCACGGTCCACCACCTTACACTACATTTCAAAAGTGTCCTCGGTGCCACACAGCTGGGGAAATGTAAAGGAGATCCTATTCTTTCATCACTCCAGTGACCCTGGAGCACAAACCAGGCCTCCCTTAGGTGGTACAACATGACTTCAATCGGGATCGAGTAACCGAGCATTGACAGTCAGTCGTATCTTGACTCTATGGTCCTATCGGCAACTCACCACATCTCAGTGAGTGACCCAGTCAGGCTGAGGGAACACACTGGAGTACCAAGCTGGAAGGCGGCTTCCTCCCGCACTGACTGTGGTCCTAGGCTGCACGAACAACAGAGCACTGGGGACCAGGCCTTGTGCAAACCCTGGGAGATTAAGGAGGGAGCAGCGGGCTCTACCTCACCACTGAGTCCAGTATCAGCAGGGCACTGGTCGACTGGAGTAGAGTTTTGGGGTCATGGACCACAGAAGAG
Source organism: Okamejei kenojei (assembly GCA_035221665.1). Taxonomy (NCBI): domain Eukaryota; kingdom Metazoa; phylum Chordata; class Chondrichthyes; order Rajiformes; family Rajidae; genus Okamejei; species Okamejei kenojei. Next base: position 16,579,879 of record CM069167.1, on the reverse strand, counting down.
GGAAGATTAGTAATGCAGGTACCTGGAGACAGCAGCGAGATCCAGCCCCACAGCTTGGCAAGGGGAGAGAACGATTCAGAGTACGCCAAACCTGGGGGGTGGGAAAGAACAGCAAGATATCAACAACGCAAACTTCTCTCTCAAGGTTTACAATGTTCAAAGGGCCACATGGCCCAATGTTTGTGCTGCTGCCCACAAAAGCACCATGCAACTGATCGGCCCACGGCTCAACTGTTAGTGTGCGGGGATCGCTGCTCGGTGCCGACTCGGTGGGCCGAAGGGCCTGTTTCCACGCTGTATCTCTAAACTAAACTAAAGGAAGGATGTCAAAAGCCTAAGATAGACACAAAGTTCTGAAGTAACTCAGCGGGTCAGGCAGCATCTCTGTCTGAAAATGGATGGGTGACGTTTCGGGTCGGGAGCCTTCTTTAGACTTCAAGCCTAAGAATTGATTTAGACAGTGTCTAGAATTACAGTAAAGAGTAATTTGGAAAAGTTAGGAGTCCTCTCGGAAGAGAGAAAGTAAAAGTGATGACCTATCAAATGTTGAAGCTTGCAGCAGGGTTCTAAAGGAGAAAGGTTTTGCTATTGAGGGATCAATAAACAGAGGACACAGATTCAATACTGACGGGATCCAGAATATTCTCTCCAAAACGCTGTAGGAAGTGGATTCATTAATGATTTTAAGTGGATGGATACACAGGGTGTTGCTGCTGATACAACCTGGAGATTGCAATGGAACGATGCTCTTTAGCAGAAGCTGCATCACTTTCCACACCTTGGTGAACAGACGCTATGCAGGGGGAGTTTGTGTCGTCAAATGGCGGCACACTATTTTTTGTGTTTGTTTTTTTGTGTGTACATATGTGTGTGTGCGTGTGTGTGAATGAATAGCGATTAGCTGCCCCAAACAACAGCTCAGTCCCCCTGATGTAACCCAGCATCTGGGAAATCTACAATCCTGCACAACAGGTTCAGCTCCTGCCCAGTGTCAGTCCACGGCCCACTCACCCAGCCACAGCCCACCTCACTAACAGCCCTCACCTGCCCCAGTAACGGACCCTCACACCCCACCCGCTCCATTTACCCTCCCCACCGTCAGCCCGCTCACGTCCCTCACCCCCTTCCCAGTAACAGCACATGCACCCACCCCATGTCCCGACACCCGCGCCTTGTAATAGCCCACTCAACCTCATCCTGCCCCAGCAATGGGATGTTCACCCCAACATCCTCCACTCGCCCACCCCCCCCACACCCCCCAACATCCTCCACTCCCCCCACCCAACAAACCCACACCCCCCAACATCTTCTACCCCCCCCACCCAACAACCCCACCCCCACACGCCCCAACATCCTCCACTCACCCCCCCGTCCACACCTTAGCAACATCCCCAATTCACCCAGTGGCCATGCCCAACATCTACCACCCACCCACCTTGTCCCCACCCTGGTTACATCCTCCACTCACCTTGTCCATGCCCTAGTAACTGCCCCCATCCATCTGCCCCACCCTAGTGACATCTCCCACCCACCCTGTCCCCACCCTAGTAACACCTCCCACCCACTCATCCACCCACTGCAGTGAGTGCCAGCTCAGCCGCCCCACTGCCCAGCTTCAATATGAAATCCCTAAAGCCTCTGTTCCAGCTCCAGCCAGTGTGTCCTCTCTGCCGATAGTGCAACGTGCCGCGCGTTAGCTGTTCAGGATGAGGGACGTGGGGGGAGAGATGATGAACGTTCCACTTACCCTGCAGCTCATCCTCGGAGGAGTAGCCAGATGTCGACGACAAGTAGATGTTGGAAGAAGTGGAAGGCGCTGTCAGTAGATACAGGTTACCGAGGCAAGTCATCACAGGAAAAATATTACAGCACCTCATATTTCGCTTGGACACCTTACAACCCACGATATGATGTTGACCTCTCTAACCAAGTAACCCTTGTTTTCCCTCTCTCTCTCTCTCCATCCCTCCACCATCCCAGCTCTCCGGCCAGTTTAACTGTCCTCCTGATTACATTTTATCTGTGTGCTTTGTTGTCACCTTCCCCAGCTAACAATGATCTAATCTACATTTTCCTTGAACTTCGTCCCCTTTGATCTCTCGTTTTCGCACCTTATCCTTCCAGATCTCCCTCTCCCCTGACTAAGTCTGAAGAAGGGTCTTGATCGAAACGTCAACCATTCTTTCTCTCCAGAAAGGCGTTTGACGGCACTGGGCCTGTACTCGCTGGAGTTTAGAAGAATGAAGGGGGACCTGATTGAAACTTACCGAAAAGTGAAAGGTTTGGATAGTGGATGTGGAGAGGATGTTTCCACTTGTGGGAGAGTCGAGGACTAGAGTTCATAGCCTCAAAATTAAACAACGCTCCTTTAGGAAGGAGATAAGGAGGAATGTATTTAGTCAGAGGGTGGTGAATCTGTGGCATTCTTTGCCACAGAAGGCTGTGGAGGCCAAGTCAGTGGATATTTTAAATGCAGAGATAGATTCTTGATTAGTATGGGTGTCAAGGATTATGGGGAGTAGGCAGGAGAATGGGGTTAGGAGGGAAAGATAGATCAGCCATGATTGAATGGCGGAGTAGATTGATGGGACGCATGGACTAATTCTGCTCCTATCACTTATGACCTTATGCTGCCTGTCGCGCTGAGTTACTCCAGCATTTTGTGTCTATCTTTAGTGTAAACCAGCATCTACAGTTCCTTCCAATAAAGGAAGGTATAATCCCTCGCCTCTCAGTAATTGCAGCTCAGTGTTGGTCACCTCCCACCACCAGGGGCATCAGACCCAGACCCAGCGCTCCCCACAGTAACTGAACCGTGTGTGTTACCACACACAGGCCCCACAGCAGAGTGGCCGTGCGCCCCTCTCCTGCCCGCCCGCCCGCCTCCCAGCACCCGGCGGGATGGGCAAAGTCTCACAGCAGCTGTGCGATGATCGCTGGTCAGCGCGGACTCGGTGGCCAAAGGACTCGTTTCCGACTAAAACTGAGATACTGCAGCACGAGTGTCCGACGTGCACCAGTGATCGCGGTACTTTAAACCAAGGAGAAGCTCTTAATCAGTCTGTTAGAGGGAAGGGTTAAGGCTTTAAGAACACTGCCGTCAAAAGGTCATAAGTGATACATAGAAACATAGAACATAGAGGAGAATTAGGAGGAGAATTAGGCCATTTGGCCCATCAAGTCTACTCCGACACTCCATCATGGCAGAACTATCTCTCCCTCCTAACCCCATTCTCCTGCGTTCTTCCCGTAACCCCAGTACTAATGAAGAATCTGTCTATCTCTGCCTTAAAAATATCCACTGATGACCTCCACAGCCTTCTGTGGCAATGAATTCCACTGATTCACCAGCCTCTGACTAAAGAAATGCTCCAGTGCCCTGCTTCCACCCCCCGCGCTGCCCTCCCTGGACACGTACCGACGGGCTCCTGCCAGCCGCTGCTGCTGCCGAGGTGCAGAGAGCGCTGAGAGTGCTGAGAGCGCTTGGAGGCGTTGCTGATGTTGCTGATGTAGCTACTCAGACTGTTGACTGAACTGTTGGACGGCGAATGTTTGATGCCAGGCACAGGTCCCGGCCCCTTGCTGTTCGACCTTTTCTTGTGCAACCTGAAACGATAAAGGGCAACGATTTAGGACGGAGGCAGAACCAGGACTGCGAAAGAGAAGCAAAAAAAGAAACGATAATAAAGGAAACTGGCCATTGTTAGCCATTTGCTAAGTGAGAATGAGAAGCTGGTGCGACTTGGGTGGGGGAGGGATGGAGAGAGTCGCTTGTCAGAGCTGGGAAAGGGGGGGGAAGAAGGTTGTTTCACACTGGGAAGGAATGTCATGACTCACTCTCTCTCTCTCGCTCCCCCCCCTCTTCAAGGAACTGCAGATGCTGGTTTATTTTTTTTAAAAAGTCACAAAGTGCTGGAGTAACTTAGCGGGTCAGGCAGCCCCTGTTCAACATCCCTCATGAGCCCATCAACCGAATGGCTTCATCAACAACTTATTGGCACGGCAACCCTGTCCTTGGCCTATGGAAGATATACCCCTACATCCGATCATCCTCCACCTGAGATTCCAAGCAGGAAAGAAGAGGTTGTTGGAACTTTCCTTGAGTTTTTGTCTAGAACTTTTTCCTGTGAGGAAGGTTCAGTCGGGGTTGGGAGTTGGGAGGCGGTGCTGGGGAGGAGCGAGAGAAGGGGGGTGGGGGGGGGAGTTGCAATAGCGATACACAGCTCTTCTAGGGTGGAGGCTGCATCTTTACTGTTAGAAAGGAGCATAGCTTAGAGAGGAAAGAACGAGAGGGGGGGAAACGAGACAAGAGAGAGTTAGAGAGACGTACCTGACAGGAATCTCCCTGTAAGAGGGAGCACCGGAGCCGCTGCTGCTGGAGACGTCGTCGTCGTGCTGGTAGTAGCCGTTGGTGGCCAGACGGGGACTGCGGCGAGACATCCTCACCGTAGCACCACAAACCCGAGCCTCAGCCCCAGCAAGGCACTGCCAGTCTTCCACACTAACTGTGAGCAGAGAGAAAGACAGTGTGAGGGGCAGCTCTGCACTGGGCACTGGCACCCTGCCCGCTGGCCCATAGAGGGAGGGGGGGGGGGGGACACATTGCTGTCATCCTACACACCCTCCCTACACATGGCAGGGCACATGGTATTGGGGGTAGAGAGCTGACATGGAGCAAATTTGCAGATGACACAAAGCTGGGTGGCAGTGTGAACTGTGAGGAGGATGCTGTGAGAATGCAGGGTGACTTGGACAGGTTGGGGGCGTGGGCAGATGCATGGCAGATGAAGTTTAATGTGGATAAATGTGAGAATATCCAGTTTGGTAGCAAAAGGCAGATTATTATCTAAATGGTGTCAAGTTGGGAAAAGGGAAAGTACAAAGGGATCTGGGAGTCCTTGTTCATCAGTCAATGAAAGTAAGCATGCAGGTACAGCAGGCAGTGAAGAAAGCGAATGGCATGTTGGCCTTCATAACAAGAGGAGTTGAGTATTGGAGCAAAGAGGTCCTTCTGCAGTTGTACAGGGCCCTGGTGAGACCATACATGGAGTATTGTGTGCAGTCTTGATCTCTAAATTTGAGGAAGGACATTCATGCTATTAAGGGAGTGCAACGTAGGCTCACAAGGTTAATTCCCGGGATGGCGGGACTGTCATATGCTGAGAGAATGGAGCGGCTGGACTTGTATACCCTGGAATTTAGAAGAATGAGAGGGGATCTTATTGAAACATATAAGATTATTAAGGGTTTGGATACACTAGAGGCAGGAAACATGTTCCCGATGTTCGGGGAGTCCAGAACCAGGGGCCACAGTTTAAGAATAAGGGGTAAGCCATTTAGAACAGAGATGAGGAAACACTTTTTCACACAGTGTTGTGAGTCTGTGGAATTCTCTGCCTCAGAGGGCGGTGGTCCGGTTCTCTGGATACTTTCAAGAGAAAGCTAGCTAGGGCTCTTGAAGATAGAGGAGTTAGGGAATATGGGGAGAGGGCAGGAACTGGGTACTGATTGTGGATGATCAGCCATGATCATATTGAATGGCGGTGTTGGATTGAAGTGCCGAATTGCCTACTCCTGCACCTATTGTCGGGGAATCTACAACTAGGGGATAGAGTAGGTGACAGGAGAATGATTTTACGGGCAACTTCACTCAGGGGCAACCTTTCCAATAGAGAGTGGAGGGGACATGGAACGAACTGCCAGAGGAAGTGATTTACAGTGTTTAAACAACGTTTGGTGAGGGACACGGATTGGAAAGGTTTAGAGGGATAAACGCAGGCAAATGGGAGCAGCCCGGGAAGGCTCCTTTGTGGGCATGGACGAGGAATAGGGCTGAAGGGCCCGTTTCTTTGTTTTATGACTCTTTCAATGGAGGGTCGGTCACCTGACACATTAATAGGGTCAGACCTGCAAAGTCTACAACGCGTCTCCCATTTTCATTTCTGACTTCCAGCATCTGCGCGTTTTTGCATTTCAACCGGCTGGCACCAGCCAGCACCAGCTACAGGGTCAACACTGCTTCCACTCAACATGCGAGGCTGTGCCTAAACAGCAGATAACATCTCAGACAACACAAGCCACAGGCCACGTGACAACTGGCAAAGCTTCCCACAACACTGCACCTCAGCTTATTTCAGAGATACAGCGCAGAAACTAGGCCCTTCAGCTCACCAAGTCCACGCCGACCAGCGATCCCCGCACATTAACACTACCCTACACAGGCTAAGCTCAACTTACATGTATACCAAGTCAATTAACCTACAAACCTGTACGTCTTTGGAGTGTGGGAGGAAACCAAAGATCTCGGAGAAAACCCACGCGGTCACGGGGAGAACGTACAAATTCCATACAGACAGCGCCCGTAGTCGGGATGGAACCCGGGTCTCTGGCACTGAAAGGCAGCAACTCTACCGCTGCACCACCGTTCACAGAAATATACACGGCAGAGCTTTGTTTCAGAGCACTGTTCCCTCCAGCTCACCGTTCCCTCCAGCTCACCATTGCCCTGGCCTCCTGGGATCTGATGATGGGGCAGAGCATTTTGTGGGCAGCAATCATCAAAAATGGGCATCATCAGTAGGGATGGAAGAGTAGCCACACACACAGCAAGTCTCTGGATACAGCATGTGGCAGGCCAATTGTCTGATTAATAGAACGATCATGAACTGTAATGTGGAGAAGATGTTTCCACTAGTGGGAGAGTCTAGGACCGGAGGTCATAGCCTCGGAATTAAAAGATGTTCCTTTAGGAAGGAGATAAGGAGGTATTTCTTGGGACAGAGGGGGATGAATTTGTGGAATTAATTGCCACAGAAGGCTGTGGAGGCCGTCAATGGATATTTTTAAGGCCGAGGTAGGTAGATTCCTGATTGGTGTCTGGAGTTATGGGGAGGAGATGGGGTTAGTAGAAAGAGATAGAGCAGCCATGATTGAATGGTGAAGTAGACTTGATGGGCCGAATGGCCTAATTCTTCTCCTATCACTTATGAGCCAATTAAACTGTTCAATTCACCTCCACCCCATTGCGCACATTGGCAGTCTCTGGAACTGATGCACTACAATGCTGAGAACTATATTCTACACTCTGTATCTTCCCCTTTACCTATTGAACTTGATTTGGCTTGATTGTATTTATGAATATTTGTTATCTGATTTGATTGGATAGCTTACAAAACAAAGCTTTTCACTGTACGCCAGCACATGTAACAAGAATAAAGCTAAACCTGAGGTACAGAAAGGATCCAGGCGCCTTGGCCCATCGAGTCCATGCTGACCATCAATCTCCCTTTCATACTAGTTCTATGTTCATATGTTCGAGGAGCAGAATTGCCATTCGGCCCATCATTCACTCCACCATTCAATCATGGCTGATCTATCTTTCCCATCATCTCCATTCTCCCGCCTTCTCCCCATAACCCCAAAGCTACCTCATTTTCACATCCACTCCCTTACACACTAGGGACAATTTACAGAGGCCAATAAACCCACAAATCCGCACGTCTTTGGGACTAGTTATAACTAGCTGTATCAAGTGTCTAACACATGGCTGCCCGTGCCCGCTGCCTGAACGGAAGACAGTCACAAATGCTTGAACAATCACCAATCCTCCTGCCCCTCGCTCTTCCTGCAAACCCATTCCATTTCCATCATTTCTCCAGTTTCTTTGAGAAGTTCACCGGATCTGCTTCCTTCTCTGTTTCAGAGCAAATCTGACCGAAAACCAAGAAACCCAGAGGCAGCGCTGGGTTTCCAATCAGTTTAGAGTTCAGGTACAGCCCGGAAACAAGCCTTCGACCCACTGAGTCCACACCGACCAGCAATCCCCGCACATTAACTCTACCCTACACACACCAGGGGCAATTTTACATTTATACAAAGCCAATTAACCAACAAACCTGTATGTCTTTGAAGCTTGGGAGGAAACGGAAGATGTCGGAGAAAACCCACGTGGTCTCGAGGAGAGCATACAAACTCTGTAAATACAGCACCTGTAGTCGGGATTGAACCCTGGTCTCTGACGCTGCAAGTGCTGTAAGGCAGCAACTCTACACTGCGCCACTGTGCCACCCTTTTAAACCTGCACCGTCAACACGGTGACTTTGTCATCCTTACTCACAACTTCTCCTCACTCACTATCCTTTTGATTTTACACGCCTCCCTCAACCCCTCCTACTCACCCCCACCGGCCTGCCCAAATGGCTTGTGTAGGAACGAACTGCAGATGCTGGTTTACACCAAAGATGGACCTAAAATGCTGGAGAAACTCAGCAGGACAGGCAGCATCGCTGGAGCGAAGGAATGGATGATGTTTCCTGAAGAGATCTTTCTTCAGACTGATGTCAGGGGAGTTATCTATACACTTACAGATTTCCTTGTCTATACACTTCCTTATCTATGTACCTCCAACTCCCCTGATATCTGTCTGAAGCGTCCAAACCAGAAACGTCACCCATTCCTTCTCTCCAGACATGCTACCTGTCCTGTTGAGTTACTCCAGCATTTTGTGTCTATCTAAGACAATACAGGGACCAGACAATCCAACTGGAACCAAGTGGAGCTTTACAGCCCCCACCTGGCTGTGAGCCCATAAACAAGGCTTCCTCAACAGTCTGAAGGGCCTGTCCCACTTACAAATATGTTTTCGGCACTGCCAGCACCAGCGGTGACCAGAAAAAGGTACGACTCTTTAGACGACTACTCACGACCATATAGGCGTCACGTGTCGACAGGTCTGGAGCCATGGGAGGGAGAGGCTGAGGCTGCGGTCTGGGGGAGGGAGAGGACGAGGCTGCTGCCTAGTCCTTGCCCCAGGTCCCGCTCCTCTCCCTCCCCGTGGCCCCCGGATCCCACACCGGCTCAAACCACAGCCCAGGGCCCGGAGCTGCGCTCAGGGTCCAGTCCGTCTGTGTCCGCTCCCCAGCGCCCAAAGCCCGGGCCCGGCTACAGCCCCGAGGCTCAGCCCACACCAGGCATCTTCACCTTCCCTCTCATTTACCCTCTCCTCCTCCCTCAATCACCTCTCCCTCCCTCAGTCATTCCCTTCCTCTCTCCATAACCCCTCTCTCTCCCTGCTCCCCCACTCCTCACCTCTAGCATATCCCATCCCACTCCCCCACCCCCTCACGATTTTTAATGTAAATGAGATTTGGGATTCCATCGTGATGTCATTGACAGGCAGGGCAAGTAGAAGCATGCTTTAAAAGTAGTTTTTGTAAAGTTTCAAATGTCAATAATTTGTACAATATTTCTTTAAAGTGTGCGGTTAGTTAATTCAGCGGTGAAGCACCCGCCCCTGTGCTCTGACAGCGCTGCCGTTTAAGGGGAGGTAGTCAAGGGGGTGAAGCTGGGACCCGCCCCCGTCTGCAGGGCCCCCGGCGCAGGGAGGAGCGGTCACCTATGCGGGGCCAGGGACAGACACGGCAGACAGACAGACTCACCGAGTGACGGTCCCTGCGGGGTCCGAGCGGCAGAAGCTGCCCTGCGGCGCCGGGAACAAGGAGCGGGAGCGTGGCTACTTCAACCACTCCCCTTCTGGTCGCCGCCTGTCCTCGCCGCACCTAGAGTATAGTATAGTATAGTAGATGATGGTAAATGATGGTAGATGAGGGTTGGGTAGGGAAGGGTAGGGTAGAGTATAGCTGAGCTGAGCAGAGCTGAGCTGAGCAGAGCAGACACCAGACACGACCTCCTCCAACGCCGTCTGTCTGTGTCTGTGTCTGTTTCTATGTCCCGCCCCCCAGTACCGCTGCCCATTGTCTGCATCGTTCAAAATGCTACATTCTAGAGTGTTAGTTTGTGTCACGGCTCCAACCCCCGGGGAGGGGGGGGGGGGGGGGACAGGAACCGTGATAACTGCAGCACCACCACCCCCACATTCCAACCAGCACCACCCTCACCTCCCCTCCCTCATCCCCACCTCCACACAATAGCCTCACTCTGACTATGAAATAGTGGCACATTTGGATAGCAGTAGCAGGATCGGTCCGAGTTCTTTGAGGATGTAACTAGGAAAATAGACAAGGGAGAGCCAGTGTATGTAATGTACCTGGACTTTCAGAAAGCATTTGATAAGGTCCCACATAGGAGATTAGTGGGCAAAATTAGAGCGCATGGTATTGGGGGTAGGGTACTGACATGTATAGAAAATTGGTTAGCAGACAGGAAACAAAGAGTAGGTATAAATGGATCCCTTTCAGAATGGCAGGCAGAGAATAGTGCGATATCGCAAGGCTCGGTGCTGGGACTGCAGCTATTTACAATATACATTAATGATTTAGATGAAGGGATTAAAAGTAACATTAGCAAATTAGCAGATGATACAAAGCTAGGTGGCAGTGTGAACTGTGAGGATGATATGAGAATGCAGGGAGACTTGGACAGGTTGGGTGAGTGGGCAGATGCATGGCAGATGCAGTTTAATGTGGATAAATGTGAGGTTATCCACTTTGGTAGCAAAAACAGAAAGGAAGATTATCTAAATGGTGTCAAGTTGGGAAAAGGGGAGGTAACACAAGATCTGGGGGTCCTTGTTCATCACTCACTGAAAGTAAGCATGTAGGTACAGCAGGCAGTGAAGAAAGTGAATAGCATGATGGCCTTCAAAACAAGAAAAGTTGAGTATAGGAGCAGTTGTACAGGGTCCTAGTGAGACCACACCTAGAGTATTGTGTGCAGTCTCTAGTGAGACCACACCTAAAGTATTGTGTGCAGTTTTGGTCTCCAAATCTGAGGAAGGACATTCTTGCTATCGAGGGAGTGCAGCGTAGGTTCACCAGGTTAATTCCTGGGATAGCAGGACTGTTATATGTTGATAGAATAGAGCGTCTGGGCTTGCATAGTCTGGAATTTAGAAGGATGAGAGGGGATCTTATTGAAACATATAAGATTATTGAGGGTTTGGAGACGCTAGAGGCAAGAAACATGTTCCCGATGTTGGGAGAGTCCAGACCACCAGGGGCCATTTAGACAGTCACACAGTTGCAAATCTGTGGAATGAGGGGTCAAGTTAGTCAGGTTGAACCTTTATTCTTTTTAAGACGGCCTTTTTTTTTGGAGAGGATCACCGGTCTGAGTGCAGGGAATGGTCTCTGTCTCCGTGCAGAAGGCAGTGGAGGCCAATTCTCTGGAGGCTTTCAAGAGAGAGTTAGCTAGAGGTCTTAAAGATAGCAGAGTCAATGGATATGGGGAGTAGGCAGGAACGGGGTACTGATTGTGGATGATCAGCCATGATCATAGTGAATGGCGGTGCTGACTCAAAGGGCCGAAGGGCCTATTCCTGCACCTATTGTCTATTGACCCCTCCTGATCCCAACACAGCAGCACCACCCCCCTCCCACACCTTCACACTCCCACACCTTTACCCCTTTCACCTCCTACACCCCCACCAACCCTCATACCACCAATACCCTGACAACAGCAGCACCACCCTGACCTCCGCCACCCTGACCTCAACATAACAGCACCACCCCCACACTCACCACCCTGACCATCACACACCAGCACCACAGCAGCAGCACAACCCTGACCCAGATCCCCGCCCCCCTGACCCCCTCACAAACAGCACCAGCACCCCCCCTGATCCCCACCCTCACAACACCCCCCACCATATCCACCCCCGCTCCCCTACCCCCACACACCCCACTCTCGCCCACCCCCCACCACTCCACACCCCCATCCCCCCCATCCTCGCGCCACACCGCCACTCCCCACCCACCATCCCCCTCGCACCCCCACCAACCCGAACGCCCAGCAACCCCCATCAACCTCAATCTCTCCCAACACCTCCAGCGACCATCCACCACTACTCCCCTCACCCACACTACCCTCCATCACAATCACCCCGCCACCAACCCCACCCCACATCCTGATACTACCCCCGCACACCACCACCAGCCACACCCCCCAATCCCCATTACTACCCGCGACCCTTCAATCACTCCCACCACCTCTACCAACCCACCACCACTCCCACACCCACCCCCCAACACCTTCACTCAGTCCGCCTGGACCTACCACATCTCCTGGTTGCTAAACACTTTAATTCTCCTTCCCATTCCCACTCAGACCTTTCTGTCCTCGGTCTCCTCCATTGTCAGAGTGAAGCTAAATGCTAATTGGAAGAACAGCATCTCATATTTCGCTTGGGCATCTTACAGCAAAGAATATTGATTTATCTAACTTCAAGTAACCCCGGTATTCCCTCTCTCTCCATCCCTCCCCCACCCAAGTCGCACCAGTTTCTCGTTTTCACCCACCAAACAGCTAACAATGGCCTGTTTCCTTCATCTTTGTTACTTTTTTGCATATCTTTCATTCATTGTTCTATATCTCTCCACATCATCATCTATATCTCTCATTTCCCTTTCCCATGACTTTCAGTTGGAAGAACTGTCTCGGCCCGAAACGTCCATTCCTTCTCTCCAGACATGCTTTCTGTCCCACTGAGTTACTCCAGCTTTATGTGTCTACTAGACTGAGTGGGACCCGTTTGGTCCCATGTTCACTCGGGAGGGCTGGTCCCCCAACACAATATTCCACCTCTCCACCAATTTCAATATTGTTTGCCAGTGGGGGGGGGGGGGGGGGGCCTTTCTGGAGCACTAGTATGGGCTGAAGGGACTGGTATCCAGAAGGCTAGTATGAACATTGTGGGCCGAATGGATTCTTGGGCTGGCAGCTCAGTCAGTCAAGCCTGGTGTGCTGGCAGCTCACACACTCACGGCTGGTGGGCTGTCAGTTGACTCGCAGCTATTCGTTGAAATTCCATTTCAAGCAGAGTGCAGGCCACCAAATTCAAATGAAGGTTCCTACCATTGCAAGCAGGGTGCAAGGCCACCAAATTCAAAAGCAGTTTCCTACCATTTCAAGCAGGGAGCAAGGCCACCAAATTTAAATGCAGTTTCCTACCATTTCAAGCAGGGTGACCTCTCTCTCCCCCATCTTGCAGAGACTGAGCCACGCCCACACTTCCAGGTTCTATAGTCCGCCCCCCCTCCCACCAGAAGGGGCGTGGCCTTCATGGCGGTGATTGACAGGAGAGAGAATCTCAACATTTTTTAAACACTAATAACTCTTTTAGGCGGGGCTTCTTCACGTAATCCCTCATCGTTACTCCTCATAAAATAAAGATCAAACTTCGAACTGGTAAGTTCTCGTTTAATCTTACTATTTTTCATCGATGGGAAAAATCCTCTTGTCCTGCGCAGAGGAGGGTGCTCTGAGTATGATGGCCAAAAATCACAGCCGTAAGTGGTTGTGTTTTGTCTAAAATCAATATGCAGTGCAAACAGGAAGTGGTCAAGATGAGACTTTTAATTATATAGATCTTTGGTTTAAACCAGCATCTGCGGTTCCTTCCTACGCATTTTGTCTGCTATTTCAAGTGCTCGCCCCTTCATGTAAAATGTACTTCTAATGTTTATCTTCATTTCTTCATCGAACCACCTTAAATCAATACATTCTGGTTATCGCAATCACACCCTTCACAGCTGGGACTGCTTCCCTGATGCACCCAAAGGGAACTCACACATTCAGAGGGAGAGCGTGCAAACTCCACACAGGCAGCACCCGAGGTCAGGATTGAACCGGGGTCAGAGGAGCTGCGAAAAGGTGGCTCCACAAGCTGCACCACAGTGCTGTTACTGCTCCTCCTGCCCCTCAGCTCTAAGAAAACATCCTTGGCTTCCCTTTCCCACCCACATACACACATGAAGGGTCTCGATCTGAAACATCTCCCATTCCTTCTCTCCAGGGATGTTGCCTGTCCCGCTGAGTTACTCCAGCATTTTGTGTCTGCCACACATAATTCCTCATCTCTCGAGAGCTCCTGTAAATCCCTCTGAGCCCTCTCCAAACCTCACAATCCTTCTGTACCTGAATTTCTGGAATTGGGCACAGGACTCAAGCCAGGCTTCATATAATGCCTTATAGATGTAACTTCCCGGTTGTGTACGCTGTGTGCTTCATGAAATGCTTTGTTAACCGCCCAGACCAATTTGAATATTTTTCTCCCATATTGCAGCCTCTTTGATGGTTAAATGCCAAGGATGTCATTATGACTTCCACGGCCATGCATCATTTCACAGACCAGCACTGCCCAGCGGTTACAGAGGCATTGCAACAGCAGATGGTAATTGTGAGGTGACGTTTTTGGATGGAATAATAATGTTAGTATGTAGAGGAAGCACCTAGACACAAAGCCAGAGCTGCTGCCACACAACGCCAGAGAACCAAGTTCATTCCTGACCTCGGATGCTGTCTGCATGGAGTTTGCACGTTCTCCCTGTGACCGTGTGGGTTTCCTCCAGGTGCTCTGGTTTCCTCCCACATCCCAAAGACATGCAGGTTTGTAGGTTGATTGGCCCACTGTAAATTTTTCCCTTGTGTGCAGAGAGTGGATGAGAAAGTTTGATAACATAGAAATAGTATGAATGGGCAAATTGATGGTCAGCGTGGACTCAGTGGGCCAAAGGGCCTGTTTTCATGCTGTATCTTTAAACTAAACAGTGAATGGTAGGGCACAAAAATGCTGGAGAAACTCAGCAGGTGAAGCAGCATCTATGGAGCGAAGGAATATGTGGCATTTCAGGTCGAGACCCTTCTTCAGACCCTTTAAGTATAATTTGCCAGCCAACCTAGCCAATTCCCACCTCATTCCATCAAAGTTACCTTTCTTTAAGTTCAGGATACTTGTCTCTGAATTAAACATGTCACTCTCCATCTTAATGCAGAATTCTACCATTAAGCTCCCTGATGCCCAAGGGGCTTTGCACAACAAGATTGCTAACTAATTTTCCTCATTACACAATACCCAGTCTAGGATGGCCTGCCCTGTCGTTGGTTCCTCTACATCATCGTCTCTCAACCTTTTAACCCTTGCGGAACCCTTGAAATAATTTTAATGTCTCAGGCAACCCCTACATAAAAATGAGTATATATCTTTATTAATCTTTCTTTCTCTTTCATAAACGTAAAGTTCATAAGGCAAACATAATATATATTTCTGATAACTGGTTTTATGTGTGGTGAAATCACACACCCTTGTCGCACTCCAACTGCAGTGGTAAACCAATCTGTTAGTTCCCCATTCACTTTTACAGCACTTGTAGATTTCTGCTAAAGTGCTATTAGTGGCCTTATCATTTTGTTGGATAAACCAAAGAAACCAAGTGCCTTCCACAATCCCCCCTGCCACACAGAATCAGAGGTCTTTTCGAAGTCGATATAGCAACAGAAGAGTCCTTTTTTCTTTTCAAGGTGTTTTTTCCATTGTTTGTCTTGGAGTGAACAGTTGATCAATGGTTGACCAACCTGGTCTAAACCCTGCTTGGGCTTCTGATAGAATCTCTTCTGCCCTTTTCATGATGCGTCTTTGAAGTATTAGGATGAGTATTTTGCATGAATGACTAAGCAGGCTGATTCCCTTACAATTGCCACAGTCTAGCTTGTCTTTTTTTCTTGTAGATGGGTGTAATGATTCCCTTTCCCCAGTCATTGGGAAATTCTTCTGCGTCCCATATTTTCTTGCACAGTTTGTGTATAATATCAACTCCTTTGTCTCCAGCTGCTTTGAGTTCTTCTCCAGTAATGCTGTCATAGCCCGGGGCTTTTCCATTAGAAAGCTTTCTAATTGAGCTGACGATCTCGTCGTGCAGAATAACTGGTTCCACAGTAGTGATTGGTATTTAGGGGATGGTATTTTTGAATTCTTCGTCAACTGGGTTTTGCTTGTTGTAGAGGTCTTGGAAGTTCTCTTTCCATCTTCCTTTGACATCATCAATTTTAGTGAGTATTTCTCCCTCTTTGCTTTTTACCGTCTGCATTTTGATGGTTGATTTCCTTGTAATTTTCTTAATTGTTGAGTAAACTTCTTTGGATTTAGCAGCTTGATGCGCTTGGTCTACTTTGACGCATAACTCTTTGAGCCACTTGTCACGGCATCCTTTGGTTTTTCTCTTCATTTCACGATTTAGATAGCTGTGTCTGCTTCGTTTGGTTGGATCAAGAAGTTTCTCTTGTTTGGCTTCACTTCTTTCCTCAGCAAGCTGGATAACTTCTTCACTGATCCAGGGTTTTTCCTTTTGGCTCTTTTTGTATCTGAGAACTTTCTTTGATGTCTCACTAATGGGATTTTTAATTTCTTTCCACATGCTTTCTATGTCGCAATCGTCCTGCTCCATAAGTGGAGCAAAGCCTCCTCCAATTTCAATTTCATTATCACTTCTAGTATCTGGGTTTTTGAGTCTGAAGATATCATACTGCTTTGGATATTTGGCTTTCTTGATTGTATGGAATTTCATGCGTAAATTAGCTATTGCAAGCTGATGGTCAGATCCAATGTCAGTGCTTCTGGCATTTTGCAGTTTTTCCACTTATTGCTTATCATGATGTAGTCTATGTTGTTGTGTGTTGCTTGATCTGGAGATCCCCATGTCCATTGTCTGAAATCCTTTTTCTGTTTAAACATTGTGTTATTAATACAAAAGTCATTTACAGCACAGAAATTCAGACGTTTTTCACCGCGCTGGTTTACTTGGCCATATCCATGTTTGCCGATGGTATTTTCCCCATTGTTGCTAGTTGGTTCCGACTTTGGCATTGAAGTCTCCCATGATGATGAGGACCACTTTTCAGAGTTCCATTAACAGTACTTTGGAGAAGATCATAAATTCATCAATCATTTCTTCTGAACCAGCTGAGTTTGGGGCGTATACTTGTAGAATGGTCATTGCTCCGTTCTGTGTTTTGAATCTTATCGATATGAAGTGTGCTGAAATTGGGATATATCCAAGAAGTGCATTTTATGCTGTCTTAGTAAGAATAAGTGTGACTCCTGCGAGGTGTATTGTGTCATTTCCTGCACATATTTATGCCTACTTAAAATTCCCTGCTGGGTGAGGAGGACTGGGGTGTAGATGTACGATGTAGATGCACTCCTTGCTTGTAATGACTTGTATGTAGCTTGCTTTGCTTTGCAGAGGAAGTTCTTTTATCATCTCCCGCTGACTTGTTTGATCATCTCCCGCTGACTTGCCTGTCTAGACTCTTCTTCCTCAGCCGCAGTTGTGCTGGAGCCTGCAGTGGGGATGGCAATGGTCTGTTTTCTCTGGCTGTACTCCTGACTGGTCGGGGTGGTGGATCCAGAGGGTCCCTCAAGAGGATCAAGCTCATCCTCACTGGAGATGGCACGCTGTGGTTTCTCCTTGTTGAACTGGAAGAAAATAAATGTGTATCACAAATTTTCAAGTCCATCAGGATGGGGCAAGCAAGATGATACCAATCTACAAGGTCCCCCTCCCGTTTGCTGCTGAAATGATATGGCTTGATTACTATTTGCCTCTTCTTCTTGATCTCAACTGGCTCAGCTGAGGCATCAGTATCCTCAGCAAAATCGGAATCCCCTGAACCTACAGCAAATCTAGCAACTGCAGCAGGAGCAGCTGCTTTGGAAAATGTGGCCCCGAGTGGGGTGGTGCTGTGGCCATGAGCCCCCTCCATGTTCACCTCCATGGTCTCCTCCTCCTAGACCTCAATCTGCTGAACCTGGGTCTTCTCCTGCATGGTTGGTTTTCGTTGTGCCTTGCTCTTCTGATGAACCCTGCTTCTCTTGGGTGCCATTTTACGATCGTCTCCGTTGCAAGTGAAAAATGTTTTGAAAGTCGGCGCTTTATATGCCCGTGTGATCAAGTGGTGCCGCGCTCAAATGACTCGCCGCGACGCATCTTGATGCATCATTGATTCATGGTGACGCATGGTGACGTATGATGACGCAAAATGAATTAGCAGAGGTCATGACCTTGCGTCACCATGCATCATCCGCAGGACAGCCTAAGTCAGCGTGTGACAGGGCGCACGACATGATAACACACGCAGATGTCGTGGAAAGATTTTGAACATTCCAAAATCCAGCGGCGGCAGGGAGACACCGCGCATCATTAAATGCGTCACGCCGCGACAACCTCTTTTCAGGCTGTCGCCGAAAATGTCGCCCAAGTGGGACAGGCCCTTTAGTCAGATTCTGTTCTGTGTTGTCAAAGGACAAATGGTAATCATAAAACAATAAAATAAGGTTGAATGGGTTCAAAGGAAAATAATGTATAACGAGTAGATGAATCTTTGTTCGTTGAGCAATTCCCTAGATTGCTCCCAGTGATCACTGTACTTGGCACTCTTGAACAAAGTCTTGATTGTCTTACCCGATCTTTGTGTTATGTTTTGAAGTTTTCTTTAACAGGAGAATTCAGGAACGGGGTACTGATTTTGGATGATCAGCCTTGATTGTATTGAATGGTGGGGCTGGCTCAAAGGTCAGAATGGCCTATTCCTGCATCTATTTTCTAGGTTTCTATAACAGATAATGGGCCTGTCCCACTTACGCGACCTTTACAGGCGACTGCCAGCACCCGTGATAGGTCATGAGAGCTTGTGAGAGGTCTCCTATGGTCGTGAGAGGTCTCCTATGGTCGTGAGAGGTCATGAGAGGTCTCCTATGGTCGTGAGATGTCACCCGCGGCGTGTCGCCAGGGGTCGCCTCTATGGTCGTGACGGGTCTCCAATGAGTCGTAGCGTCTTTCTGGTCGCCGCTGAATTTCAACATGTTGAAAATTTTGGCGACCTATCACAGGTGCCGGCAGTCGCCTGTAAAGCTCGCGTAAGTGGGACAGGCCCTTCAGACTTAAAGTCTTGACTTTAGTTTTGGGCTCTTGGACGGGTAAAGTCAATATCATCATAAGTCCCGGATAATTCTGAAAATATTATTAATCTAGCAAACTATATTCGCAAGGAATCTGCAAAGTTACACCAAGAGCCAACCAGTTCTTGGGCCAGAGGGGTTTTGTGTCAGGGTGGCTGGGAAGCATCGGTACCAGCCTACTACAGGGTCTCGTCACAGTTGTTGTCATAATCACCGCCTTTTACTGTGTTGCTGCCCTGATCCGGCGTTGCTGAGCTCAGGCAGCTACTGCCCTTGTCACCATAGGACCAGCGCTAATGCTGGCGCAACCAACCGACCCAGGCAAGATTGTTAAAGAAGAGTTTCACACACTCACTATCGTGGCAGAAAGAAATCAGCCAGTTGTCCTAAAGGAAAAAGAGGAGGGAGCATAGAAGAAAAACCTTTAGTACTGCAAAGCATAATGGGATAGTTCACAATAATGTTCAAACTAGGTGATTAATGCAAACTCAGCAACGTGATTAACACATTGATCTACTTCACATTATCAAACGTCATCACCTTAGTGTATAAATATCCTGCTACGCCGACTGACATTGGAAATATGATCACAACCTTTGACTGAGACACATCTCCCCTTGCGCAAGTAAAATAAACCAATAGCTGACGGTTACCGATTTGAGTCCTTGAGTCTTTTTACGGATAGAGACGATAGGCAACGTAACTGTCATTCCAGAAGAAAATTCTGTTGACCATCTCCGTTGCGATGGCCATGCAAAGAGTGCCTTAGGAGGAGGACAAGTGATTGACAACACAGCTCAGGTGTTGTAGAAGGATCTCAGCGAGGGAAACCTTTCCTGACTCGTCCCGTCAAGGGAGCAGGAAGCTGCATTGAGATTGAGGTCCTGTGTGGAATCTGGATGAGCAAGCACCAGGTGACGGTCAGGCTGAGGGTTTGTAGATCAGGGAGCCATCACCCACCCCCTCAGTGTTTGCCCTCACAGGGATCCAAGCAGAGTATGTCGCACTTGTAACACACTGGGCTCGGCTGAAGCTGAAACTCACTCGCACAAAGTCACAAGGTGCACAGCAAGTTGCTCACCGGGCCTTGCCTGTCCCCTCCACCAGCCAGCCAGCCGCTTGCTGCCTCTCCTCCTCAACCGTAAACTTGGCTCGTGACAAATCCACCAAGGCGGGCGGCCTTGTCATTACCTCTGGCGCCACCCACCTATTCCCCGACCCCTCCAGGCACGATGGCGCAAGCCCACCCACCCTCCAGAGCCAGTCATCCCACCCCCGCAGACAGACAGATGACTTACCAATACACAGCCAACAGCGCAATGCGGCGGACCCCCCCCCCCCCCACAAAGCGTGTGGGCAAGAGTTTTGTCGGGGGGCAGGTCCACATTGAAGAAGCAATCACTCCCTGGGGCTGCTCATGAGAAGGCGCTAAATTCACCCCTGCCCCCATCAGAGAGTCAGTCAGTCATACCTTAGCGGTGTGGTGCTCGCTGTCGTTCATGTGCAGCTCACTCTCTCCTGACCGACCGACATCACCCCGATTGTTGACCACAGCTGAAGAAGGGTCTCGACCCGAAACGTCGCCTATCTCCTTCGCTCCTTAGATGCTGCTGCACCCGCTGAGTTTCTCCAGCTTTTTGTGTACCATCACCCCGATTGTGGTTGCTTCTTTCGCAGAGCTGGTAATTGGTATAGAACAATTTGCTGAAGATTTGTTTATTATACGTTTCTCATTCCTGGAAGATTCAGTTGCATTTTTGGTTCGAAATGTATCTTTTTATTTAAAATATCAAGAGCTGAAATCAAAAAAAGAAAACTCATTTTTAACTCCATTGCACACACAAAACCCTAATATTCAACACTCATTTGTATCAGTTACAATGAGATAGGTTGGGAGAATGGGATTGCACCCTTAACTTGGCAGAGTCCTTAGCAGAGCTATAGGATCTTTGGTACAAAGTGAGTGGAAAAGGAATGAACTATCTGAGGCCCTGTGCAGACAGAGCCTGCATCCCACAAATACAGGCAAGCCAGCCACTCCAAGGGAAACACAGCCACTGAATGGTTGTAATGAATAGAGGTGTGAATGGATGCACATCATCCTTCAGCTACAAAAGCTGGCAAACACACCATTGTTGCTTTTAGAGTACTTTGTGACAGGATTATTTTCTCCCTCTTTCTAAAGACTTTATTTCTATCAACATTTTGAAAGTCCAACACTTCCATGTTTACAGCTAAATGCAACCCAAAATTTGTATCAAACTACACTGATTTATTGTGGCTGTGTAAGGCAGGAGGCTTGTAAAGTGACCACTAGCCATCCTGTTTAGTTTAGTTTAGAGATACAGCACGGAAACAGGCCCTTCGGCCTACCCAGTCTGCACCGACCAGCGACCCCCCCACACCAATCCTAGTTTATAAACTATCCTGGCTTATATTCAGTGGAATTTAGAAGGATGAGATGGGATCTTATAGAAACATATGAAATTCTTAAGGGACTGGACAGGCTGGATGCAGGAAAAATGTACCTGACGTTGCGGGAGTCCAGATCCAGGGGTCACAGTTTAAGACTAAGGGGGAAGCCATTTAAGATATAGCTCTTACGGCTAACGCGATGAAGGGACATGGGGAGAAAGCAAGAATGGGGTACTATTTTGGATGATCAGCAATGATCATATTGAATGACAGTGCTGGCTGGAAGGGCCAAATGGCCTACTCCTGCACCTATTTTCTATGTTTAGAGATACAGCGCGGAAACAGGCCCTTCATCCCACAGAGTCAGCGCCGACCAGCGATCGCTCCGCACATTAACGCTATCTTACACACACTAAGGACAATTTACACATACACCAAGCCAATTAATCTACATACCTGTACGTCTTTGGAGTGTGAGAGGAAAACCGGTTACGGGGAGAACGTAAAACTCCGTACAGATAAGCACCCGTAGTTGGGATTGAACCCGGATCTCCGCTGCTGAAAGCGCTGTAAAGCAGCAGCTTTGCAGTTGCGCCAAAGTGCCACCATGTTTCTATATTTCCTAAACACACTTGGGACAATTTACTTTTATACCAAGCCAATTAACCTACAAACCTGTTAAAGAAGGAACTGCAGATGCTGGAGAATCGAGGGTACACAAAAGGCTGGAGAAACTCAGCGGGTACAGCAGCATCTAAGGAGCGAAGGAGATAGGCGACGTTTCGGGTCGAGACCCTTCTTCAGACCGAAGAAGGGTCTCGACCCGAAACGCCGCCTATCTCCTTCGCTCCTTAGATGCTGCTGCACCCGCTGAGTAACTTACAAACCTGTTCGTCTTTGGAGTGTGGGAAGAAACCATAGTCAGGATCTTACCCGGATCTCTGGCTCTGTGAGGCAGCAACAACTGTTGCGCCAGTGCGCCGCTCGTATTAAAAGATCACTTTCACAAATCTTTGCTCACCTGGCCTTGTCTTTTCCCTCCATCAGCCAGATGCTGGCTCTCCTCCTCAGCTGTAAACTTGGCTTGCAATACCCAAATCCTAAGAGAGGTGAAAGACAACAGGGAAATTATCATCAAACCAGCAGAAAAGGGGAAGAACAGAGTTGTCATGGACAAACAACAATACTCATCCGAGGCAAAACAGAGCACTACACTGCTGACAAAGCCCATCTATAAGGAAACACTAATGAAAATTGAAGACATTTTACAATTCCTCAACAAATCATGGCGCATTTATAAGTTTAGTTTAGAGATAGACAACAGACAATAGGTGCAGGAGTAGGCCATTCGGCTGTTCGCGCCGCTATTCAATACGATCATGGCCACCCAGCTTTGTGTCATCTGCAAATTTGCTAATGCTACTTTTAATCCCTTCATCTAAATCATTAATCTATATTGTAAATAGCTGCGGTCCCAGCACCGAGCCTTGCGGTGCCCCACTAGTCACTGCCTGCCATTCTGAAGGGGAACCGTTTATCCCGTCTTTGTTTCCTGTCTGCCAACCAATTTTCTATCCGTGTCAGTACCCTACCTCCAATACCATGTGCTCTAAATTTGCCCATTATTCTCTTATGTGGGACCTTTTCAAATGTTTTCGGAAATGTCCAGGTACACTACATCCACTGGCTCTCCCTTGTCCATTTTCCTAGTTACATCCTCAAAAAATTCAAGAAGATTAGTTAAGCATGATTTCTCCTTCGTAAATCCATGCTGACTCGGACCGATCCTGTTACTGCTATCCAAATATGCAGCCAAGGGGCTCCAGCCCCAGGACATCGGGAGCACTGCAGCGGTCGAGGGGCTCCAGCCCCAGGACATCAGGAGCAGTGCAGCGGTCGAGGGGCTCCAGCCCCTGGAGACAGGGATCATCACAGCAGCCAATGGGCCTCAGGTCCGGGCGACCGGGAGCAGCGCAACGACTGATGGGCCCCAGCTCCGGGCGACCGGGAGCATTGCAGCGGCCAATGGGCCCCAGCTCCAGGCGACCGGGAGCAGCGCAGAGGCCATTGGGCCCCAGCTCCGGGTTTCTGGGAGCAGTGAACCAGCCATCTTGACCCAGCTACAGGAGACGGAGGAAGCGGCGTGCCCAAAAGGGGGTGGAACGAGAAGGCCCCCCCAACGACACCTTTGGTTACGCCACCTGAAACGCACCTCACCGAGGATGCCGGTGCTGGATTCCTGAGCCCAGGAAAGCTGAGGCAATTCACCGAAGCGGTGGGAATGAGGGGACACGGAAATGGTCAGTGACTCTAAAGACAATGGAGCTCAAACTGGCATCTTTAAACGTGCGCAGTATAAAGAGCACTGCGCGATGTGTAAATGCCTTACAGTACCTGGCCAAGGTCAAGGCAGCTGTGACTTTTCTTCAGGAGTGCGGGCTGCCACACACTCTGCTGCTATCGGAGGTGGTCGCGATGGTGGCCCCACGGACTGTCGGTGTGGTCGCGGGACAATGACTGTCGTGCTTCCGGCCTGGGGAACTTGCTGCGGGGAGGGAACTTCGCCATCACTGAGATCAGGGAGGTGGTTGGGGGGCGTCTCCTTGTGGTGGATGTTATGTACCGTGGCTCTCCGTTCCGGCTGATAAATGTGTATGCCTCAACCACGCAGAGCGAGCGGCTGGCCGTTCTCCAGCAGCTTCCAGTGCTGCTGACCACGTCCCGGCAGCTCATTCTGGCCGGTGACTTCAGCTGGACGATCCGGCAGTGCCGACAACAGACTGGACAGCACGTCCAAGTTCCTGATGGAGATGGTAAAAGATGCAAAGCTGCGCGACGCCTTCAGCGACGCAGCAGGCGGGTCCCAGCCGCGGTTCACCTGGTCGAGATCGGACGGTTTAGCCCGATCTCGGATAGACTTTGTCTTCACGACGAAGGCCGTCACGGTGAGACACACTGACCTTACGCCGGTGTTCTTCTCCAATCACTGCCTCCTTCAGGCTTCCTGTCACCTACAGGTGGATCGGAAAGCAGGCAGAGGTACGTGGAAGTTAAACATGAAGCTGTTGCCCCCAGAAAACATCGAGGAGCTAAAGGGGTTCAGAGAGCAAGACAGAGTCAGAGGGAATCGTGCCAACTCCAGACAGATTTGCAACAACTGCTCCTTCTGCAGTCGAGCGGGGTGGATGTGAGGGAGGAACTTAGAGAGTTGAAGGACCTGCAAGCTCAGCTCTTCACCTCTGAATCCTCCAAGATCATCTTCCGATCCAGGGTCCGCCATGTGGAGCAGAATGAGACGTGCTCACGTTTCTTCTTCCATAAGGTTCACAGAGGGAGCTCAGCCTTAGGGAGGAGGACAGCCTTAGGGAGGAGGACGGCTCGGTAGCATCCTCACAGACAGACATGCAAAGCCTTTTACACAGATTTGTATGACCAAAAGGCCACAGACAGTACCTTCTCCCAGAACTTCCTGTCCTCGATCACGGAGGTCTTGGAGGACAGCAAGCGGGAGAATCTGGACCAACCACTGACCCTAGAGGAGCTGACTGGCTCCATCCGTTCGTTTGACTCGAGTAAAACTCCCGGAAGTGATGGCTTACCGGCCGAGTTGTATTCGGCTCTGTTGGACTGGATGAGCTCGGACCTGCTAGAAGTGTACAACGACATGCTTCTAGCTGGCAGCGTCAGACTCCATGAGGAAGGGCAACATCACCCTAATCTACAAGCAGAAGGGGGAGATGAAGGACATAAAGAATTAGAGAACCATAACACTCTTGAATGTAGACTACAAGATCCTGTCCAAGGCCATCGCCAACCGGGTCAAGTCTGCTCTGGGACAGGTGATCCACCCGGACCAAACCTGTGCTGTACCTGGCAGGAAAATCTCGGACAGCCTAGCGCTGCTGAGAGATACCAGCGCCTACTTGCAGGACAGACGGGTGGATGCCTGCCTAGTCAGCTTGGACCAGGAGAAGGCCTTCAACAGTATTTCGCACACGTACATGAGGGACGTGCTCTCCAAAATGGGTTTTGGGGAGGGAATCAGGAATTGGATCAAACTGCTCTACACCAACATCCGTAGTGCAGTCCAAATCAATGGGTGGGAATCAGACAGTTTCCCTGTAAGGTCTGGAGTCAGGCAGGGTTGCCCTCTCTCTCTCCTGTCTTGTTTGTCTGCTGTATTGAACCCTTTGCCGAATCTATCAGGAAGGATGCGAGCACAAGAGGAGTGGACCTGGACAGAACCTGGGGAAATACGTTTAGGAAGGCCCATTGTGTGTGACTGTGGCAGTGAATCCTATCGGGTAGCAGAATACATCGATTTTCTTCTTAATCCACTGGCACTGCAGATCCTCTACTTCAGACCACGTCACATTCCGACTGTGCCACCTGATGTTGTACACTTACATGGACATCGAAGGCCCGTCCACAAACAGAACAGGCAGGAACATACAACAGTTAAACATATCTCAGAGAAAAATGCTGACCCTGACAGACTAGGCGAGGCTTTGGTCTAGAAGTGGCCCGGGCGATCAATGTCTTTTCACCAAGAACTGGATGACATTTGGGAATGTCACATTCAGAAACAGAGTCAGAGGAATTCATTCACATCTTTCACACACACCACCAAGGTTAAACACCTTGCCTCAGGGATCTGTGTTGGGTCCACTGTTGTTTGTCATGTACATCAATGATCTGGATGATGGGGTGGAAAATTGGATAAGTAAGTATGCAGATGATACTAAGATAGGTGGTGTTGTGGATAATGAAGTAGATTTTCAAAGTCTACAGAGAGATTTGGGCCATTTGGAAAAGTGGGCTGAAAGATGGCAGATGGAGTTTAATGCTGATAAGTGTGAAGTGCTACATCTTGGCAGGACAAATCAAAATAGGACGTACATGGTAAATGGTAGGGAATTGAGGAATGCTGTGGAACAGAGGGATCTAGGAATAACTGTGCATAGTTCCCTGAAGGTGGAATCGCATGTAGATAGGGTGGTAAAGAAAGCCTTTGGTGTGCTGGCCTTTATAAATCAGAGCATTGAATATAGGAGTAGGGAAGTAATGCTTAAATAAGAAGGTTAAGGGGGGACTTGATTGAGGTCTTTAAAATGATGAAAGGGATAGACAGAGTTGACGTGGATACGTTTTTCCCATTGAGGGTAGGGAAGTTTCAAACAAGAGGGCATGACATGAGAATTAAGGGACAGAGGTTTCGGGGTAACGTGAGGGGGAACTTCTTTACTCAGAGGGTGGTGGCTGTGTGGAATCAGCTTCCAGCAGAAGTGGTGGAGGCAGGATCGATTTTAACATTTAAGAGTAAAGTGGATAGGTATATGGACGTGAAGGGAATGGAGGGGTATGGTCTGAGTGCAGGTAGATGGGACTAGGGGAAAACAAATGGTCGGCACGGACTGGAAGGGCCGAGAGGGCCTGTTTCCGTGCTGTAATTGTTATATGGTTATATGGTTATATGGTTATATTGACTTTCTGGACTTTCCGGACCTCTTTCCCTGATGAAACTGCAGACAAATCAAAACTGTAAGATTGTTGTTGCCCAGTCGTGGACACCACTGGATTGAATTGGCATTAGAGAACGGTGGGCACAGTGGTGTAGCTGGTCGAGCGGCTGCCCCACAGCGCCAGAGACCCGGTTTAATCCCGACCTCCAATGCTGTGTGTGGAGTTTGCACGTTCACCCTGTGACCGCATGGGTTTTTCTCATGGACTCAGGGCTCGAAATTAACGGTTGCCTGGGTGCCAATGACCACCCAAAGTGCCGCCGGGCAACCTAAACGCCGACTCATTTTGCCCGGCTTGGCAAGCAAATACTGGTTTATACCGATAGACACATAAAACTGGAGTATCTCCGCGGGTCAGGCAGCATCTGTGGAGAATAGGAACATGACATTTTGTGTCGACGGCGGCGGCTGTATTCCTCTAGTATCTTTGATTGCGGGGCAAAGATAGGATCGGAGCGATTGACAGGTCTCGAACAGTGGCAACAGCAGCTCCACCGTCTCCTTCCTTCCGTACCCCGCCCGGCGGAAAGAGGCCTCCCACTCCCTCCCTCCCGGCCTCAGCGTGCGAGAGGGGTTGTTTTGAAAGCGCTGTTGGTGGATTTGCAGCAGTAGCTCTTGATTTGCAGGCAGCGGCCGCTATCGCCCTGATAACGTTATCGCCCCGTTAACAGCGCTTTCAAAACAACCCCTCTTGCAAGCCGAGGCCGGGAGGAGGGAGGGGGAGAGAGAGAGAGGGAGGGAGGGGGAGAGAGGGAGAGAGAGAGAGAGAGAGAGGGAGTGAGAGAGAGAGAGAGAGGGAGGGAGGGGGAGAGAGGGAGTGAGAGAGAGAGAGAGAGGGAGGGAGGGAGGGAGGGGGAGGCCTCCTTCCGCCGACTGAAGCAGCTGCAACAAAGATCCTATAGCTATAGGATCTTTGAGCTGCACCGCTCAGCCCCGCACCTTGCTGTTGGCTGGCGAGGAGATGCACACCGCCTCCCACTTTGGCTGCGGCACTTTGGCGTTGGATAGGGACGGCCAAGGCAGCGGGGCAATGTTGTCCAAGGAGCGCTGACCTTCCTTCCTCCCCACCTCCGCTACCCTTCCCCCCCTCTCTCTCTCGCATGCCCCCCTCTCCACCCCTCTTATCCTGGGACCCCTCTTCTCCATCCCGCACTGATCCCCATTCCCTCCTCTATTCAGTCCTCACTGACATCCCCTGTGCTCCCCTCCCCAATCTATGAATCACCCTACCCACCTTGCATTGATTCTCCTGCCATCCCCCCATCCATCCAACACTGACCCCCCTCCCATCCATCCAGCACTGATCCTACCATTCATCCCGTACTGACCCACCTTCCATTTACCCTGCACCAAACCCCCCCATCCATCCTGTAGTGATCTTCCCATTCATCTTTTACTGATCTCCCATTCATCCTGTACTGATCCCCTCATGCATCCTGTACTAATCCATTCATTCATCCCGTACTGATTCCCATTCATCCTGTACTGATCCCCTCATTCATCCTGCAATGATCCCCTCATTCATCCTGTAATGATCCCCCATTCCTCCTGCACTGACCACCCCCCTTTCATCCTGTACTGATCCACCCCATTCATCCTGTGCTGATCCTCGCAACCTGTAGATTTTGTTATGGATAAATTATGTGGGAAGTCAGAGTTTTTCTGTGCCAACAGCAATAACGACCCATGCTATGGCCATGTCATGGTAATTTTCGGTCCTTCACAGAAAACATGCTTGCATCAATCTGTCGTGTGCATGGTCCAGGATTTATTGACACAGGTTGATCATTTGCTGAATAATCCAACCACATTTTTGTTTGGAAGTGGAAAGAACTAATAGAAATAGCATTAATTGCAATGTGGAAAAAAAGTTGACATATTGTATTATAATTTTGCTGCATGTCATTGTGGTATATATCATGTCTTGATTGGTGAATATGTTTAGTTTGTGAGTTATTTGAAGCAAAAATAATATGTGAATGTAGACAAAAGTGCTGGAGAAACTCAGCGGATGCGGCAGCATCTATGGAGCGAAAGAAATAGGCAACGTTTCGGGCCGAAACCCTTCTTCAGACTGATGGGTTTCGGCCTGAAACATTGCCTATTTCCTTCGCTCCATAGATGCTGCTGCACCCGCTGAGTTTCTCCAGCACTTTTGTCTACCTTCGATTTTCCAGCATCTGCAGTTCCTTCTTGAACATAATATGTGAATGCTTCATTGAGCATAATTCTGACTTTGTCCGAGCACATTATCGCACGTGTCATGCAAACCGTCTTAAATGACCACCTAAACTGTCATTTGGCAACCTAAAAAGCTGTCGAGGTTGCCCGGCTGGCAACAGGGAAAAAAAGTTAAGCGAGTGCCCTGCTGGTGCTCTAGTTTTCCCCCACATTCCAAACACGTGCAGGTTTGCATGTTAATTGGCCTCTGTAAATTGCCCCCAGTGTGCAGGGAGTGGATGAGAAAATGGGATAATACAGAACCAGTGTGAACGGGTGATAGATGGTCAGCGTGGACTCGGTGGGCCGAAAGGGCTGTTTCCAATCTGTATCTCGAAACTAAAATGGTGACCACAAACAAACAGACACCCACAACCTCTTGCGCACCTCCAGCCACCGTCCAAAACATACATTCAGAGGGACAGTAAAAGACACAACTGATTCACTTCCACCACATTTGCACCACAGGTCTTCAACCAGTCCACCACCATCTCTTTCTTCACTGCACTTAAACAGAGGGCAACTCAGGAAGGAAGTTGAAATAAATCAAATCAGACAACTTCAAGAGAATTAAAAAACTTAACATCATTAGTAGAAACAATGAACTGCAGATGCTGGTTTATACCAAAGATATAAAGCGCTGGAGTAACTCAGGTCAGGAAGCATCTCTGGAGAAAAAGGTTGGATAATGTTTTAGGTCAGGATCATTCTGCGAGCCATCAATAATTGATTGCAAATCAGGATGGAATAAAGCAAAAAAAATAGCAGATTCTGGAAATCTAAAACTGTGAAAAATGCTATTTGCCTGAGATGCTGTCCACACCGGTGTGTTTGGCCCATATCCCTCCAAACTTTTCCTATCCATAGAAACTAGGTGCAGGAGCAGGCCATTCGGCCCTTCGAGCCTGCACCGCCATTCAATATGATCATGGCTGATCATCCAACTCAGTATCCTGTACCTGCCTTCTCTCCATACCCCCTGATCCCTTCAGCCACAAGGGCCACATCCAACTCCCTCTTAAATATGGCCAACGAACTGGCCTCAACTACCTTCTGTGGCAGAGAATTCCACAGATTCACCACTCTCTGTGTGAAAAACGATTTTCTCATCTCGGTCCGAAAAGACTTCCCCCTTATCCTTAAACTGTGACCCCTTGTCCTGGACTTCCCCAACAGCGGGAACAATCTTCCTGCATCTAGCCTGTCCAACCCCTTAAGAATTTTGTAAGTCTCTATGAGATCACCCCTCAATCTTCTAAATTCCAGCGAGTACAAGCCGAGTCTATCCAGTCTTTCTTCATATGGAAGTCGTGCCATACCAGGAATCAGTACCTTCTCTGTACTCCCTCTATGGCAAGAATGTCTTTCCTCAGATTAGGAGACCAAAACTGTACGCAATACTCCAGGTGTGGCCTCACCAAGACCCTGTACAACTGCAGTAGAACCTCCCTGCTCTTGTACTCAAATCCTTTTGCTATGAATGCCAACATACCATTCGCTTTCTTCACAGCCTGCTGCACCTGCATGCCTACTTTCAATGACTGGTGTACCATGACACCCAGGTCTCGCTGCATCTCCCCTTTTCCTAATCGGTCACCATTCAAATAAGTCTACCTTCCTGTTTTTGCCGCCAAAGTGGATAACCTCACATTTATCCACATTATACTGCATCTGCCGTGCATTTGCCCACTCACCCAGTCTATCCAAGTCATCCTGCAGCCTCCTAGCATCCTCCTCACAGCTAACACTGCCCCCCAGCTTCGTGTCATCCGCAAACTTCGAGATGTTGCATTTAATTCCCTCGTCCAAATCATTAATGTATATTGTAAATAGCTGGGGTCCCAGCACTGAGCCTTGCGGCACCCCACTAGTCACTGTCTGCCATCCTGAAAAGGACCCGTTCACTCCTACTCGTTGCTTCCTGTCTGTCAGCCAGTTCCCTATCCACATCAATACTGAACCACCAATACCGTGTGCTTTAAGTTTGTATACCAATCTCTTGTGTGGGACCTTGTCGAAAGCCTTCTGAAAGTCCAGATACAACACATCCATTGCTTCTCCCTTATCCACTTTACTAGTTACATCCTCAAAAAATTCAATAAGATTCGTCAGACATGATTTACCCTTCGTAAATCCGTGCTGACTTTGTCCAATGATTTCACCACTTTCCAAATGCGCTGCTATCCCATCTTTAATAATTGACTCCAGCAGTTTCCCCACTACCGATGTTAGACTAACTGATCTGTAATTCCCCATTTTCTCTCTCCCTCCCTTTTTAAAAAGTGGGGTTACATTAGCTACCCTCCAATCCTCAGGAACTACTCCAGAATCTAAAGAGTTTTGAAAAATTATCACTAAGGCATCTGCTATTTCTGGGGCTACTTCCTTAAGTACCCTGGGATGTAGCCTATCTGGCCCTGGGGATTTATCGGCCTTTAATCCATTCAATTTACCCAACACCACTTTTCCGGCTACCCTGGATTTCACTCATTTCCTCCATCTCACTTGACCCGCGATCCCCTGCTATTTCCGGCAAATTATTTATGTCTTCCTTAGTGAAGACAGAACCAAAGTTGTTATTCAATTGGTCTGCCATGTCCTTGTTCCCCATGATCAATTCACCCGTTTCTGACTGCAAGGGACCTACATTTGTTTTAACTAATCTTTTGCGCTTCACATATCGATAAAACCTTTTGCAGTCAGTTTTTGTGTTTCCTGCCAGTTTTCTTTCATACTCCATTTTCCCTTTCCTAATTAAGCCCTTTGTCCTCCTCTGTTGGTCTCTGAATTTCTCCCAGTCCCCTGGTAGGCTGCTTTTTCTGGCTAATTTGTACGCTTCATCTTTTTCTTTGATACTATCCCTGATTTCCCTCGTTATCCACAGATGCGCCACTTTCCCTGATTTATTCTTTTGCCATACTGGGATGAACAATTGTTGTAGTTCATCCATGCAGTCTTTAAATGCCTTCCATTGCATATCCACCGTCAACCCTTCAAGAATCAATTGCCAGTCCATCTTGGCCAATTCACGTCTCATACCCTCAAAGTTACCTTTCTTTAAGTTCAGGACCCGTGTTTCTGAATTAACAATGTCACTCTCCATCCTAATGAAGAACTCAACCATATTATGGTCACTCTTGCCCAAGGGGCCACGTACAACAAGGCTGCTAACTAACCCTTCCTCATTACACAATATCCAGCCTAGAATAGCCTGCTCTCTCGTTGGTTCCTCCACATGTTGGTTTAGAAAACTATCCCGCATACATTCCAAGAAATCCTCTTCCTCAGCACCCCTGCCAATTTGATTCACCTAATCTATATGTAGATTGAAGTCACCCATTATAACGGTTTTACCTTCGTTGCACGCATTTCTAATTTCCTGTTTGATGCCATCCCCAACTCCACTACTACTGTTAGGTGGCCTGTACACAACACCCACTAGCGTTTTCTCCCCCTTAGTGTTTCGCAGCTCCACCCATATCGATTCCACATCCTCCAAGCTAATGTCATTCCTTTCTATTGCGTTAATCTCCTCTCTAACCAGCAACACTACCCCACCTCCTTTTCCTCTCTGTCTATCCTTCCTGAATATTGAATATCCCTGGATGTTCAGCTCCCAGCCTTGGTCACCCTGGAGCCATGTCTCCGTGATCCCAACTATATCATAATTATTAATAGCTATCTGCACATTCAACTCATCCACCTTATTACGAATGCTCCTCGCATTGAGACACAAAGCCTTCAGGCTTGTTTTTACAACACTCTTGGCCCTTTTACAATTATGTTGAAAAGTGGCCCTTTTAGATTTTTGCCCTGGATTTCTTTTCCTGCCACTTTTCACCTTGCTACCTATTGCTCCTATCCTCATTTTACACCCCTCTGTCTCTCTGCTCACACATTTAAGAAACCCTCCACTTCTTATTCCATGTACCTGTCTAACTGCACCTTAAATGTTGGGATAGTCCCTGTCTCAGCTAACCCCTCTAGCAGCTTTTTCCAAACACCCACCACCCTTTGTGTGAAAAAGTTACCCTTCAGATTCCTTTTAAATTATTTCCCCTTCACCTTAAACCTATGGGATTAATTTAAGGATTAATCATCTTAATCTGGCAAATTTCCAAACAGGTTGTTTAAAGAATTAGTGAACATTATACTCAGCTATTTCCCCATCTTTAGGAAATGGATTTCCACCTTCTCCACCTGTGGCACTCCTGAAACGGCTGTGAATAGTTCACGTTTTTCATTCTTTACTGGGACAACATGCTGGAGGAACTCTGCTCGACAGACCCAGCATCTTATCCGTATCCATCTGGTACTCCCTCTCTGCCTCTGTACTGCTTTCTCCGAGCTATCTGTTTATGGAGAGCAGTTCTGGTCACCCTGAGTGGATGGGAAGGGGAGAGTGGTGAGGGGGAGAGGAAGAGGGCAGTTCTGGTCATCGTTTTGAGGATGGGTGGGGGTGGGAAGAGTGTATGGGGAAGGGAGATGGGGAGTGGTGAGCGGGGAAGAACAGTTCTGGTCGCCCCGTTACAGGAACCACACGGCGGGGTAGGAAGCAGAGTTCTGGAAGAGTGGTGAGGGCAGCAGAGCAGAGTCTACAGAGTCACCCTATAGAGTAGTAGAGGGGAGAGGAGGAGGGGGGTGAGGGACAGGAAGAGGGAGAGCGATGGGGGGGCGGCGTGGTGATGGGGGGTGTGAGGGGAGGGGGAGTAATGGAGAGTGAGATGGGGAATGCGGGGTGAGGGAGGAGTAATGGAGAGTGAGATGGGGGAGTGTGGGGTGAGGGGGAGTAATGGAGAGTGAGATGGGGGAGTGTGGGGTGAGTAATGGAGAGTGAGATGGGGGAGTGTGGGGTGAGGGGGAGTAATGGAGAGTGAGATGGGGGAGTGTGGGGTGAGGGAGGGGGAGTAATGGAGAGTGAGATGGGGAGTGTGGGGTGAGGGGGAGTAATGGAGAGTGAGATGGGGAGTGTGGGGTGAGGGGGAGTAATGGAGAGTGAGATGGGGAGTGTGGGGTGAGGGGGAGTAATGGAGAGTGAGATGGGGGGTGAGGGGGTAATTCTGGTCCCCCCCCCCGGGTACAGGGGCCGTTCCGGCGGGAAACCAAACGTCCGTCGACGACCCGCTCCCGCGCCGCCCAAACCCAAACATCGCGAGAAGTGAAGACGTGCTGGCGGGAATGGCGCCGGTTCCAGGGTGAAGCCGGACTGGGCCCCGTCACGTGCCGGGGGAGCAGCTGCATCTCACACTCACTGTCTGCGAGGCCGCCGCCGCCTCAGCTGCAATGTTGCCCCAGTGCGTCTGGACAAGTGTTTGGGCGGCAAAGCCCGTCCCTCACGCTTGGTTCAGAGGGACAGAGTTGTGGCTCCTCTCACTGTTTAAGGAGTGAGGTTGAAGCCAGTGATGGAAGTGCAGACACAGACACGCTCTGAGTGTGGGCTTGATGCTGCACAGAATGCAGCCGCTCTCAAACAGTCCCTGCAGCAACGTGAGGCCGATGGGCTTTGGACAAATGGCAGTGGCCACATCCCAGGAGTTTAAAATCTGTCATCATTTTACCCCAATCTCCAGACGTGACCACTGCTTTGTTTTACAAGTGGTCACAACCTACACGCGCTTGCTTCGAATGAGCTGCCAGGAACTTCAACTTGGGGAAGAGAGAAAGTGGGAGAGAGCGAGAGAGACTTGACTGAGGACCGTGATGTGGGCGGCGCCGGGACCCTCGAGTTCTCCACACCAGCCGTCGCCGACAGCACACAATGATGTACAGAAGGAAGCGTCAGGTTTGTGCCTTTATCAGTATTTTACTGTATTGTACTGTGGTAAAGCTAGTTATTTGTTGCCCAGAATGTTATTTCCTTATTCATTTATCCCATTCATCGAAACCTGTTTTTATTGCATCGCAGGTTGTAAGTTTATGTTGGAGCAGCAGCCATTAATTCCAAACAAGAACCAAAATTCAGAATTGTTGTTCTATGTACATTGGAAACTATAATCATTTTGGAATTTAAAGGACAGCTTTACAAAGAGGCAGGGTGTCTACTGAGACAATTGGGTGTTTATTGACCTACAGCAAACCCGAAATCTTCAGCTGAAGATATTTCACACTGTTGTAATAGAGATGAGGGATATCCCCGAGGGTGTCCTCGGTGTAAACCAGCATCTGCAGTTCCTTCCTACACACATGGCCATGGGGATATTTGTATGCCTGTCAATAATTGGAGTATTTGTGTACTCCGAGAGTCAGCCCTCACAACAGTAATGTGTGTAAGAAGGGACTGCAGATGCTGGTTTAAACCGAGGATAGACACAAAAAGTTGGAGTAATTCAGCGGGACAGGCAGCATCTTTGGAGAGAAGGAAGGGGTGACGTTTTGGGTCGAGACCCTTCTTCAGATTGGGAAGCTTTTAGACCTGCCTTTGAATCACTGTCCCAGCAAAGGAGTTTGAATAATCAGAGGTGTCTT
This sequence comes from Okamejei kenojei, assembly GCA_035221665.1. Lineage (NCBI taxonomy): Eukaryota > Metazoa > Chordata > Chondrichthyes > Rajiformes > Rajidae > Okamejei > Okamejei kenojei. The sequence continues at coordinate 16,544,566 of CM069167.1, read as the reverse complement.
GGCAGTTACAATATGTCCCCATTGTGATTCTCCAACGTTTTACTTGTCTGCACTGAGTAGATAATTATCAGGAAATCATTTTAGCACTTGATAATTAATTGATTATTGTGTAGGAAAGAACTGCAGATGCTGGTTTAAATCGAAGGGAAACACAATGCTGGAATAACTCAGCGGGTCGAAGGGAGACACAGAATGCTGGAGTAACTCAGTGGGTCAGGCAGCATCTCTGGAGAGAGGTAATAGGTGACGTTTTGGGTGGAGACCCTTCAGATTGATATCAGGGGAGGGGGCGTGACAAAGATAGAATGTAGTTGGAGACATTGGTGGGAGAACTGGGAAGGGGGAGGGGATGGAGAGGGAAAGCAAGGGCAATCTGAAGTTAGAGAAGTTACTGTTTTAAAGAAGGAACTGCAGATGCTGGAGAATCGAGGGTACACAAAAAGCTGGAGAAACTCAGCGGGTGCAGCAGCATCTAAGGAGCGAAGGAGATAGGCGACGTTTCGGGTCGAGACCCTTCTTCAGACTGGTCAGGGATCAGGGAAACGAGAGATATAGACGGTGATGTGGAGAGATAAGGACCAATGAATTAAAGATATGCAAAAAAGTATCAATGATAAAGGGAACAAGCCTGAAAGGAGCTCCTGACCGACATCCACTACAAACCTACTGACTCCCACAGCTACCTGGACTACTCTTCCTCCACCCTGCTTCCTGTAAGGACTCCATCCCCTATTCCCAATTCCTCCGTCTACGCCGCATATGCTCCCAGGATGAGGTGTTCCACACCAGGTCATCACAAATGGCCTCATTCTTCAGAGAACGGGGATTCCCCTCCCCCACTATTGATGAGGCTCGCACCAGGGTCTCCTCCATACCCCGCAACACTGCCCTCGCTCCCCATTCCCCACTCGCAAACAGGGCAGAGTCCCCCTGGTCCTCACCTTTCACCCCACCAGCCGGCAAATACAACATATAGTCCTCCGCCAGTTTCGCCACCTCCAACGTGACCCCTCCACCCGCCACATCTTCCCATCTCCCCCCCTGTCTGCTTTCCGCAAAGAACGCTCCCTCCGCAACTCCCTTGTCAATTCTTCCCTCCCCTCCCACTCTACCCCTTCCCCGGGCACTTTCCCTTGCAACCGCAAGAAATGCAACACTTGTCCCTTCACCTCCCCCCTCCACTCCTTTCAGGGACCCAAGCAGTCCTTCCAGGTCCGACAGAGGTTCACCTGCACCTCCTCCAACCTCATCTACTGCATCCGCTGCTCCAGATGCCAGATGATCTATATCGGTGAGACCAAGCGGAGGCTTGGCGATCGCTTCGCCGAACACCTCCGCTCGGTCCGCAATAACCAACCCGACCTCCCGGTGGCTCAGCACTTCAACTCCCCCTCCCATTCCACATCCGACCTCTCGGTCCTGGGCCTCCTCCACGGCCAGAGTGAGCAACACCGCAAGCTGGAGGAACAGCACCTCATATTCCGCTTGGGGAGTCTGCATCCTTTGGGCTTGAACATTGAATTTTCTCAATTCTGTTAACGCTTGCTGTCTCCTCCCCTTCCCACCTCTCCCTCAGCCCTCGGGCCCTGGCATTCCCTCTATCTTGCTGTCTCCTCCCCTTCCCACCTATTCCCTACAGCCTGTCTGTCTTTTTTTTGTCTAGGTAAATGTAATTGTGTTTTTTAATACTGTTTTTAACTGTGTATATGCGGGAGGGGGTGAATGGGAAGGGGAAACTTAAATCTCTTCCCTGCACGGGAGACCCGCCCTTTTCCCTGTCCGGTCTCCGTTGTCCTTAGGGCCTAGCACCGTGGAGTAACATCCAACCGGAACGACCTGGGGGCTCCAATCACGGAGCCTGCGGAGCTGCGGACTTACCACCGTGGGGCTGGCTGGCCTCGGAGCGTGGGGAGCGGTGGTGGCTCGCTGCTGCGGCCCGACCCCGGAGCTCGGATGCTCCAGCTGCAGACCGGTGGATGGGACATCGGGAGCTCGCGGGTTCGGTGGGAGACCGCTCTTCGGAGCTCCCGCAACGCAACTTCTCCAGCCCATGTCGTGGGGTTGGAACGACCCGGTGCCGGGCCGTACATCGCCCGGCGAGGCTTTAACCGCCGCGGGACATTCCAACGCCTGCCGGGGGCTGCAACATCGGGAGAAAAATGGTGCAGGGGAGAGAAAAGACTTTGCCTTCCATCACAGTGAGGAGGAGATTCACTGTGATGGATGTTTGTGTAAATTGAATTGTTTGTATGTTTTGTAGGAATTGTCTTTGTCTTTGTATGGCTGTGGAAATGGAGTTTCGTTTGAGGCTCACTGAGGTTAAAATGACATGGAATAAAATATTGTATTGTATTACCTGGCTAAGGTCAAGGCAGATGTGACTTTTCTCCAGGAGTGCGGGCTGCCACACCTCCGCTGCTATCGGAGGTGGTCGCGATGGTGGCCCCATGGACTATCAGTGTGGTCTGGGGGCAATGACTGTCGCGTTTCTGGCCTGGGGATCTTGCTGCGGGGAGGGAACTTTGCCATCACTGAGGTCAGGGAGGTGGTTGGGGGGCGTCTCCTCATGGTGGATGCTATGTACCGTGGTTCTCCGCTCCGGCTGATTAATGTGTATGCCTCACCCACCTCACGCCAGTGTTCTTCTCTGACCACTGCCTCCTTCAGGCTTCCTGTCACCTACAGGAGGACCAGAAGGTAGGCAGAGGGACGTGGAAGTTAAACATGAAGCTGTTGACCCCAGAGAACGTTGAGGAGCTAAAGAGGGAATACACATGTTGGAGAACGGTGAAGCCCCTCTTTGACTCCCCGACATTCTGGTGGGAAGCAACCAAGGAGAACATTAAGAGTTAAAGAAGGAACTGCAGATGCTGGAGAATCGAGGGTTACACAAAATGCTGGAGAAACTCAGCGGGTGCAGCAGAATCTAAGGAGCGAAGGAGATAGGCGACATTTCGGGTCGAGACCCTTCTTCAGACTGGTCAGGGATCAGGGAAACGAGTGATATAGACGGTGATGTGGAGAGATAAAGAACAATGAATGAAAGATATGCAAAAAAGTATCGATGATAAAGGGAACAAGCCATTGTAAGCTGTTTGTGGTGTGAAAATGAGAAGTTAGTGCGACTAGGGTGGGGCAGGGAGATAGAGGGAATGCCAGGGCCCGAGGGCTGAGGGAGAGGTGGGAAGGGAAGGAGACAGCAAGGGTTAACAGAATTGAGAAAATATTGAGAACATTAAGAGGTTCTTCATAGTTAAAGGGGTTCAGAGAGCAAGATAGTCAGAGGGAATTGTGCTAGGGAGAGGAGACGGTTGCCCACCTCTTTGCAGAGTGTGGATTTGCTAAAAGAGTCTGGAGAAGAATGCAAGGGTCCCTGGTAAGCTTTATCCCAAACAGCTGCATCACAGAGGACTCTGTGATTTACGGACTGTTCCCAGGGACACATTCAGAGACTGACATCGAGTGCTACTGGAGGGTCATCACCTCGGTGAAAGACACCCTTTGGTCAGCCCGAGCATTGTTCACCACCCAGCAGAGCGAGATGTCCGTCAGGGAATGTGGCCGACTGGCCCGCTGCAGACTGCAGGAGTACGTGCTGAGGGACGCACTGAAGCTCGGTGCAGCCAACGGCAAGGCTCGGTGGGGGAGGGCCACAGTCTAGGGTCCTTCAGCTGCTGGACATGGGGGGCACGGTATGTGGAGACGTCCCACAAAATAAGGGAAGGTATCCCACGCCAGTGGGCCACATGAGTGGCACGGGTGGGGGACAGATTTGTGGAATTTGGAGAAAAATATATATAACTGTATTGATCAATTTGTATAGTCTCCTAAAATGTCGGATGGATTTTCCACAAGGTTCATGTATTGTATATATTTATTAAATTAATAAAGTGTATTTAGAAATTAAAAAAAAAAAATCTGTTATCGGTTTAATATCTGATACATCCCTTATCTGGGGACCATATATTAAATTGACTTTTGGAACAGGGAGATGGAATAGGGGCTTGCTCCGTCCACTCCACGCATCGACCCAGTATTGCAGTGCCTCTGGGAATGGTGCACCTCCCTTTTGGGAGATTTTCAAAGTTCAAAAAGAAAAGACAAAAATGCCTCCTGGTGCTTGCTTAAAAGCTGCATGCGGTCTGCCTGCTGCCCTATCTCACTCTGCGTCTGTGTGCATGCGTGTGTTTCTGTCTGTGTTGACGGACTGCTCAAGTCAAATACTTTGCCTTCCTTTATTTCACCAGTGGATACTTTCAAGGGAAAAAAGGGCGCATTTCAACCCAAACTTCTGGGAAGGAGAATAAAATTCTTCAGCAAATTCTTCAATGTCACATTTGCCGGCTCAAGGTAGGACTTAGCACCACACCGCTAAGGTAGGACTCGCTGACTCTCTGACCGGGGCAGGGGTGAATTTAGCGCCTTTGCACCAATGAGCGGCCGGAGGGCGAGCCATGGTTTGGTCAATGTGGCGCACCCGTCCCCCCGACAGAAGCCCTGGCCGCACGTTCTGGGAGCGGGGACGGGAGAGCGGCCGGCGCACTGCGCTGTCGGCTGTGTATTGGCAAGGCGTCTGTTTGTCTGTCGCTAGTGTGCCTGGATGGGTCAGGGGGTGCGTGGGTACCGCCAGAGGTAATAGAAACATAGAAACATAGAAATTAGGTGCAGGAGTAGGCCATTCAGCCCTTCGAGCCTGCACCGCCATTCAATATGATCATGGCTGATCATCCAACTCAGTATCCCGTACCTGCCTTCTCTCCATACCCTCTGATCCCCTTAGCCACAAGGGCCACATCCAACTCACTCTTAAATATAGCCAATGAACTGGCCTCAACTACCCTCTGCGGCAGAGAGTTCCAGAGACTCACCACTCTCTGTGTGAAAAAAGTCTTTCTCATCTCGGTCTTAAAGGATTTCCCCCTTATCCTTAAGCTGTGACCCCTTGTCCTGGACTTCCCCAACATCGGGAACAATCTTCCTGCATCTAGCCTGTCCAACCCCTTAAGAATTTTGTAAGTTTCTATAAGATCCCCTCTCAATCTCCTAAATAGGAGATAGGCCTTATGACAAGGCCTTTGTGGATTTGCCACGAGCCAGGTTTAAGGCTGAGGAGGAGAGGCAGCAAGCAGGTGGCTGACTGGCTGGTGGAGGGGAAAGGCAAGGCCAGGTGAGCATGAGCAGAGTTTTGCGTTCCCGTTTCAAAGTTGGAACGGGAACGCACGATCGCCAGGCAAGAAGCAGTGCTGTGGCGGGCCTGCGCAGCTAGAAGCTAGCAGCCTAGCAAGCTGAACAACGACGGTGGTTGCTTACCTTAAACGCTTTCCAGTGCCATGCAGCCCCAGGTACTAAATGGCTGGTTAGCCATGACCGGGAAAGCATCCTCTGCATACATAAATCAATTCATTGACTTGCAGACTGGGAAGACCGCTTCCTGCGGCTAAGAATTGTCAAACCAAACTATGGACGTGCTCACTGCAATTGCAGGGATAGCACCAAACAAACTGTACCTCCCTCACAGGGATGGGAAATATTTGTTAACACATAAGTTGACACGGATGACTGACGTCTTGAAGTTCAGCTCCATATGGGGTTGACAATCATTAAAGAGCGCCATTACTGTGCCGTTCATGACTTCTCAGCATATTGGCTCGGCACCCCCCAGGCCAAGTACGCAGAGATTGGGATGTTAACATTGGAACATCTCTGTCCTCGGCACACTAAACCAAGTGGTTATGCTCATGGTGCTGAGTCAGCACACCGGTCCAGTTTTGCCTAGCGGTGACTGGACAAGATGATTATTCTGCAGGGAAATTACATTATGTTATGACCTAATTAGCAGAATACGCCAGGGACATTAGGTCAAACTAGAATTGCTGGCATATCCCATGGACCTTCGGTTGTATGTGGCCACACACCCACACCAGTATGTGAAGGTCACTAGAGCCTTAAGGACTCTGCACTAGCAATGATTGTTAGTCACATGAAGCCTCATAAGAGAATTTCACTACAGACCATCGCCCGGTGGTTAATATGGGTTCTGGGATACAGGAGTGAACACTGACATACAAGTCTCACTCCACCCGAGCTGCAACTATATCAGCAGCAGGGGATGGACGTTCGCGGGACCACATCCTGGCGGCTGCAGGATGGTCTAACGAACGATTCCAAACATTAGAAATACCCTTTGCCAGACCAGAGGTATTTGCCAACTCTTTGTAGGCCTGTGTTATAGTTCCTCCCGGGTGTAGGAGGTAACTATTATCAAACAAACTTAAAGCATACGGTATTAGGGGTTCAGTATTGATGTGGATAGAGAACTGGCTGGCAAACAGGAAGCAAAGAGTAGGAGTAAACGGGTCCTTTTCACAATGGCAGGCAGTAACTAGTGGGGTACCGCAGGGCTCAGTGCTGGGACCCCAGCTATTTACAATATATATTAATGATCTGGATGAGGGAATTGAATGCAATATCTCCAAGTTTGCGGATGACACTAAGCTGGGGGGCAGTGTTTCGCTGTGAGGAGGATGCTAGGAGACTGCAAGGTGACTTGGATAGGCTGGGTGAGTGGGCAAATGTTTGGCAGATGCAGTATAATGTGGATAAATGTGAGGTTATCCACTTTGGTGGCAAAAACAGGAAAGCAGACTATTATTTAAATGGTGGCCGATTAGGAAAAGGGGAGATGCAGCGAGACCTGGGTGTCATGGTACACCAGTCATTGAAAGTAGGCATGCAGGTGCAGCAGGCAGTGAAAAAAGCGAATGGTATGTTAGCTTTCATAGCAAAAGGATTTGAGTACAGGAGCAGGGAGGTTCTACTTCAGTTGTACAGGGTCTTGGTGAGACCACACCTGGAGTATTGCGTGCAGTTTTTGGTCTCCAAATCAGAGGAAGGACATTATTGCCATTAGAGGGAGTGCAGAGAAGGTTCACCAGACTGATTCCTGGGATGTCAGGACTGTCTTATGAAGAAAGACTGGATAGACTTGGTTTCTACTCTCTGGAATTTAGGAGATTAAGAGGGGATCTTATAGAAACTTACAAAATTCTTCAGGGGTTGGACAGGCTAGATGCAGGAAGATTGTTCCCGATGTTGGGGAAGTCCAGGACTAGGGGTCACAGCTTAAGGATAAGGGGGAAATCCTTTAAGACCGAGATGAGAAAGACTTTTTTCACACAGAGAGTGGTGAGTCTCTGGAACTCTCTGCCACAGAGGGTAGTTGAGGCCAGTTCATTGGCTATATTTAAGAGTGAGTTGGATGTGGCCCTTGTGGCTAAGGGGATCAGAGGGTATGGAGAGAAGGCAGGTACGGGATACTGAGTTGGATGATCAGCCATGATCATATTGAATGGCGGTGCAGGCTCGAAGGGCTGAATGGCCTACTCCTGCACCTAATTTCTATGTTTCTATGTTTCTATCACTATGTGTCCATAATAGCATCAACATGTCTATGCCTATGTCATGTCTGAATGCATTATTAAAATTAGCTCTTCACTGATGCAGTGTGTGATGCATGACTCGTCCACAGCATGAAATCACAGAGCTTTGAAATCTTCACGTAGTCACTCACGTGACTCCGAAGTAAAATAGTAAGATTAAACGAGAACTTACCAGTTTGAAGTTTGATCCTTATTTTATGAGGAGTTACGATGAGGGATTAACTGCCCTCTGCTCCCAACCCTCTATATAAGGATCAACTGGTATTTTAGTTCTCTTATCTTACTATACATTCAGTCAACTTCTGTTATCTGTGATTTCACACCGCTGCTTTGAAGAATGTCACGCACGCGTGCTGGCGGGGTCTTCACGTAATCCCTCATCGTAACTCCTCATAAAATAAGGATCAAACTTCAAACTGGTAAGTTCTCGTTTAATCTTACTATTAGTGTGCATAATTCCAGCACGTGGTATTGGAGGTAGGGTATTGACATGGATAAAGAACTGGTTGTCAGACAGGAAGCAAAGCGTAGGAATTAACGGGTCCTCTTCTGAATGGCAGGCAGTGACAGGTGGGGCCCCGCAAGGCTCAGTGTTGGCACCCCAGTTATTTGTAATATATATTAACGATTTAGACGAGGGACTTAAATGTAATCTCCAAGTTTGCGGATGACCCAAAGCTGGGTGGCAGTGTGAGCTGTGAGGAGGATGCTATGAGGCTGCAGGGTGATTTGGGATAGGTTGGGTGAACGGGCAGATGCAATATAATGTGGATAAATGTGAGGTTATTCACTTTGGTGGCAAGAACAGGATGGCAGATTATTATCTGAATGGTGTCAAATTTAGGAGAAGGGGAGGTGCAACGAGACCTGCGTGTGCTTGTACATTAGTCACTGAAAGTAAGCATGCAGATACAGCAGGCAGTGAAGAAAGCTTCATAGAAACATAGAAAATAGGTGCAGGAGGAGGCCATTCGGCCCTTCGAGCCAGCACCGCCATTCAATATGATCATGGCTGATCGTCCGCTATCAATAACCCGTGCCTCCCTTCTCCCCATATCCCTTGACTCCACTAACCCCTAGAGCTCTATCCAACTCTCTCTTAAATCCATCCAGTGATTTGGCCTCCACTGCCCTCTGTGGCAGGAATTCCATAAATTCACAACTCTCTGGGTAAAAAAGTTTTTTTCTCAGCTCAGTCTTAAATGACCTCCCCTTTATTCTAAGACTGTGCCCCCTGGTTCTGGACTCGCCCAACATTGGGAACATTTGTCCTGCATCTAGCTTGTCCAGTCCTTTTATAATTTTATATGTTTTTATGAGATACCCCCTCATCCTTCATTGCGAGAGGATCTGAGTTTAGGAGCAAGGAGGTCCTACTGCAGTTGTATAGGGCCCTGGTGAGACCGCACCTGGAGTATTGTGTGCAATTCCGGTCTCCTAAATTGAGGAAGGATATTATTGCTATTGAGGGACTGCAGCGTAGGGTCACCAGGTTATTTCCCGGATGGTGGGACTGACATATGATGAAAGAATGGGTCGACTGGGCTTGTATTCGTTGGAATTTAGAAGGATGAGAGGGGATCTTATAGAAACACATAACATTTTTAAAGGATTAGAGAGGCCCACAGGAGCCGTTGGAAGAGGAGGAGGGGGAGGAGCGACACCCGACCGGTAAGCTTCAAAATCTAGCGCGGGGCTTGTTTTCTTTCAGAGGCCCACAGGAGCCGTTGGAAGAGGAGGAGGGGGAGGAGCGACACCCATAAGGAGCGCGGGGCTTGTTTTTTCAGAGGCCCACAGGAGCCGTTGGAAGAGAAGGAGGGGAGGAGCGACACCCGACCGGTAAGCTTTCAAAATCTAGCGCGGGGCTTGTTTTCTTTCAGAGGCCCACAGGAGCCGTTGGAAGAGGAGGAGGGGGAGGAGCGACACCCGACCGGTAAGCTTCAAAATCTAGCGCGGGGCTTGTTTTCTTTCAGAGGCCCACAGGAGCCGTTGGAAGAGGAGGAGGGGGAGGAGCGACACCCGACCGGTAAGCTTCAAAAATCTAGCGCGGGGCTTGTTTTCTTTCGGAGGCCCACAGGAACCAGGGGCCACAGTCTTAGAATAAAGGGGAGGTCATTTAGGACTGAGGTGAGAAAAAAAGTTTTCACCCAGAGAGTTGTGAATTTATGGAATTCTCTGCCAGTGGGAAGTGGAGGCCAAATCACTGGATGGATTTAAAAGAGAGTTAGATAGAGCTCTAGGGGCTAATGGAGTTGAGGAATATGGGGAGAAGGCAGGCACGGGTTATTGATAGGCGACGATCAGCCATGATCACAATGAATGGCGGTGCTGGCTCGAAGGGCCGAATGGCCTCCTCCTCACCTATTTTAACCATATAACCATATAACAATTACAGCACGGAAACAGGCCCTCTCGGCCCTTCCAGTCCGTGCCGACCATTTTCTATGTTTCTGTGATTGGACAGGCTAGATGCAGCAAAAATATTCCCCGTATTGGGGGCGTCCAGAACCAGGGGTCACAGTATAAGAATAAGTGGTTGGCCAGTTAGGACTGAGATGAGGAAAAACGTTTTCACCCAGAGAGTTGTGAATTCGTGGAATTCTCTGCCACGGCAGGCAGTGGATGCCAATTCACTGGATGTTTTAAAGAGAGTTAGATTTAGCTCTTAGGGCTAAGGGAATCAGGGGATATGGGGAAAAAGCCGGAACGGGGTACTGATTATGGAATATCAGCCATGATCATATTGAAAGGCAGTGCTGGTTCGAAGGGCCGAATGGCCTACTCCTGCATCTATTTTCTATGTTTCTATCATATTGAATGACGATGCTGCCTCAAAGGGCCAAATGGCCTACTCCTGCATTTATGTTTCAGAGGGGGCGTGAGATAACCATCCGAGCCGCAAGGAATGCTGAAAGCCACGGTGGGGGGTGTTGTGTTTGCCAGAATTTGCAGCTGAAGGAGATGAGACGGAGCCGTTCACACCTTTTGTTTGTTTGCTTTTTTTCCTCTGTGTCATTACAATGGCTCAGTGGCTGCGCTTCCCTTGGAGAGGCTGCCTTGCCTGTATTTGTGAGACGCAGGCAGGCAGGCCTCACCTCACAGGGTTCACTTTTTTTTGAAACCCTTCAATTTGTGCTCGCCCCATGCGATCAGGACCCACCCCAACAGTGGTGTGAGCATTGGATTCTCCAATTTGAGGTAAAAAGGCAACAGCCCTCCCTCGTCTCTCTCTTCCTCACATCGTGTTAATATGGTGATAATAGTGACAGTTAACAAGTGCTTAACAATGACCGTTAACGGATCGTTTTCTTCTCAGAGGAATGTTTGACCGCACTGGGCCTGTACTCTCTGGAGGGTACACAAAAAGCTGGAGAAACTCAGCGGGTGCAGCAGCATCTAAGGAGCGAAGGAGATAGGCGATGTTTCGGGTTGAGACCCTTCTGTCTGAAGAAGGGTCTCGACCCGAAACGTCGCCTATCTCCTTCGCTCCTTAGATGCTGCTGCACCCGCTGAGTTTCTCCAGCTTTTTGTGTACCCTCGATTCTCCAGCATCTGCAGTTCCTTCTTTAAAACTGTACTCTCTGGAGTTTAGAGGGACGATGGGGATCTCATTGCAACTTAGCGAATAGTGAAAGGCTTGGATAGAGTGGATGTGGAGAGGACGTTTGCACTAGTGGGAGAGCCTAAGATGAGAGCCATAGCCTCCGAATTAAAGGACGTTCCTTCAGGAAGGAGATGAGGAGGAATTTCTTTAGACAGAGGACGGTGAAACTGGAATTCTTTGCCGCAGAAGTCAATGGATATTTTTAAGGCAGATATAGATAGATTGATTCTCGATTAGTACGGGATAGATCAGCCATGATGGAATGGCAGAGTCTTTGACAGTTTCTGTACACGGACCTTACAGTGGGCAGGTGGGCCGAGCTCTTGACAAAGGGCGGAACGGGGCCCGAGGGGGCGAGTGGCCTGCTCCCACGGGTAAGCACGGGTGGCCCCTAACCCTCCGCCGCTCGAGAAACTCGGCCGCAAGAAACGTCACTCGCTCGCAGCCGTGGGCTCGGCGTGACAAAGAAGTGGTCGGTGCAGCCTCTCTCCCTCCCTTCCTGCTGCGGCAGCCAGCCTTGTGTCTGCGCCCGTGACGTCGCCACAGGCAAGCACCGTCCCTCCCGTCTGATTGGAGGGGTTGCAAGAGTTTTACATATTCAGGGCAAAGTTTGAGGAAAATGGGGGAGGGTGGGGGGGGAGGCTGAGCGTGCGGGCCGGGGGGAGAAACGCCACCAAACGGTGACAGGGCTGGCGAGGGAGGCCTTTGCAGGCCCCCAGGCTGGCTCGGAAGCGGGAGGGCAGGCAGGATGTGAAAGGGTGCGCGCAGTTGCGGGTATCGCTTCTCGGCCTTTTGGCTAAGATCAAGTGTAGTATCTGTTCTTATGTGAAAGAGACTATCTGTTCTTATCAGAACAGTTCTGGCGGTTCCTTGAGGACAAGGGCTGTGGATTGCGGAGCGAAATCGTTGAGGAGTCGGTCGGCTGCAGGCTTAGAGGTGGATCCATGCTGGTTGGGAAACCAACCTAACACCTTATTCAGCCACAATGTCAGCAGGAGCAGGAGCAGGAGCAGGAGTGCAGGGTATTCGGAATACCCTGCGAATAAGCGTCAAGGACCTCAGCAAGGGGAACCCCTTCTCACGAGACCTGTTCGTGAAGAAGGTCTTGCTAGAGGCCTGCAAATTCGAGGCCAAGGACATCTACTGCCTCCAGGATTTTCCGGGTAACGGATATTTTGATGTTACCTTCAAGTATCCAACGGGATGGCAGAAGGTGATGGAAGTCTTCCGGGAGAGGGGAAATGAAGCTCCGCTGTCGCTGCTGAAAGTGCAGCCGCTCTTCACCCTCCCCACCCAGAAGGAAAGGTTCATTACGGTGCACATGTTTAACCCACATGTGCCCGTAGTGGATGTCCTCACCTTCCTTGCTCGTTACGTTGAGGGAACAGGAAACTGTGTGGACGTCAAGGACATGCACGGGATTTGGACCAGCAAGCGGCAAGTCAAGGTAAAGCTGAGGGTGGACAAGGATGGAGAAATCGTCCACCCCCCCTCGGTTTTCGCGATTGGAGGAAACCGAGGGTACTTGAGCTATGTAGGGCAACCCAGGCTGTGCAGGAAATGCAACAAACCTGGGCATGTGATGGCCCAATGCACTGCAGTTGTCTGCAAAAACTGCAAGATGGAGGGCCATGAGACAAAGGACTGTCAGGCCAGCAAGAACTGCAACCTGTGCGGGGAGGCAGGCCACCTTTACAGGGCTTGCCCTAAAAGAGCCTGCACCTACGCACAGGCAACAAGAGGAGCTGCTGCCAGCACCCCAAAGGGGGGTGAGGCACCCCCCACCACTGCCAAGACCCCAGCAGAAAGAGGGAACACGGACGAGGACAGCCCGACCACCTCGAGGCCCCAAGTGCCAGAAGGAGACGCCCAGCATCCTGCCCAGGAGGGAGAGTCGATGGAGGAGGGGGAACAGCAGGAGAAATGGACAATGGTGAAGTATAAGAAGAGGGGTCAGCCCAAAGAGCCAAGGCCGGAAAAGAGTGGTAAGTCCAAAAGAAAATCACAAAAAAGGTGTCTTTCTCTTACAGAAGGCAGCAACCTCTCCTCCTCGTCGGAGGATGAGGCGACCGGGAAGTCCCAACGAGGGAGGCAGAGGAAGAAAACGGGGGAGGAAAAGGAGACCGAGAGCAGAGAAGTGGCCAAAGGGCTCCAGCCCCAGGACATCGGGAGCAGCGCAGTGGTTGAGGGGCTCCAGGCCCCGGAGACAGGAATCATCACAACGGCAAGTGGACCCCAGCTCCAGGGGACTGGGAGCAGTGCAACGGCCGATGGGCCCCAGCTCCGGGCGACCGGGAGCATTGCAGCGGCCGATGGGCCACAGCTCCGGGCGACCGGGAGCATTGCAGCGGCCCATGGGCCCCAGCTCCGGGCGACCGGGAGCAGCGCAGAGGCCATTGGGCCCCAGCTCCGGGCGACCGGGAGCAGCGCAGAGGCCATTGGGCCCCAGCTACAGAAGACAAAGGAAGGCGGCATGCCCAAAAGGGGGTGGAACGAGAAGGCCCCCCGCAACGACAACTTTGGTTACGCCACCTGATACTCACCTCACCGCTGGATTCCTGAGCCCAGGAAAGCTGAGGCAATTCACCGAAGCGGTGGGGATGATGGGACATGGAAATGGCCAGTGACTCTAAAGACAATGGAGCTCAAACTGGCATCTTTAAACGTGCGCAGTATAAAGAGCACTGCGCGATGTGTTAATGCCTTACAGTACCTGGCCAAGGTCAAGGCAGATGTGACTTTTCTTCAGGAGTGCGGGCTGCCACACCTCCGCTGCTATCGGAGGTGGTCGCGATGGTGGCCCCACGGACTGTCTGTGTGGTCGGGGGGAAATGACTGTCGTGCTTCCGGCCTGGGGATTTTGCTGCGGGGAGGGAACTTCACCATCACTGAGGTCAAGGAAGTGGTTGGAGGGCGTCTCTCCTCGTGGTGGATGTTATGTACCGTGGCTCTCCGCTCCGGCTGATAAATGGTATGCCTCACCCACGCAGAGCGAGCGGCTGGCCGTTCTCCAGCAGCTCCCAGTGCTGCTGGCCACGTCCCGGCAGCTCGTTCTGGCCGGTGACTTCAACTGCATCATTGATGCGGCTGGACGATCCGGCAGTGCCGACAGCAGACTGGACAGCACGTCCAAGTTTCTGATGGAGATGGTAAAAGACGCAAAGCTGCGTGACGCCTTCAGCGACCCTGCAGGCGGGTCCCAGCCGCAGTTCACTTGGTCGAGATCGGACGGTTTAGCCCGATCCCGGATAGACTTCGTCTTCACGACGAAGGCCGTCACGGTGAGACACACTGACCTCACGCCAGTGTTCTTCTCCGACCACTGCCTACTTCAGGCTTCCTGTCACCTACGGGAGGACCGGAAGGCAGGCAGAGGGACGTGGAAGTTAAACACGAAACTGTTGACCCCAGAGAATGTCGAGGAGCTAAAGAGGGACTACGCATGTTGGAGAACGGTGAAGCCCCTCTTTGACTCCCCCACACTCTGGTGGGAAGCAACCAAGGAGAACATTAAGAGGTTCTTCATAATTAAAGGGGTTCAGAGAGCAAGACAGAGTCAGAGGGAATTGTGCCAACTCCAGACAGATTTGCAGCAACTGCTCCTTCTGCAGTCGAGCGGGGTGGATGTGAGGGAGGAACTTAGAGAGTTGAAGGACCGGCAAGCTCAGCTCTTCACCTCTGAATCCTCCAAGATCATCTTCCGATCTAGGGTCCGCCATGTGGAGCAGGATGAGACGTGCTCACGTTTCTTCTTCCATAAGGTTCACAGGGGAGCTCTGTGATGAACAGCCTTAGGGAGGAGGACGGCACGGTAGCATCCTCACAGACAGACGTGCTGAGGATCTGCAAATCCTTTTACACAGATTTGTATGACCAAAAGACCACAGACAGTACCTCCTCCCAGAACTTCCTGTCCTCAATCACGGAGGTCTTGGAGGACAGCAAGCGGGAGAGTCTGGACCAACCACTGACCCTAGAGGAGCTGACTGGCTCCATCCGTTCCTTTGACTCGAATAAAACTCCCGGAAGCGATGGCTTACCGGCTGAGTTGTATTTGGCTCTGTGGGACTGGATGGGCCCGGACCTGCTAGAAGTGTACAACAACATGCTTCTGGCTGGTAGCATGTCAGACTCCATGAGGAAGGGCAACATCACCCTAATCTACAAGCAGAAGGGGGAGATGAAGGACATAAAGAATTGGAGACCCATAACACTCTTGAATGTGGACTACAAGATCCTGTCCAAGGCCATCGCCAACCGGGTCAAGTCTGCTCTGGGACAGGTGATCCACCCGGACCAAACCTGTGCTGTACCTGGCAGGAAAATCTCAGACAGCCTAGCGCTGCTGAGAGATACCATCGCCTACGTGCAGGACAGACGGGTGGATGCCTGCCTAGTCAGCTTGGACCAGGAGAAGGCCTTGACCAGGATTTCGCACACGTACATGAGGGACGTGCTCTCCAAAATGGGTTTTGGGGAGGGAATCAGGAATTGGATCAAACTGCTCTACACCAACATCCGTAGTGCAGTCCAAATCAATGGGTGGGAATCAGACAGTTTTCCCTGTAAGGTCTGGAGTTAGGCAGGGTTGCCCTCTCTCTCCTGTCTTGTTTGTCTGCTGTATTGAACCTTTTGCTGAATCCATCAGGAAGGATGCGGGCATAAGAGGAGTGACATTGCCAGGCAGTGGGGGCATTCAAGTAAAGACCTCCCTGTACATGGACGATGTCGCTGTCTTCTGCTCGGATCCAGGGTCGGTTCGCAGACTGATTAGTATCTGCGACCAGTTTGAGTCGGCCACGGGAGCCAGGGTGAACCGCAGGAAGAGCGAGGCCATGCTCTTTGGCAACTGGCCTGACAGATCTTCCGTCCCCTTCACCATCAAGCCTGACTTCTTAAAGGTGCTGGGGATCTGGTTCGGGGGGGCTGAGGCATGTAACAAAAATTGGCTGGAGCGGATAGCCAGGGTGGGGAGGAAGCTGGAGCTGTGGAGGCAACGCTCCCTCTCCATAACGGGAAAGAATTTGGTCATCAGGTGTTGAGGTGCTCTCGGGGCTGCTGTACTTGGCACAAGTGTGGCCTGTCCCTCCCTCATACGCCACAGGGATCACCCGGGCCATCTTCCACTTCATCTGGGGGTCGAGGATGGACCGGGTGCGACGGGCTACAATGTACAAGTCGGCAGACAACGGGGGTAAAAGCGTGCCCAACGTCGCCCTCATTCTGATGGCCACCTTCGTGTGTGGCTGCATCAGGCGGAGTGTAGAGCCAAGGCACGTGGGCACCAAGTGTCACTACCTGCTGAGGTTCTACCTGTCCCCGGTGTTGAGAAGGATGGGCCTGGCGCAGGTGCCACGCAATGTGCCAGTCAGCTGGACATTGCCGCCCCATCTGTCGTCGGTGGAAGGGTTCTTCCGGACCAACACCTTTGACCACATGTCCATCGGGCAGTGGTCAGCACAGAATGTCCTGCAGGCACTGCAGGGAAAGGACTCTATGGACCGGTGGCGTGGTTCCCTGAGCAGACTGCCCAGCTCGTCTGGCAAAATGCCTCATCGCCAGAACTCACCAACAAGCACCAAGACCTGGCTTGGCTGGCGGTGAGGGGAGCCCCCCAGTCAGATCCTTCCTGCACCGTCGGAACCTCACTACCAGCGCACGCTGCCCTCGGGACGGCTGCTATGGCGAGGAGACGGTTGCCCACCTCTTCACAGAGTGTGGGTTTGCTAAAAGAGTCTGGAGAAAAATGCAAGGGTCCCTGGTACGCTTTATCCCGAACAGCTCCGTCACAGAGGACTCTGTGATTTACGGACTGTTCCCAGGGACACATTCAGAGACTGACATCGAGTGCTGCTGGAGGGTCATCAACTCGGTAAAAGACGCCCTTTGGTCTGCCCGAGCATTGTTCACCACCCAGCAGAGCGAGATGTCCGTCAGGGAATGTTGCCGACTGGCCCGCTGCAGACTGCAGGAGTACGTGCTGAGGGACGCACTGAAGCTCGGTGCAGCCAACGCCAAGGCTCGGTGGGGGAGGGCCACAGTCTAACGCCCTTCCGCTGCTGGACATGGGGGGGTACAGTATTGTGGAGACGCCCCTCAATATAAGGGAAGGTATCCCACGCCATTGTGGCATGAGTGGGGGACTGATTTGTGGAAACTTGGGAAAAAGAAAATGTCTAAACTGTATTGATCTATTGTACAGCCTCCGAAAATGTCGGATGGATTTTCCGCAAGGTTAATGTATTGTATATATTTATCATTCGAATAAAGTATATTTTGAAATAAAAAAAAAAAAAAAAAAAAATCTGTTCTTATGTGAAAGAGACTACCTGTTCTTATCAGAACAGTTCTGGCGGTTCCTTGGGGACAAGGGCTGTGGATTGCGGAGCGAAATCGTTGAGGAGTCGGTCGGCTGCAGGCTTAGAGGTGGATCCATGCTGGTTGGGAAACCAACCTAACACCTTATTCAGCCACAATGTCAGCAGGAGCAGGAGGAGCAGGAGCAGGAGTGCAGGGTATTCGGAATACCCTGCGAATAAGCGTCAAGGACCTCAGCAAGGGGAACCCTTCTCACGAGACCTGTTCGTGAAGAAGGTCTTGCTAGAGGCCTGCAAATTCGAGGCCAAGGACATCTACTGCCTCCAGGATTTTCCGGGTAACGGATATTTTGATGTTACCTTCAAGTATCCAACGGGATGGCAGAAGGTGATGGAAGTCTTCCGGAGAGGGGAAATGAAGCTCCGCTGTCGCTGCTGAAAGTGCAGCCGCTCTTCACCCTCCCCACCCAGAAGGAAAGGTTCATTACGGTGCACATGTTTAACCCACATGTGCCCGTAGTGGATGTCCTCACCTTCCTTGCTCGCTACGTGGAGGGAACAGGAAACTGTGTGGACGTCAAGGACATGCACGGGATTTGGACCAGCAAGCGCAAGTCAAGGTAAAGCTGAGGGTGGACAAGGATGGAGAAATCGTCCACCCCCCCTCGGTTTTCGCGATTGGAGGAAACCGAGGGTACTTGAGCTATGTAGGGCAACCCAGGCTGTGCAGGAAATGCAACAAGCCTGGGCATGTGATGGCCCAATGCACTGCAGTTGTCTGCAAAAAACTGCAGGATGGAGGGCCATGAGACAAAGGACTGTCAGGCCAGCAAGAACTGCAACCTGTGCGGGGAGGCAGGCCACCTTTACAGGGCTTGCCCTAAAAGAGCCTGCACCTACGCACAGCAACAAGAGGAGCTGCTGCCAGCACCCCAAAGGGGGGTGAGGCACCCCCCACCACTGCCAAGACCCCAGCAGAAAGAGGGAACACGGACGAGGACAGCCCGACCACCTCGAGGCCCCAAGTGCCAGAAGGAGACGCCCAGCATCCTGCCCAGGAGGGAGAGTCAATGGAGAGGGGGAACAGCAGGAGAAATGGACAATGGTGAAGTATAAGAAGAGGGGTCAGCCCAAAGAGCCAAGGCCAGAAAAGAGTGGTAAGTCCAAAAGAAAATCACAAAAAAGGTGTCTTTCTCTTACAGAAGGCAGCAACTCTCCTCCCCTCGTCGGAGGATGAGGCGACCGGGAAGTCCCAACGAGGGAGGCAGAGGAAGAAAACGGGGGAGGAAAAGGAGACCGAGAGCAGAGAAGTGGCCAAGGGGCTCCAGCCCCAGGACATCGGGAGCAGTGCAGTGGTTGAGGGGCTCCAGCCCCCGAAAACAGGAATCATCGCAACGGCAAGTGGACCCCAGCTCCAGGGGACTGGGAGCAGTGTAACGGCCGATGGGCCCCAGCTCCGGGCGACCGGGAGCATTGCAGTGGCCGATGGGCCACATCCGGGCGACCGGGAGCATCGCAGCGGCCATGGGCCCCAGCTCCGGGCGACCGGAGCAGCGCAGAGGCCATTGGGCCCCAGCTCCGGGCGACCGGGAGCAGCGCAGAGGCCATGGGCCCAGCTACAGAAGACAAAGGAAGCGGCATGCCCAAAAGGGGGTGGAACGAGAAGGCCCCCCGCAACGACAACTTTGGTTTATGCCACCTGATACTCACCTCACCGCTGGATTCCTGAGCCCAGGAAAGCTGAGGCAAATTCACCGAAGCGGTGGGGATGATGGGACATGGAAATGGCCAGTGACTCTAAAGACAATGGAGCTCAAACTGGCATCTTTAAAACGTGCGCAGTATAAAGAGCACTGCGCGATGTGTTAATGCCTTACAGTACCTGGCCAAGGTCAAGGCAGATGTGACTTTTCTTCAGGAGTGCGGGCTGCCACACCTCCGCTGCTATCGGAGGTGGTCGCGATGGTGGCCCCACGGACTGTCGGTGTGTGGTCGGGGGGAAATGACTGTCGTGCTTCCGGCCTGGGGATTTTGCTGCGGGGAGGGAACGTCACCATCACTGAGGTCAAGGAAGTGGTTGGAGGGCGTCTCCTCGTGGTGGATGTTATGTACCGTGGCTCTCCGCTCCTGGCTGATAAATGTGTATGCCTCACCCACGCAGAGCGAGCGGCTGGCCGTTCTCCAGCAGCTCCCAGTGCTGCTGGCCACGTCCCGGCAGCTCGTTCTGGCCGGTGACTTCAACTGCATCATTGATGCGGCTGGACGATCCGGCAGTGCCGACAGCAGACTGGACAGCACGTCCAAGTTTCTGATGGAGATGGTAAAAGACGCAAAGCTGCGTGACGCCTTCAGCGACCCTGCAGGCGGGTCCCAGCCGCAGTTCACTTGGTCGAGATCGGACGGTTTAGCCCGATCCCGGATAGACTTCGTCTTCACGACGAAGGCCGTCACGGTGAGACACACTGACCTCACGCCAGTGTTCTTCTCCGACCACTGCCTCCTTCAGGCTTCCTGTCACCTACGGGAGGACCGGAAGGCAGGCAGAGGGACGTGGAAGTTAAACACGAAACTGTTGACGACCCCAGAGAATGTCGAGGAGCTAAAGAGGGACTACGCATGTTGGAGAAACGGTGAAGCCCCTCTTTGACTCCCCCACACTCTGGTGGGAAGCAACCAAGGAGAACATTAAGAGGTTCTTCATAATTAAAGGGGTTCAGAGAGCAAGACAGAGTCAGAGGGAATTGTGCCAACTCCAGACAGATTTGCAGCAACTGCTCCTTCTGCAGTCGAGCGGGGTGGATGTGAGGGAGGAAACTTAGAGAGTTGAAGGACCGGCAAGCTCAGCTCTTCACCTCTGAATCCTCCAAGATCATCTTCCAATCTAGGGTCGCCATGTGGAGCAGGATGAGACGTGCTCACGTTTCTTCTTCCATAAGGTTCACAGGGGGAGTTCTGTGATGAACAGCCTAGGGAGGAGGACGGCACGGTAGCATCCTCACAGACAGACGTGCTGAGGATCTGCAAATCCTTTTACACAGATTTGTATGACCAAAAGACCACAGACAGTACCTCCTCCCAGAACTTCCTGTCCTCAATCACGGAGGTCTTGGAGGACAGCAAGCGGGAGAGTCTGGACCAACCACTGACCCTAGAGGAGCTGACTGGCTCCATCCGTTCCTTTGACTCGAATAAAACTCCCGGAAGCGATGGCTTACCGGCCGAGTTGTATTTGGCTCTGTGGGACTGGATGGCCCGGACCTGCTAGAAGTGTACAACAACATGCTTCTGGCTGGTAGCATGTCAGACTCCATGAGGAAGGGCAACATCACCCTAATCTACAAGCAGAAGGGGGAGATGAAGGACATAAAGAATTGGAGACCCCATAACACTCTTGAATGTGGACTACAAGATCCGGTCCAAGGCCATCGCCAACCGGGTCAAGTCTGCTCTGGGACAGGTGATCCACCCGGACCAAACCTGTGCTGTACCTGGCAGGAAAATCTCAGACAGCCTAGCGCTGCTGAGAGATACCATCGCCTACGTGCAGGACAGACGGGTGGATGCCTGCCTAGTCAGCTTGGACCAGGAGAAGGCCTTCGACAGGATTTCGCACACGTACATGAGGGACGTGCTCTCCAAAATGGGTCTTGGGGAGGGAATCCGAAATTGGATCAAACTGCTCTACACACCAACATCCGTAGTGCAGTCCAAATCAATGGGTGGGAATCAGACAGTTTCCCTGTAAGGTCTGGAGTTAGGCAGGGTTGCCCTCTCTCTCCTGTCTTGTTTGTCTGCTGTATTGAACCTTTTGCTGAATCCATCAGGAAGGATGCTGGCATAAGAGGAGTGACATTGCCAGGCAGTGGGGGCATTCAAGTAAAGACCTCCCCCTGTACATGGACGATGTCGCTGTCTTCTGCTCGGATCCAGGGTCGGTTCGCAGACTGATTAGTATCTGCGACCAGTTTGAGTCGGCCACGGGAGCCAGGGTGAACCGCAGGAAGAGCGAGGCCATGCTCTTTGGCAACTGGCCTGACAGATCTTCCGTCCCCTTCACCATCAAGCCTGACTTCTTGAAGGTGCTGGGGATCTGGTTCGGGGGGGCTGAGCATGTAACAAAAATTGGCTGGAGCGGATAGCCAGGGTGGGGAGGAAGCTGGAGCTGTGGAGGCAACGCTCCCTCTCCATAACGGGAAAGAATTTGGTCATCAGGTGTGAGGTGCTCTCGGGGCTGCTGTACTTGGCACAAGTGTGGCCTGTCCCTCCCTCATACGCCACAGGGATCACCCGGGCCATCTTCCACTTCATCTGGGGGTCGAGGATGGACCGGGTGCGAACGGGCTACAATGTACAAGTCGGCAGACAACGGGGGTAAAAGCGTGCCCAACGTCGCCCTCATTCTGATGGCCACCTTCGTGTGTGGCTGCATCAGGCGGAGTGTAGAGCCAAGGCACGTGGGCACCAAGTGTCACTACCTGCTGAGGTTCTACCTGTCCCCGTGTTGAGAAGGATGGGCCTGGCGCAGGTGCCACGCAATGTGCCAGTCAGCTGGACATTGCCGCCCCATCTGTCGTCGGTGGAAGGGTTCTTCCGGACCAACACCTTTGACACATGTCCCATCGGGCAGTGGGTCAGCACAGAATGTCCTGCAGGCACTGCAGGGAAAGGACTCTATGGACCCGGTGGCGTGGTTCCCCTGAGCAGACTGCCCAGCTCGTTCTGGCAAAATGCCTCATCGCCAGAACTCACCAACAAGCACCAAGACCTGGCTTGGGCTGGCGGTGAGGGGGAGCCCCTCCCCAGTCAGATCCTTCCTGCACCGTCGGAACCTTCACTACCAGCGCACGCTGCCCTCGGGACGGCTGCTATGGCGAGGAGACGGTTGCCCACCTCTTTCACAGAGTGTGGGTTTGCTAAAAGAGTTCGGAGAAAAATGCAAGGGTCCCTGGTACGCTTTATCCCGAACAGCTCCGTCACAGAGGACTCTGTGATTTACGGACTGTTCCCAGGGACACATTCAGAGACTGACATCGAGTGCTGCTGGAGGGTCATCAACTCGGGTAAAAGACCGCCTTTGGTCTGCCCGAGCATTGTTCACCACCCAGCAGAGCGAGATGTCCGTCAGGGAATGTTGCCGACTGGCCCGCTGCAGACCTGCAGGAGTACGTGCTGAGGGACGCACGGAAGCTCGGTGCAGCCAACGCTAAGGCTCGGTGGGGGGGGAGGGCCACAGTCCTAAGGCCCTTCCGCTGCTGGGACATGGGGGGTACAGTATTGTGGAGACGCCCCTCAATATAAGGGAAGGTATCCCACGCCATTGTGGCATGAGTGGGGGACTGATTTTGTGGAAACTTGGGAAAAAGAAAAATGGTCTAAACTGTATTGATCTATTGTACAGCCTCCGAAAATGTCGGATGGATTTTCCGCAAGGTTAATTGTATATATTTATCATTCGAATAAAGTATATTTTGAAATAAAAAAAAAAAAAAAAAAAAAAAGTAGTATCTGTTCTTATCAGTTTAATATCTGATACGTCCCTTATCTAGGGACCATATATTAAATTGATTTTTGGAACAGGGAGATGGAATAGGGGCTTGCTCCTATTTTCAAAGTTCAAAAAGAAGAGAACAAAAATGCCTCCTGGTGCTTGCTTAAAAGCAGCATGTGCTCTGCCTGCTGCCCTCTCTCACTCTGCGTGGCGCGCCTGCGTGTCTGTCTGTGTTGACGGACTGCTCAAGTCAAATACATTCTGAGAAGGGTCTCGACCCGAAACGTCGCCTATTCTCCTTCGCTCCTTAGATGCTGCTGCACCCGCTGAGTTTCTACAGCTTTTTGTGTACCCTCGATTCTCCAGCATCTGCACTTCCTTCTTTAAAACTTTGCCTTCCTTTATTTCACCAGTCGATACTTTCCAAGGGAAAAGAGGACGCATTTTCAACCCAAACTTCTGGAAGGAGAAAAGAATTCTTCAGCAAATTCTTCAAACTCACAATTGCCGGCTCAAGTCGCTACAATCGGGGTGATGTCGGTCTGAAGAGGAGAGACTGAGATGCTCGTCAACCACAGCGAGCACCACACCGCTAAGGTAGGACTCACTCACTCTCTGACCGGGCAGGGGTGAATTTAGCGCCTTTGCACCAATGAGCGGCCGGAGGGCGAGCCGTGGTTTTGGTCAATGTGGCGCACCGTCCCCCCCCGACAGAAAACCTGGCCGCACGTTCTGGGAGCGGGGACGGGAGGGCGGCCGGCGCACTGCGCTGTCGGCTGTGTATTGGCAAGGCGTCTGTTGTCTGTCGCTAGTGTGCCTGGATGGGTCAGGGGGTGCGTGGGTACCGCCAGAGGTAATGACAAGGCCTTTGTGGATTTGTCACGAGCCAGGTTTAAGGCTGAGGAGGAGAGGCAGCAAGCAGGTGGCTGACTGGCTGGTGGAGGGGAAAGGCAAGGCCAGGTGAGCATGAGCAGTTTTGCGCCGGAGGCGACTTTTCTAAGGTTGCTCTGAGAAGCCTCTCGCGTGTCTGCAAGAAGTCTCAGGAATTAATTGGAAAGCTAGGCTGAGGAAAGGAGAGGGTAAGAAATGGAATCCGTGGTCGGGCTACAGAACCCGTGTTTCCTGTGCCCAGTGGAGATGTGGTTCTGTTGCAAAATTTACTTTGTGTTGAGAGAGACAATAGTCAATAGGTGCAGGAGTAGGCCCATTCGGCCCTTCGATCCAGCACCGCTATTCAATGTGATCATGGCTGATCATCCCCACTCAGTACCCCGTTCCTGCCTTCTCCCCCATATCCTCTGACTCCGCTATTTTTAAGAGCCCCTATCTAGTGCTCTCTTGAAAGCATCCAGAGAACCTGCCTCCACCGCCCTGTGAGGTAAAGAATTCCACAGACTCACCACTCTCTGTGAGAAAAGTGTTTCTCGTCTCTGTTCTTAAAAGGCTTACTCCTTATTCTAAAACTGTGGCCCCTGGTTCTGGACTCCCCCAACTTCGGGAACATGTTTCCTGCCTCTAGTGTGTCCAAAGCCTTAACAATCTTATATGTTTCAATGAGATCCCCTGTCATCCTTCTAAACTCCAGAGTGTAAACAAGCCCAGCTGCTCCATTCTCTCAGCATATGACAGTCCCGCCATCCCGGGAAGTAACCTTGTAAACCTATGCTGCGCTCCCTCAACAGCAAAAATGCCCTTCCTCAAATTAGGGGTCCAAAACTGCACACAATACTGCAGATGTGGTCTCACTAGGGCTCTGTACAACTGCAGAAGACCTCTTTGCTCCTATATTCGATTCCTCTTGTTATAAAGGGCAACAGGCCATTCGGTTTTCTTCACTGCCTGCTGTACCTGCATGCTTACTTTCAAAGACTGATGAACAAGGACCCCCAGATCCCGTTGTACTTCCCCTTTTCCCAACTTGACGCCATTTAGATAGTAATCAGCATCCACCTCACAGTTCACGCTGCCACCCCAGCTTTGTGTCAGCTGCAAATTTGCTAATGTTACTTTGAATCCCTTCATCCAAATCATTGGTGTATATTGTAAATTGCCTGCGGTCCCAGCACCGGCCTTGCGGTACCCCACTAGTCCACCTTCCTGCCATTCTGAAAGGGACCCGTAATCCCTACTCTTTGTTTCCTGTCTGCCAACCACATTCTCTATCCATGTCAGCACTCTACCCCAATACCATGTGCCCTAATTTTGCCCACTACTCTCCGATGTGGATCTTATCAAATGCTTTCTGAGTCCAGGTACACTAACATCCACTGGCTCTCCCTTTGTCCATTTTCCTAGTTACATCTTCAAAAATTTCCAGATGATTAGTCCAGCATGATTTCCCCTTCGTAAATCCATGCTGACTGGGACCAATCCTGTTACTGCTGTCCAAATGTTCGTCTATTTCGTCTTTTATAATTGACTCCAGCATCTTCCCCACCTCCGATGTCAGGCAAACTGGTCTATAAATTCAGTTTTAGCCCTCCTGCGTTTTCTTAAAAAGTGGGATAACATTAGGCTACCCTCCAATTCACAAGAACTGATCCTGAGTCTATAGAACATTGGAAAATTATCACCAATGCATCCACGATTTCTTGAGCCACTTTTCCTTAAGTACCCTGGGATGCTGAACACCCGGGCCCTGGGATTCATCAGCCTTCAGTCCCATCAGTCTATCCAACACCATTTCCTGCCTAATGTGGAATTTCCTTCAGTTCTTCTGTCACCCCAGACCCTCTGGCCACTACAATATCAGGAAGATTGTTTGTGTCCTCCTTAGTGAAGACAGATCCAAAGTACCTGTTCAACTCATCTGCCACTTCCTTGTTGAATGCTTTCACCGAGGATCTAGTGGGAGGGATGAACTGAAGGGAATCCACATTAGTCAGGAAATGGTTTGTTGGGTAACTGTTGGGACTGAAGGCAATCCCAGGGCCTGATGGTCTGCATCCCAGAGTACTCGAGAAAGTTGGTCTAGGAATTGTGGATGCATTGGTGATCATTTTCCAGTGTTCTCTCGACTCTGGATCAGACCCTGTGGACTGGAGGGTAGCTAATGTAACCTCACTTTGTGAGAAAGGAGGGAGGGAGAGAAAAACGGGGAATTATAGACCAGTTAGCCTTGCATCCGAAGTGGGGAAGGTGCTTAATAAAGATTTAATAGCAGCGCATTTGGTAAGCAGCGACAGGATCGGTCCTAAGTCAGCATGGATTTATGATGGGGAAATGTTGTGTATGAGAATATGATTAGCATATTGGAATGTCTTGCGCAATTGTACGCATGCGCACAGAGAATCAAGATGGTGAGTTCAACACCGAATATTGTTAAGTACTGTGTGTTTTTTCCGAGTCTTATTTAAGTCCTTTTCCAGCACCAATACATAACAATTTGGCGACGAGGATGTCGATTCCGTTAGCCGGAACAGAAATTTGTTGTTGTTTTGAGGCTTTTCTCAGATGCACAGAAAGTGAAAGACACGTATGTTTTGGCACGCAAAAGTTGGAACGGGAACGCACGATCGCCAGGCAACAAGCAGTGCTGTGGCGGGGCTGCGCAGCTAGAAGCTAGCAGCCTAGCAAGCTGAACAACGACGGTGGTTGCTTACCTTAAACGCTTTCCAGTGCCATGCAGCCCACGGCCCAAGTCCAGAAACCGCCACCGACGTCGAGTGAGTGTCCAGTGCCGTGCAGCCCACGGCCGAACCACCACCAACGACGAGAAGCCGAGTCTCCGAGTGCCCAGCGCCGGTGATAACGGGGGACACATCGGTAAGCGGTGCAGCCCGTGAAGCCAGCGACGCCAGCCCGTGAGGACAGCCCGAGAAATCACCGATGCACCGGAGTCCAGCGACAGTCAAGTTGGACCGGTTAATTAATCGTAACAAAAGCTGGACTTTACGAATTAAATGTATTGTTCATTGATAACAATAATTAAGAGGATATATGAACACAGTACTCAAAGAACACGGCAAACTGTTTGATAACAGCACCCATGGAGTACTGAAGGGACACCAAGCCAAAGTGTACGCACAAGACGAATACGGTGAAGCAAAGTTTTACAAGGCAGCCCTTGTTTCACATGCTGCTAGAAAGCAGACTTCCGGTGGCGCTATGGAGCCCTAGAGTATAGCGCCAGCCAGCTCCGCAAAAAAAATTGTAAAAACGGGGGTTTAAAAGACTTACCGGCTGCCTGCAACAAACTGCTTGCTGTTCCTTCACCGACTGTGCCGAGTGACGTCATCAGGCGCGCGAACGAACTATGTCGGTCTCACGGAGCCCTACGACAAGGGTAAAGGTCGAACAACCCGGCAGAAACCGGGAGAAGGCCCAATGAAGCCTCGGAGTCGAGTAGGACTCGATCCCTGGAAGATGTGTCCAAAAAACCAGGGACAAAAATGGAAGGTGAGGAACTGAAATCTTTTATTTCTCATCAGATGGTTAGCTTAAAGGAAGAATTAAAGGGTGAAATAAAAGATGTA
Source organism: Okamejei kenojei (assembly GCA_035221665.1). Lineage (NCBI taxonomy): Eukaryota > Metazoa > Chordata > Chondrichthyes > Rajiformes > Rajidae > Okamejei > Okamejei kenojei. The sequence continues at coordinate 16,517,243 of CM069167.1, read as the reverse complement.
AAGGAAGAAATAAATCATATAAACAGTTTGATGGATACTCAGCTGAATCAGATGAGAAATCAACTGAAAGACTTAAAACAAGAAACGAAGTTAAATATTGAAAAAAAGGTTAAGAAAATGTCGGATGAATTAAAGGAAGAATTTATTGAAATGTTTAACACCATGGAGGAAAAGATGGATAAGAAACTGGAAAAGTTTAAAAAAGACATCGATAATAGGATTAATCCTATTGAAGAAATACAGAAACAACAGATGGCTGAAAATAAAAAACCTTGAGCAAACAGCTGAGACGAATGCTTTGACTACAGCGAACCTGTTTACAGAAAACGAACGTTCTGATGAGCATGCTGACTAAAACAGCAGAGAAATGTACTGAGCTAGAAGGACATCAGAGAAGGCAAAATCTGAGAATTGTAGGGATTCCTGAGGGTCTAGAGAAATATCGACGGCCCTCGAGAGTTCACTGCTAAATTACTCAAAGAAGTTCTATCTCTGGGAAGAAATGCCTTCATTAGCTCGTGCTCACAGAGTCAGTAGACGTCAGACCAGACCCAACGCTCCTCCCAGACAAATGATTATAAAAGTACAATTTGATTTTGTTCTGGATGAGATTATGCGGAAAGCTTCGAAAACTAAAAACTTGACATTTGAAGGTCAAAGGATTAGTATCTATCGAGACTATCCACCAGAGAGGTCGCCAGGAAACGAAAAGCATTCAATGAAGCCAAAAGTCTTAATGCGTGGAGTAGAAAATCTGGATACGGTTTGAACTACCCAGCGACTTTAAGAGTTTCTTATAAGAAGTGGAATACTTTTTCAAGACCCCCAACCACAGCATTGGAGTTTGCTCAGCAGTTCAAGACTTGAAGAATACCTACAAGCAAGTAATATACTGACTTTTTAACCATCTTCAGATATTCAACATGAAACTTTTAATATTTACTGAGACTCTTCAAAGAGGATATTGGACTTGATGGAATAGACAATGTCGAATGGAATGGAGAGGAATAAAACGAGATTTGACAACGTCATCTGGATATCTGGACATTGATAATTAGTTCTAACATATAACTAACATAAATAATTAACACAACACATTAAGATTATAATACGGTTTTATTATTATTTTTTTTTTTCCCCACCTTTTTTTTTTTATTAATTAGGAATGTCTACTATTACTAATCACTATTACTAATAATTAATAACTAATTTTCCCTTTTTGAACTGAATTAATTGTATGTTATTCCTCTTTTTATATAGCCTTTGTATTTTTTTTATGTCTAATATTAGTTAGATTTCTAAGTTAGCTTTAGATATTGATATTTTTAAAGGAAGAATTTTTTTTTTTATTCTTCCTCTTTTTTCTTTCTCTCTAACCCCCTTCCTGTTTTTTATTATTATTTCCCCCCCCTCCCCCCCCCCCTTTTTTTTTAAATTATATATATTATAACCCCCGTTAAAATATTGTTTAAGGAATAATTAATTCCCTAATTCCAGAGCTGGTCGTGTTAATAATAACATCGATGACGGAAGTCGTTAGATGTATAGCCATCTTATATATGGCTGGCACAAACTACATCGATTCTAGATGTAGTTTCTTTTTTTCTTTTACACACAATACTTCATTTATTTTCTATCTATCTTTTATATCTATAGTAATCTTTGGTTTGATTGGAGTAATATAATGTACCAAGGGAGATATATTCATGAGGGCAAAAAAGAGATTTAAATTACATCCATTCAGGGTTCAGGTGTAAGGTTGGGTTTATCGCGCTGATCCTTAGATCCTGCAGATCCCCATAAATCTAAAATGCAAGACTTAAAAAGAAATACGGGGAATGAGGGATTAACATTCTGCAGTTGGAATGTTAAAGGTATTAATGAACCGATAAAGAGAGGAAAAGTAATTGACATATTTTAAAGGCAAGTAAAGCTGATGTAATTTACATTCAAGAGACCCACCTAAAAAAAAGAGGCGGAAAACAGGTTGAAGCTAAAATGGATAGATAAAATATATCACTCTTCTTTTACACATAAATCAAGAGGCGTAGCAATTTATTTCGTAAAGGTACTTATTTTAAACATACATTAACCATAGATGATAAAGATGGTAGATATATTATTGTGATAGGAGAATTAAATACAGAAAAAAGTGATTCTTGTTAATATATATGGACCAAATTTCGATAGTCCATTGTTTTTTTTTTAAAAAAGTATTTAATAATATTCCGGAATTAACGCAATATAATTTGATAATTGGTGGAGATTTCAACTGTACATTAGACCCTTACTTAGACAGATCTACAAAACAAAGAAAAAACAAATCACATTCTAGTGATTTGCTAAATGCATATATGCAAACAAACCAATATAAAGATGTTTGGAGAACAGAAAAATCCTACAGGACGAGAATATTCTTTTTACTCCCCAGTACATAAAACTTACTCAAGAATAGATTATTTTTTTGGTGGATGCAAAACTTATCTCACTTACTTATGAAGCTAAAATATGATAATATAATAATCTCAGATCACGCTCCATAACGTTTTAAAATTAAAATTAATAATAAAATAGAAAATTTAAGACAGTGGAAATTTAATCCACAAAATTTTAAAAAACAAAGCCACTCAGGAATATATCATAACTCAAATTAAAATTTTTTTTGAAATAAATGATCAACCAGAGATATCGCGTTTCCTTATTGTGGGAAAACATTTAAGGCATATCTTCGAGGAATAATGATTTCTTCACAAGCATTTGACAATAAAAAGATTCGGAAAGAACAACAAGATCTAGAAAAGGAGATTAATGGAATTAGATATACAGAATGCAATAAAACCAGATACGACATTACATAATAAAAAATTGTTATATTGAAATATAAATTAAATAAAATATATACAGATCAAGTGATAAAATTTTACCAACATACTAAACAATTACAGTTTTTTGAATTGGGGATAAGCCCCAAAAAATGCTGGCTCGACAACTAAGGAAAATTGAAGCGGAAAAAAATTATACATAGGATTAAATCACAAAACGGTGACTTATTAATACAACCTAAAGATATTAATGAAAGATTTATGCAAATATTATAAAAATTTATACACTGCTAAAACAACAGTAAGTAAAATAGAAATAGATGCATTTATAAAAAAATGTAACTTGAAAGGACTGGATTTACAAAATAGAAAATTATTAAATGCTGATATTTCAATAAATGAAATTAAAGAATCTATTAGATCATTAAAAAACGGTAAAACACCGGACCTGATGGTATAGGTTTCGGAATTTTATAAAACATTTCATGAATATATAGTTCCATATCTAAAATCATTATATGAAACAGATTATATACAGAACAGAAGCTTCCAGGTACATTGAACGAATCTATTATAACACTCATACCTAAAATAAATAAAGACTTAGACGAACCAGGATCATATAGAGCAATAGCTCTATTAAATACAGATCAAAAGATATTAACAACAATATTAGCAAAAAGATTGAGTTCAGTTGTTAATGAATTAATACATCCGGATCAAACTGGATTTATACCAAAAAGATATTCTTCATATAATCTAAGACGATTGTTTAATATTATATATTCGAAAAGAAGTGATAAAAAAGACTTAGTAGTTATTTCGCTTGATGCCAGAAAAGGCTTTTGACCAAGTGGAATGGCCCTATTTATTTTCGGTGATGGAAGCCTTTAAACTAGGAGAGGAGTTTATTACTTGGATTAAATTATTATATGCAATCCAATAGCTAGAATAACAACAAATCGAATGTTATCAATTAAATTTAATTTTATCACGAGGTTTGTAGGCAAGGTTTTGCCCTTTATCACCTTTATTGTTTGCATTAGCAATAGAACCACTTGCTCAGAGGGTAAGACTACACCCGGAAATATATGGATATGATACCGCAAATACTAAGAATAAAATTTCCTTACATGCAGATGATGTATTACTTTATATCACTCAACCAGAAATAAGTATTCGAAATTTCTTAAAACTAATAACGGAATTCGGATCATTTTCAGGATACAGTATTAATTGGAATAAAAGTGAACTTATGCCTATAACAATGAATAAGTTACATATATTTACAACAATTTCCTTTTAAGATAACAAATGAAAATATTAAATATCTTGGGATTTTTTTGTTACAAAAAAGATTTAATTCTCTATTTAAATCTAATTTCCCCCCATTACTAGATAAATTAAATAAGAATATTTCATATTGGAAAAGTTTACCTATTTCGATGATAGGGAAAATTAATGCAATAAAAATGATTTTTCTCCCACAATTATTTATATTTATTTCAATTAATCCCGATAATATCTTCCAAAAATTTTTTTAAAAAAAGTAGATTCTTTAATTACGAATTTTATTTGGGATTATAAGATTCATAGAATAAATAAAAAACATTTATGTAAGTCCTAAAAATAAATGGAGGATTAGCGTTACCAAACTTGATGTTTTATTACTGGGCAGTTAATATTAAAAACATGAATTTTTGGTTAGGAGAAATAGACAATAAACCAAATTGGTTAAATATGGAAGAAGAAGATTGTTCTCCATTAGAAATTAGCTCCATAATATTTGCTAATATTAATGTAGCTAAGAAAGTTTATAGTGAAAATCCGATAATAGAAAATGGAATCCGCATATGGAAACAAATAAAGAAAGCATTAAAACTAAAATCTATAACCAATAAGTCTTAAGATTGTTAATAATTTTATGTTTAAACCTTCAATTTTGGATAAGGCTTTTTTTACAATGGAAAAATAAAGGAATTTCTAAGATGGGTGATCTTTATAAGGAAAACACTTTTCTTTCATTTCAAGAGTTGCAACAAATTTATGGGCTACATAATAAAGAATATTTCAGATATTTACAAATTAGAAACTATGCCTCTGCAAATATATATGAATTTAGAAATAGAAAAATAGAAATTTTAGATGAATGTTTGAATAAACATCCAAATATGGGAAAAATGATATCATATATATATAATATTTTATTGGAAAATGATACCCCATCAACAGAAATATACAGAGAATCTTGGGAAAAGGAATTAGGCCAAATAATAAGACCAGAAATATGGGATGAAAGTTTACAACATATACATTATTGTTCATTAAACGCTAAACATTCTCTTATACAGTTTAAAATATTACATAGATTACATTACTCTAATCTAAATTACATAATATTTTTCCAAAAATATCTCCAATATGTGACAAATGTCAAATTTCAGAAGCAAATTTGACACATTCATTTACTAACTGCATAAAAATTGTAGAATACTGGAAGGAAATATTTAAAATAATCTCGACTGTTATCAATATAAATATAATCCCTGACCCAAAGTTAATTATACTTGGAATAATTGAAACTGACCAATTAATAACAACGAATCAAAGAAACTTTTATTGACTATGGTTTAATAATTGGGAAAAAATTAATATTAAAATTTTGGAAAGGCCCTGCATTCCCAACAATCAAAATGTGGAATACAGAAATGTCGGAGACACTTCATTTGGAGAGATTGAGGCTTGTCCTTATGGATAGGTTAGATCTCTTCAGATGTATTTGGTCTCCATATATTAAATATTTACAGGGTCATAATGGTTCGGCGCGAGAACCTGACTGAGGCCTGGATATTTGAGTGGATGAAGAGATACATATAATAAATCATGAATATATCTATAAGGACGGATTAATGACGGAATATTTTATTCTCCATCAAACCTTTTCTTATTCTTTATTCTATTTCCTAACTTTTCTATTTTCTTATATCTAAATAAAAAATTAAAAAAAACAATATAGAAACACACTATCTTAATATTAGTACGAATATAATATTATTAGATTTATAAGAACATTGTTAGTATTATTAGCATTTCTTAGTATTTTATATTTTTAATTATATAAAAATTATGTACTTTTAATGGTACAATAATTTTTAAATTTAGCGATTAAAATAAATATTGTTAACATTAGGAAGAAATAATAAAAATTATATAAGTTTTACTAACTTTTTTGTATCAATAATATCATAAAATTTGGTCTTATACCTAAAAAATTAGAGATAAAATGAAAATTACTAATAGTACGAGTATAATGCTAATATTGTGAATGTATTAGTAGTATTATGTATCTCTAATTATATAAAAATATACAACTCTGAAATTTATAACTAAGGATAACACAGTATAAATAATATTATTAATATGAATCAGTTATTAAGACTATGTATTTTTACTATTGAAATATAATGTAACTGGTTGTTATTTTGTTTCTATAATAAATAATAAATAAATAAATAAATAAATTTTTAAAAAAAAGAAAGCAAGATTGATGCCGCTTTGGATGACTTGCTGCATTATCAAGCCGGTGAAGACAGCAGATTTCACATGCCCGATCGTAGCTGTTCCGAAACCGAATGGGAGCATGAGTCTGTGGCAATTACAAGCTCACAGCAAATATGGTGCTGAAAGTGGAACAGTGTCCACTTTGGAGGATTTGGAGAAAAGTTCTCTAAATTAGATCTCTCCCTTGCCTATCATCAGATAGAGTTAAGGGCCTGTCCCACTTGGCCGTCATTTACGCGCCATTGACGCGACCTCCAAAAAATGTGGTCGTCGCGTTGTGACGCACGGGTAGCGTGTGGGTAGCGCGGTGCGGGCGCATGAAGAGGCGTGGGGGAGTGTGGAGTTGCGCGCGGTATCGCGCGGCACTCCAGGATTTCGTGCTGCACAAAATCCTCGCTCTCCACCTGCGTGACGTAAGTCCGTTTCCTGCACCAATACATAACAGGAATCATGCTTGAATTTTTTCTTCTGGAATAATCCTCTGGAATTTTTTGAGGAAGTGGAATGGATGAGGGAGAGCCAGTGGATGTGGTATATCTGGACTTTCAAAAAGCCTTTGACAAGGTCCCACGCAAGAGATTAGTGTGTAAAATTCCAGCACGTGGTATTGGAGGTAGGGTATTGACATGGATAAAGAACTGGTTGGCAGATGCAATATAATGTGGATAAATGTGAGGTTCTCCACTTTGGTGGCAAGAACAGGATGGCAGATTATTATCTGAATGGTGTCAAATTTAGGAGAAGGGGAGGTGCAACAAGACCTGTGTGTGCTTGTACATTAGTCACTGAAAGTAAGCATGCAAATACAGCCGGCAGTGAAGAAAGCTTCATTGCGAGAGGATCTGAGTTTAGGAGCAAGGAGGTCCTACTGCAGTTGCATAGGGCCCTGATGAGACTGCACCTGGAGTGTTGTGTGCAATTCTGGTCTCCTAATTTGAGGAAGGATATTATTGCTATTGAGGGAGTGCGGCGTAGGGTCACCAGGTTATTTTCCAGGATGGCGAGACTGACATATGATGAAAGAATGGGTCGACTGGGCTTGTATTCGCTGGAATTTAGAAGGATGAGAGGATATCTTATAGAAACATATACAATTTTTAAAGGATTGGACAGGCTAGCTGCAACAAAAATATTCCCCATGTTGGGGGCATCCAGAACCAGGGGTCACAGTATGAGAATAAGCGGTTGGCCAGTTAGGACTGAGATGAGGAAAAAACGTTTTCACCCAGAGAGTTGTGAATCAGTGGGAATTCTCTGCCACAGCAGGCAGTGGAGGCCAATTCACTGGATGTTTTCAAGAGAGTTAGATTTAGCTCTTAGGGCTAAGGGAATCAGGGGATATGGGGAAAAAGCTGGAACGGGGTACTGGTTATGAATATAAGCCATGATCATATTGAAAGGCGGTGCTGGCTCGAAGGGCCGAATGGCCTATTCCTGCATCTATTTTCTATGTTTCTATCATATTGAATGGCGATGCTGCCTCAATGGGCCGAATGACCTACTCCTGCAGTTATATTTCGGGGGGGGGGGGGGGTCGAGAGAAAGGCCGTCCGAGTCGCAAGGAATGCTGAAAGCCCACGGTGGGTGTGTTGTGTTTGCCAGAATTTGCAGCTGAAGGAGATGAGACGGAGCCGTTCACACCTTTTGTTTGTTTGCTTTTTTCCCTCTGTGTCATTACAATGGCTCAGTGGCTGTGCTTCCCTTGGAGAGGCTGCCTTGCCTGTATTTGTGAGACGCAGGCAGGCAGGCCTCACCTCACAGGGTTCACTTTTTTTTGAAACCCTTCAATTTGTGCTCGCCCCATGCGATCAGGACCCACCCCAACAGTGGTGTGAGCATTGGATTCTCCAATTTGAGGTCAAAAGGCAACAGCCCGCCCTCGTCTTTCTCTCTGTCACATCGTGTTAATATGGTGATAACAGTGAAGGGGACGGAAGATCTGTCAGGCCAGTTGCCAAAGAGCATGGCCTCGCTCTTCCTGCGGTTCACCCTGGCTCCCGTGGCCGACTCAAACTGGTCGCAGATACTAATCAGTCTGCGAACCGACCCTGGATCCGAGCAGAAGACAGCGACATCGTCCATGTACAGGGAGGTCTTTACTTGAATGCCCCCACTGCTGGCAATGTCACTCCTCTTATGCCAGCATCCTTCCTGATGGATTCAGCAAAAGGTTCAATACAGCAGACAAACAAGACAGGAGAGAGAGGGCAACCCTGCCTAACTCCAGACCTTACAGGGAAACTGTTTCTGATTCCCACCCATTGATTTGGACTGCACTACGGATGTTTTGGTGTAGAGCAGTTTGATCCAATTTCTGATTCCCTCCCCAAAACCCATTTTGGAGAGCACGTCCCTCATGTACGTGTGCGAAATCCTGTCGAAGGCCTTCTCCTGGTCCAAGCTGACTAGGCAGGCATCCACCCGTCTGTCCTGCACGTAGGCGATGGTATCTCTCAGCAGCGCTAGGCTGTCTGAGATTTTCCTGCTGGGGATCTGGTTCGGGGGGGCTGAAGCATGTAACAAAAATTGGCTGGAGCGGATAGCCAGGGTGGGGAGGAAGCTGGAGCTGTGGAGGCAACGCTCCCTCTCCATAACGGGAAAAGAATTTGGTCATCAGGTGTGAGGTGCTCTCGGGGCTGCTGTACTTGGCACAAGTGTGGCCTGTCCCTCCCTGATACGCCACAGGGATCACCCGGGCCATCATCCACTTCATCTGGGGGTCGAGGATGGACCGGGTGCGACGGGCCACAATGTACAAGTCGGCAGACAACGGGGGGTAAAAAGCGTGCCCAACGTCGCCCTCATTCTGATGGCCACCTTCGTGTGTGGCTGCATCAGGCGGAGTGTAGAGCCAAGGCACGTGGGCACCAAGTGTCACTACCTGCTGAGGTTCTACCTGTCCCCGGTGTTGAGAAGGATGGGCCTGGCGCAGGTGCCACGCAATGTGCCAGTCAGCTGGACATTGCCGCCCCATCTGTCGTCGTGGAAGGGTTCTTCCGGACCAACACCTTTGACCACATGTCCATCGGGCAGTGGTCAGAACAGAATGTCCTGCAGGCACTGCAGGGAAAGGACTCTATGGACCCGGTGGCGTGGTTCCCTGAGCAGACTGCCCAGCTCGTCTGGCAAAATGCCCTCATCGCCAGAACTCACCAACAACAAGCACCAAGACCTGGCTTGGGGCTGGCGGTGAGGGGAGCCCTCCCCAGATCCTTTCCTGCACCGTCGGAACCTCAATACCAGCGCACGCTGCCCTCGGGGACGGCTGCTAATGGCGAGGAGACGGTTGCCCACTCTTCACAGAGTGTGGGTTTGCTAAAAGAGTCTGGAGAAAAAATGCAAGGGTCCCTGGTACGCTTTATCCCGAACAGCTCCGTCACAGAGGACTCTGTGAATACAATTACGGACTGTTCCCAGGGGACACATTTTCAGAGGGACATGACATCGAGTGCTGCTGGAGAGGTCATCAACTCGGTTAAAAAGACGCCCTTTGGTCGCCCGAGCATTGTTCACCACCCAGCAGAGCGAGATGTCCGTCAGGGGAATGTTGCCGACTGGCCCGCTGCAGACTGCAGGAGTACGTTGCTGAGGGACGCACTGAAGCTCGGTGCAGCCAACGCCAAGGCTCGGTGGGGGAGGGCCACAGTCTAGGCCCCCTTCTGGACATGGGTGGTACAGTTATTGTGGAGACGCCCCTCAATATAAGGGAAGGTATTTCCCACGCCATTGTGGCGATGAGTGGGGACTGATTTGTGGAAAACTTGGGAAAAAGAAAATGTCTAAACTTGTATTGATCTATTGTACAGCCTCCGAAAATGTCGGATGGATTTTCCGCAAGGTTAATGTATTGTATATATTTTATCATTCGAATAAAGTATTTTTGAAATTTAAAAAAATAAAAAAAATAAAAAAAATGGTGATAACAGTGACAGTTAACAAGTGCTTAACAGTGACCGTTAACAGATTGTTTTCTTCTCAGAGGAATGTTTGACGGCACTGGGCCTGTAGTCTCTGGAGTTTAGAAGGACGACGGGGATCTCATTGCAACTTAGCGAATAGTGAAAGGCTTGGATAGAGTGGATGTGGATAGGACGTTTCCACTAGTGGGAGAGCCTAAGATGAGAGCCATAGCCTCCGAATTAAAGGACGTTAATTCAGGAAGGAGATGAGGAGGAATTTCTTTAGACAGAGGACGGTGAAACTGGAATTCTTTGCCGCAGAAGTCAAATGGATATTTTATAAGGCAGATATAGATAGATTAATTCTCGATTTTTTTTTAGTACGGGATAGATCAACCATGATGGAAAGGCAGAGTCTTTGACAGTTTTCTGTACAACGGACCTTACAGTGGGCAGGTGGGCTGCTCCCTTGACAAAGGGCGGAACGGGGCCACGAGGGGGGCGAGTGGCTGCTTCCCACGGGTTAAGCGGGTGGCCCCTAACCTCTCCGCCGCTCGAGAAACTCGGCCGCAAGAAATGGGTCCTCTTCTGAATGGTAGGCAGTGACTAGTGGGGCGCCGCAAGACTCAGTGCTGGCACCCCAGTTATTTGTGATACATATTAGAACGATTTAGACGAGGGAATTAAATGCAACATCTCCAAGTTTGCGGATAACCCAAAGCTGGGTGGCAGTGTGAGCTGCGAGGATGATGCTATGGTCTGCCAGGGTGGATTTGGGATAGGTTGGGGTGAATGGGCCGGCGCACATGCGCTGTCGGCTGTATATTGGCAAGGCGTCTGTCTGTCCAGTGTGCCAGGATGGGTCAGGGGGTGGGTGGGTGGGCAGCTCCAGAGGTTGTGACAAGGGCCGGCCCGCCTTTGTGGATTTGTCACGAGCCCCAGCTTTAAGGGCTGAGGAGGAGAGGCAGCAAGCGGCAGGCTGGCTGGTGGGAGGGGAACGGCAAGGCCAGGTGAGCATGAGCAGAGTTTGTGCCGGAGGCGACTTTTGCAAGTTGCTCCTCTGAAGCCTCTCGTCCCACTTTGGTGGCAAGAACAGGAAGGCTTTATTATCTGTCAGTTTAGGAGAAGAGGATGTGCAGCGAGACCTGGGTTGGTGCTTGTACATCAGTCACTGATAGTAAGCATGCAGGTACAACAGGCAGTGAATGGTGGCAAGAACAGGATGGCAGATTATGAACTGAATGGTGTTACGTTTAGGAGAAGGGGAGGTGTGCAGCGAGAGGATTTTGAATTTAGGGGCAAGGAGGTTTCCTACTGCAATTGTAATAGGGCCTTGGAGAGACCGCAAGCATTGTGTGCAATTTTGGTCTCATAATTTGAGGAAGGACATTATTGCTATTGAGAGAGTGCAGCGGTTAATTCCCGGGATGGCAGGACTGACATGTGTATATGATGAAAGAATCGTCGGCTGGGCTTGTATTCGCTGGAATTTAGAAGGATGAGAGGTGATTCTTATAGAAAACATATAAAATTTTAAAGGATTGGATAGGCTAGATGCAGCAAAAATATTCCCCGATGTTGGGGAGAATCCAGAACCAGGGGTCACAGTTTAGGAATAAGTGGTTGGCCAGTTAGGACTTAGATGAGGAAAAACGTTTTCACCCATAGAGTTGTGAATCAGTGGAATTCTCTGCCACAGCAGGCAGTGGAGGCCAATTCACTGGATGTTTTCAAGAGTTAGATTTAGCTCTTTGGGCTAAGGGAATCAAGGGATATGGGGAAAAAGCCGGAACGGGGGTATTGATTATGGATGATCAGCCATGATCATATTGAATGGCGGTTCTGGCTGGAAGGGCCGAATGGCCTACTCCTGCACCTATGTTTTGGTGGGGGGGGGGGGGGGGGGGAGAGTGAAAGAAAACCGTCCAAGTCGCAAGGAATGCTGAAAGCCATGGTGGGGGTGTTGTGTTTGGCCAGAATTTGCAGATGAAGGAGACAGTGTTTCCACTTTGAAGGAATTATTCGGAAATTCTGGCTGTCTTCGGGTAAATGTAGGAACAATTTCAGGAAACTTCCACATCCGGCCCGCGGAGGGGTGTAAAGGTAATACACACAGCAGCCGGTTTGCCGCTCAAATGGATATTTTCATTTTTTTAGTAACCAGTTATCAACGTATAATTTTTTGTGTGTTAGAAAACAAAATATAGTGGCACAGCTGGTAGACTTGCTGCCTCACACGCCAGAGATCTGTGTTCGATCCTCTCCTTGGGCACTGTCTGTGTTGAATTTGCACATTCTCCTTGCAAGCGTGTGGGTTTCCTCCCACATCCCAAAGACGCATTGGCTTTGTAGGTTTCTGTAAACTTGCCCCTAATATGTAGGGAGTGGGTGAGGAAAGTGGGATAACAGAACTTGTGTGAATGGGTAGACAAAATTTGGAGACCTCAGCGGGTGAGGCAGCATCTATGGAGCGAAGGAAATAGGCGACGTTTCGGGTCGAGACCCTTCTGCAGACTGATGTGAGGGTGGGGGGGACGGGAAGAAGAAAGGAAGAGGCGGAGACAGTGGACTGAAGGATAGCTGGGAAGGGGAGGAGGAAAGCAGGGATTACCTGAAAATGGAAGAAGTCAATATCATACCGCTGGGGTGTAAACTGCCCAAGCGAAGTATGAGGTGCTGCTCCTCCTATTACGGTGGGCCTCAATGGAGAGGCAGGACAGATAGGTCGGATTCGGAATGGGAGGGGGAGTTGAAGTGCTGAGCCACCGGGAGATCAGGTTGGATTGAGGGAGGTGTTGTGCGAAGCGATCGCCAAGCCTATGCTTGGTCTCACGGTAGAGCAGCTGACACCTAGAGCAGTGGGATGCAATAGATGAGGTTGGAGGAGGTGCACCTCTGCGCGCCTGGAAAGACTGCTTTGGGTCCTTGAATGGAGTCGAGGGGGAGGTGTGTAGCATTTCCTACGGTTGCAAGGGAAAGTGCCAGGAGACGGGGTAGTTTGGGTGGGAAGGGACGAATTGACCAGGGAGTTACGGAGGGAGCAGTCTCTGCGGAAAGTCAACAGGAGAGGAGATGGGAAGATGTGGCCAGTGGTGGGATCCCATTGGTAGACAAAAAAAGCTGGAAAAATCAGCAGGTAAGGCAGCATCTATCGAGCGAAGGAATAGACGGCATTGGATCGAGACCCTTCTCCACGTTGATGTCGGGGGGGAGGGGGGAGGACATGAAAAAGAAAGGAAGAGGCGGAGACAGTAGACTGTGGAAGAGCTGGGAATGGGAGGGGAAGGAGGGATAAAGCAAGGACTACCTGAAATTAGAGAAGCAATGTTCATACCGCTGGGGTGTAAACCACCCAGCAAATATGAGGTACTGCTCCTCCAATATGCGGTGGGACTCACTCTGGCCATGGAGGAGGTCCAGGACAGAAAGGTCGGATTCGGAATGGGAAGGGGGGTTCAAGTGTTGAGCTACCGGGAGATCAGGTTGGTTATTGCGAACTGAGTGGAGGTGTTGTGCGAAGCGATCGCCAAGCCTGTGCTTGGTCTCACCGAGGTTGATCATATGTCATTAATCCAACCACATTTTTGTTTGGAAATGGAAAGAAATAATAGAAATTGCTTAATTGCATTGTGTAAAAAGAGTTGAGATACTTTATTATAATTTTGCTGCATGTCATTGTGGTATATTCTGTGGTAGATTCTGGAGTAGTTCCTGAGGATTGGAGAGTAGCTAATGTAACCCCACTTTTTAAAAAAGGAGGGAGAGAGAAAACGGGGAATTACAGACCAGTTAGTCTAACATCGGTAGTGGGGAAACTGCTAGTCAGTTATTAAAGATGGGATAGCAGCAAATTTGGAAAGTGGTGAAATCATTGGACAAAGTCAGCATGGATTTACGAAAGGTAAATCATGTCTGACGAATCTTATTGAATTTTTTGAGGATGTAACTAATAGAGTGCATAAGGGAGAACCAGTGGATGTGTTATATCTGGACTTTCAGAAGCTTTTCGACAAGGCCCCACATAAGAGATTAGTATACAAACGTAAAGCACACGGTATTGGAAGGGCCGAGGGGTTCAGTATTGATGTGGATAGAGAACTGGCTGGCAGACAGGAAGCAAAGGGTAGGAGTAAACGGGTCCTTTTCAGAATGGCAGGCAGTGACTAGTGGGCTACTGCAAGGCTCAGTGCTGGGACCCCAACTTTTTACAATATATAATAATTATTTGGACGAGGGAATTGAATACAACATCTCCAAGTTTGTGGATGACACGAAGCTCGGGGGCAGTGTTAGGTGTGAGGAGGATGCTAGGAGGCTGCAAGGTGACTTGGATAGGCTGGGTGAGTGGGCAAATGCATGGCAGATGCAGTATAATGTGGATAAATGTGAGGTTGTCCACTTTGAAGGCAAAAACAGGAGGGTAGACTATTATCTGAATAGTGGCCGATTAGGAAAATGGGAGATGCAACGAGACCTGGGTGTTTAGGTACACCAGTCATTGAAAGTAGGCATGCAGGTGCAGCAGGCAGTGAAGAAAGCGAATGGTATGTTAGCATTCATAGCAAAAGGATTTGAGTATAGGAGCAGGGAGGTTCTACTGCAGTTGTACAGGGTATTGGTGAGACCACACTCGGTGTATTGCGTACAGTTTTGGTCTCCAAATCTGAGGAAAGACATTCTTGCCATAGAGGGGGTACAGAGAAGGAACCAGACTGATTCCTGTGATGCCAGGACTTTCATGAGGAAAGACTGGATTGACTCGGCTTGTACTCGCTAGAATTTAGAAGATTGAGGGGGGATCTTATAGAAACTTACAAAATTCTTAAGGGGTTGGACAGGCTAGATGTAGGAAGATTGTTCCCGATTTTGGGGAGGTCCAGAACAAGGGGTCACAGTTTAAGGATAAGGGGAAATTCCTTTAGGACATAGATGAGGAAAATAAATTTCACACAGAAAGTGGTGAGTCTCTGGAATTCTCTGCCACAGTTAGTTGAGGCCAGTTCATTGGCTATATTTAAGAGGGAGTTAGATGAGGCCCTTGTGGCTAAAGGGATCATGGGGTATGGAGAGAAGGCAGGTACAGGATACTGAGTTGAATGATCAGCCATGATCATATTGAATGGCGGTGCAGGCTCGAAGGGCCGAATGGCCTACTCCTGCACCTATTTTCTATGTTTCTATATATCATGTCTTGATTGGTGAATATGTTTAGTTTGTGACTTTATTTGAATCAGAAATAATATGTGAATGCTTCATTGAGCATAATTCCGACTGGTAACGACGCACTTCATCCGAAACTGTCATTTGGCAACTTAAAAAGCTGCCACGGTTGCCCGGCTGACAGCAGAGAAAAATAATTAAGCGAGAGCCCTGCAGGGTGTATAATATTTGTGACACTGTCATAGGCCTTTCTTACATATGCTGTCACAACGCACTGTAGTCTCTAAACAACCCTTCAGTAATTTTTCTTGCCATCCATTTCAGAATAATAGCGTTTTAAGCCAATAACTCGACACTAGCACGGGCAATTAATAAATAAATAAATAAATAATAGCGCAGCTTTCCAGCCCCTTATCTCATTGGCCACGCTCGGCTGCAAATCGGTGTCAGTCTGGTTGACCATCTTCCTCTAGTCGTGGGCAAAGATCCTATAGCAAGCAAGATAGATCACTCGACGAAAAAGACGTAGTACGGTCATGGGCAAATTCATGGGTAATTTTCGGCCCCTTTTCCGTAACCGGCTTCCGTCTCCGCACCAAATATCCCATAGGATAATAGGAAGCTGGTTACGGAAATATCCTCGTAAAAATAAAAGTTATTTGGTAAAAATCTTCTCCTCATTTTCAGAATTTTAATTCATTAACACAAACTGTTCCCCCGCAACGTTGATTACACTGCGAGTCGGGTCGGGTTACGGAAATGGATGGAAAAAAAGGCCCACGTTCCGTTCTGTTGCGTACTACACGCCAGCCCATTGCATTTAGAAGTGTGATCTATAGGATCTTTGGTCGTGGGGGTGGGGGATTGGGAGGGGCCTCTCAATTGGAACAGCTTAGGGCCTCTCTTCATCTAAATCCGGCCCTGATGTTACAGAATGGTGGGTGGGCTCAAGGGGCTGAGAGGGAGAGGGGGAGGGAGAGAAAGATGGAGAGGGAGCGAGAGAGGGAGAGAAAAAAGGAAGGGGGGGAGAGAGAGGGAGAGAAAGAGGAAGGGAGTAAGGGATGGAGGGAGGAAGAGAGGAGGGAAGGAGAGAGGAGGGAGGGAGAGAGGGAGGGAGGGGGGAGAGAGACTGAGACACATGAGAGCAGTTCAAAAAATAAAGACAACGAAAGCTGTTGGGGGCAACGAAAGCTGCCTTGCACAACACTGTACACGTGAGTAACAGAAGCAGGCAGCTACGGTGTAGTTACATAGATCTGTTTTGCCTTCTTCTTCTTTGTGTTGTTAACGTGTCCCAGCAAAAAAAAACCAACAACAAATAGCACGCAGGAAATACCATCAAATTCCAGGTAATTTGGGATTCTATTTAAAGATTTTTTTTTGAGGTGTGGAAGCACTGGAAGGAGATGAGACGGAGCCGTTCACACCTTTTGTTTCTTTGCTTTTTTTCTCTGTCATTACAATGGCTCAGTGGCTGTGCTTCCCTTGGAGAAGCTGCCCTTGCCTGTATTTGTGAGATGCAGGCAGGCAGACCTCACCTCAGAGGGTTCACTCTTGTTTGAAACCCTTCAATTTGCGCTTGCCCCATGCGATTCTCATCCTCCAATTTGTGGTCAAAACGCAGCAGCCCATCCTCGTCTCTCTCTCTCCCTCCCATTGGCAAGCGCAATATATTTCAAGGAGGCTAGAATACAAAAACAGGGATGTAATGCTGAGACTCTATAAGGCGCTGGTCAGGCCGCAATCAGAGAATTGTGAGCAATTTTGGGCACCATATCTGAGGAAGGACGTGCTGGCTCTGCAGAGGGTCCAGAGGAGGTTTACAAGAATGATGCCAGGAATATGGGTTAACATATGATGAGTGTTTGATGGCACTGGAGTTAGATATAGTGGAATTTTTATGGACATCTTCAACCCCTCATTACTAAGGTCCACGGTTCCCACCTGCTTTACAACATTAAAGAAAACTTTAAACATTCCATGATTTGGTATGGTTTAGTTTAGAGACAAAGCATCAAACAGGCCTGTCGGCCCATCGAGTCCATGTTGTGTAGCAATCATCCGTACACTAGTCTATCCTACATGAGTATGTCCATGAATACTTCTACATGTGTGCGGTCGAGAGCATGTAGATTGGTCGCATCACGGGCTGGTTCAGCTCAAACTCCTAGAAACAAAGGAGATTATAAGGAATGGTGGGCACTGCCCAGTCCATCGCACGTACTGACCGTTCCACAATTGAAGGGATCTACAGGAGGCACTGCCTCAAAGGCATCATCAAGGACCCCCACCACCTTGGCCCCGTTGCACATTTACTGGTACCATCAGCAAGAAGGTACAGGAGTCTGAAAGCCTCGACGTCTAGTTTCAAGAACAGTTTCTTCCCAACAACCATTAGGTTCATGAACATTACAAAACAAACTAAACTATGAAGTGTCTTTGTTGCAGACTTTGAGATTTTTGCACTAATATTGATTGGGGTTTGCAATTTGTTGGTGTTTATGAGGTTATATACGAGTACTGTGTTTACTGTCGTTGTGCTGTTGGTACATATGACAATTGGGTGGCTGAGTTCAGGTACGTGTCAGTCAGTGCTATATGGATGTTTGCGGACACATGCGGGAGTTGGAGGGGGGAGGCTGGGTGTCGGTGCTGGTGGCATTGTGAGGAAATGCTGTTCTATGACTGGTCTCGGCTGGATAGGGGGGGGGGGCGCTTTTGTGGTGGTGATCATGAATTAGTTTGATTTGGCATTGTCACAGAGTCGGCTCTCTAAATTGGAGGACGGCGAGGCAGCAAAAGTGGATGAAATCTGCCACTTGGGGCGAATGCAGGAAAAAAGATTGTGGAAATATAGACTCACAAAATGCTGGAGGAACTCCGCGGGTCAGGCAGCATCTCTGGAGAGAAGGAATGAGTGACGTTTCGGTTCGAGATCCTTCATACTGCAATTATTCTTTCTCTTTCCATAGACTTCATTGAATCTAATTTGGGTTATTTTACAGATGAACGCAGGCAACAGGATATCTGAACAGAGGATGCAACCGGAACATGGATTTCATCCCCTCCCTTTTCCTTTGATTAGCTTTCCGAATTCCAATCGGTACCTGAAGAATTACTGCAGTCGTGTGACATTCTACGTTACCGATCATATCTGGGGATATGAACGGTAGTTCATTTACAATGTACTTTCTGGTCATATCGCTGGCCGACATTACCCTGCTTCAGTGCCGGACTGGTGAGGAGAGGGGTGTCAATTCGCCTGTCGACCCACAAGTCCAAGGGCTTGCCTGGATTGGGGCAATGCCCATAAGGTCTAGAGCGCAGACAGGACTCTGCAAAATGTGCCAAAACCTGGCACCTCTTACGTGCGGCGGGCTCAGTAGACTATTCCTGTGCACTTTGCTAATTGGGAATTGTGCCTGTACATGACTGTATGAAAGAAACTGTATGTAGCTTTCCAAATTCCAGTCAGCACCTGGAGAATTATTGCAGAGGTGTGACGTCCTATGTTAGCGCTGATATGTCTACAGATGTGAACTGTAATTCACAAATAACTTACTTTCTGTTCAGATTGCCACCCTGCATTATTCTGACTTCATTGAGTGCTGGCAGTAGTGACATTGAACAATTGTGCTGAAGTATCATTTTTAAGCTTTTTGTCATTAAAATCTTTGGGTCTAAATCCAAGTAGCTCTTTTGTAAAGGCACCACACATAATCCTCATAATCAACACTAAACACTGAAGGCAACCATTGGTGGTGACATGAATCTTTGTTCACCAAAATCAAAGCATCATCAAAGTGTCACAAAACAAGATGGAGAAAAGCTAACGATTGCAGTTGGTTGAAATCGTGCAAATACGATCATTTGAAATATCCATTTCCTGACATGCAATTCACAATAGGCAATTGCCCAGGCCCCAGCATACGTCCATCATTCATAGGAGCAGAATCAGGCCATTCAGCCCATCAAGTCCACTCCGCCATTCAATAATGGCTGAACTACCTTTCTCTCAACCCATTCTCTCCTCTAGGTAGCTTAATGAGTAACAGCATAGCAGTGAACAAAGGAACAGAAGGGAAAGGACACAAAGTGCTGGAGAAACTCAGTCTGAACTGAAGAAGGGTCCCAACCCAAAACAACACCTCATGTGCTCCAGAGATGCTGCCTGGCCTGCTGGTTTACTCCAGCACTTTGTCCCCTTTAGTCAGAGCTGCCAAGTTTTGTCAGAGCATTTCAGTATTCTAGTACCTGAAAAGAAGTATTTTGCTGAGGAAATCAGTATTTTGCACGGTGCATTTTGCTGACATTTTTTTTTTTAAATGTACGGTCATACCCTTGCAAGAGCACAAGAATGCATAACTTTGTTACCAATTGACATTTCTACACACCTTACTTGACAGCACATTCATTGCCATCTCTTTGTGTACTGCTGTTTGAAACGGCTGCTTCCTGCTTTTAGCACCAGATGATGACGTAGAAGCCATTTTGGAAACCTCCCTCTCCCTCCCTCCCCTCGCTTTCTCCTTCCCTCCCTCCCCTTCCTTTTTTTCTCCCTCCCTTATTCCTTCCCTCCCTCTCGCTCCCTCCCCTTTCCCTCCCACCCTCCCTCTCTCCTTCCTTTTTTCTCCCTCCCTCCCTCTCTCCTTCTCCCACTCTCCCTCCCCTCTCCCTCTCTCCACCCCTCCCTCTCCCCTCCTTGAGCCCACACACCATTCTGTAAAATCAAGATTTAAAGTTTCTTGAAAACAGCTTCACAGGTAGATCAGGGCGACAGAGTGTGGCAGCGGTAGTTGCTGCCTTGCAGCGCCGGAGACCCAGGTTCAATCCAGACGAGTGCTGTCTGTACGGAGTTTGTACGTTCTCTCTGTGCCCTGCAAGGGTTTTCTCCGAGATCTTCGATTTCCACCCACACTCCAAAGACATGTTGTACATTGGCTTGGACAAAAGTCAAAAGAGTTTATTGTCGTGTGTCCCTGACAGGACAATGAAATTCTTTCTTTGCATAGCACAACAGAACATAGTAGGCATTGGCTACAATTATATACGTAAATACACACATGAATGAATAAATTGATAAAGTTCAAATAACAGATGGAGGGGTATTAATGTTCAGAGTTTTGTCAAAGCCAGGTTTAATAGCCTGATGGCTGTGGGGAAGTAGCTATTCCTGAACCGGGTCGTTGCAGTCCTCAGGGTCCTGTACCTTCTACCCGAAGGTAGCAGGGAGATGAGTGTGTGGCCAGGGTGGTGTGGGTCCCTGATGATGCTGCCAGCCTTTTTGAGGCAGCGACTGTGGTAGATCCCCTCGATGGAAGGAAGGTCAGAGCCGATGATGGACTGGGCAGTGTTTACTACTTTTTGTAGTTTTTCCTCTCCAGGGCGCTCAAGTTGCCGACCCAGGCCATGATGCAACTGGTCAGCAAGCTCTCTACTGTGCACCTGTAGAAGTTAGAGAGAGTCCTCCTTGACAGACCGACTCTCCGTAATCTTCTCAGGAAGTTGAGACGCTGATGAGCTTTCTTAATAATTGCATCTGTGTTCTCGGACCAGGAAAGATCTTCACAGATGTGTACGCCCAGGAATTTGAAGCTCTTGACCCTTTCAACCATCGACCCGTTGATATAAACAGGACTGTGGGTCCCCATCCTACTCCTTCCAAAGTCTACAATCAGTTCCTTGGTTTTCCTGGTGTTGAGGGCCAGGTTGTTGTGCTGGCACCATATGGACAGTCGCTCGATCTCTCTTCTGTACTCTGACTCATCCCCATGTTGGTCAGTGCCGCCCGCGCCGGGAGCTCCGCAGACCACAGCTCTGCGATGTCGATGCAGCAAGCCCAACACTCCGGAGCCTCAAACGGCGATCCCAGGTAAGGCATCGCCCGCTCCGGGATGTATCCAGCGCTGCGCCACCGCTGCTGCTGAAGCTCTGGTCCGGTCATTTCCTCGCCCGGAAGTGACTGAAAGACGGTTTCCCCCTTACCCTACCCCCTTCCCCCACATAAAATACTAAACAAAACCTCCAAAAACATACTTTAAACAACTAAAAATAAAAAAAGACAGACTGTAGGCAGATGCAGCCATCAACAGCGTCACCGGATGCAGAGAGTCGGGGAATCAAGAACCAGAACATAGGTTTAAGGTGAGAGGAGAAAGATTTAATAAGAACCTGAAGATCAACTCTTTCACACAGAGGGTGGTTGGTATATGGAATGAGCTGCCAGAGGAGGTACCATAGCAACATTGAAAAGATTTTGATGAGAATGTACGTAGCATAATTAGCAAGTTTGCAGACGAGACAAAAGTGGATGGTATTGTAGATAGTGAAGACGGTTGGCAAAGATTGCAGCAGGATATATTTTTGTTGGGCAGGTGGGCTGAGGAGTGGCTGATGGAATTTAATACAGAGAAATGTGACCTGTTAGAATTTCTGAAGTCTAACATGGGCAGGACCTACACAGTGAATGGTAAGACTATGGGGTGTTGTAGAGCAGAGGGGATCTAGGAGTTCCCTGAAAATGTCATCACAGGTAGATAGGGCAATCAAGAGGCTTTCGTCATATTGCCATTCGTTCCGTCAAGAGTATTGAATATAGTTAGTTGGGAGGTCATGTTGCAGCTCTGAGGTGAGATCACGTTTCAAGTATTTCATTCAGTTTTGGTCACCATGTTATGTGAAAGATGTTAAGCTGGAAAGGGTGCAGAGATCATTTATGAGGATACACAAAATGCTGGAGAAACTCAGCGGGTGCAGCAGCATCTATGGAGCGAAGGAGATAGGCAACGTTTCGGGTCAAAACCCTTCTTCAGACTGATGTGGGGTGGGGGGAAGAAAGGAAAAGGAGGAGGAGGAGCCTGAGGGCTGAGGGAGAGGTAGGAAGGGGAGGAGACAGCAAGGGTTAACAGAATTGAGAGAATTAAATGTTCATGCCAAGAGGATGCAGACTCCCCAAGCGGAATATGAGGTGCGTATCCTCCAATTTGCGGTGTTGCTCACTCTGGCCGTGGAGGAGGCCCAGGACAGAGAGGTCGGATACGGAATGGGAGGGGGAGTTGACGTGCTGAGCCACCGGGAGGTCAGGTTGGTTATTGTGGACCGAACGGAGGTGTTCGGCGAAACGATCGCCAAGCCTCCGCTTGGTCTCACTGATGTAGATCAGTTGACATCTAGAGCAGCGGATGCAATAGATGAGGTTGGAGGAGATGCAGGTGAACCTCTGTCGGACCTGGAACGACTGCTTGGGTCCTTGAAAGAAGTGGAGGGGGTAGGTAAAGCGACAAGTGTAGCATCTCTTGCGGTTGCAAGGGAAAGTGCCTGGGGAAGGGGTATCCTCATTCATGAGGACGTTGCTAAAGAGAAGGAGCTAAAGAGAAAGGTTGAACAGGATGGGACTTTATTCCTGGGAACGCAAGAGGATAGAAAGTGGGCCGGAGGGCCAGTTTCCACGCAGTATCAACAAACTAAACTAAACTCCCCTGTTTTATCCCCTCTCTTCAGTCCTAGATGCCCTCCTTTACCTTGTCTGTCTGCACATAATCCGTTTCCCTCCATTCCCTGCACATCCTCATGTCTATCCAAATGTATCCTAAATGCTACTATCGTACATGCCTAACCATCAACCCCTGGCAGCATTTTCATAGAAACATAGAAAATAGGTGCAGGAGTAGGCCCTGCGAGCCAGCACCGCCATTCAATATGATCATGGCTGATCATTCAGAATCAGTATCCTGTTCCTGCTTTTTCCCCCCACATCCCTTAACTATGTTAGCCCCAAGAACTATATCTAACGCTCTCTTGAATAAATCTAATAGAAACATAGAAACATACAAATTAGGTGCAGGAGCAGGCCATTCGGTCCTTCGAGCCTGCACCGCCATTCAATATGATCATGGCTGATCATCCAACTCAGTATCCTGTACCTGCCTTCTCTCCATACCCCCTGATCCCTTCAGCCACCAGGGCCACATCCAACTCCCTCTTAAATATGGCCAACGAACTGGCATCAATTACCTTCTGTGGCAGAGAATTCCACAGATTCACCACCCTCTGTGTGAAAAACGATTTTCTCATCTTGGTCCTAAAAGACTTCCCCCTTATCCTTTGCAGCGGCCCCTACAGCCTGTCTGTCTTTTTTTTTTGTCTAGTTAAATGTAATTGTTTGTGTTTTTTAATACTGTTTTTAACTGTGTATATGCGGGGGGGGGGGGGGGGGGGGGAATGGGAAGGGGAAACTTAAAATCCTCTTCCCTGCACGGGAGACCCGCTCTTTTTCCCTGTTCCGGTCTCCGTTGTCATTAGGGCCTAGCACCGTGGAGTAGCATCCAACCGGAATGACCTGGGGCTCCAATCACGGAGCCTGCGGAGCTGCGGACTTACCACCGTGGGGCTGGCCGGCCTCGGAGCGTGGGGAGCGGTGGTGGCTCGCTGCTGCGGCCCGACCCCGGAGCTCGGATGCTCCAGCTGCAGACCGGTGGATGGGACATCGGGAGCTCGCGGGTTCGGTGGGAGACCGCTTTTCGGAGCTCCCGCAACGCAACTTCTCCAGCCCATGTCGTGGGGTTGGAACGACCGGTGCCGGGCCGTACATCGCCCGGCGAGGCTTTAACCGCCGCGGGACATTCCAACGCCTGCCGGGGGCTGCAACATCGGGAGAAAAATGGTGCAGGGGAGAGAAAAGACTTTGCCTTCCATCACAGTGAGGAGGAGATTCACTGTGATGGATGTTTGTGTAAATTGATTGTTTGTATGTTTTGTAGGAATTGTCTTTGTATGGCTGTGGAAATGGAGTTTCGTTTGAGCCTCACTGAGGTTCAAATGACATAAAATGAATAAAATATTGTATTGTATTACCTGGCTAAGGTCAAGGCAGATGTGACTTTTCTCCAGGAGTGCGGGCTGCCATACCTCCGCTGCTATCGGAGGTGGTCGCGATGGTGGCCCCATGGACTATCGGTTTGGTCTGGGGGCAATGACTGTCGCGTTTCTGGCCTGGGGATCTTGCTCTGCGGGGTGGGAACTTCACCATCACTGAGGTCAGGGAGGTGGTTGGGGGGCGTCTCCTCATGGTGGATGCTATGTACCGTGGTTCTCCGCTCCGGCTGATTAATGTGTATGCCTCACCCACCTCACGCCAGTGTTCTTCTCTGACCACTGCCTCCTTCAGGCTTTCTGTCACCTACAGGAGGACCAGAAGGTAGGCAGAGGGACGTGGAAGTTAAACATGAAGCTGTTGACCCCAGAGAACGTCGAGGAGCTAAAGAGGGAATACGCATGTTGGAGAACGGTGAAGCCCCTCTTTGACTCCCCGACACTCTGGTGGGAAGCAACCAAGGAGAACATTAAGAGTTAAAGAAGGAACTGCAGATGCTGGAGAATCGAGGGTTACACAAAAAGCTGTAGAAACTCAGCGGGTGCAGCAGCATCTAAGGAGCGAAGGAGATAGGCGACGTTTCGGGTCGAGACCCTTCTTCAGACTGGTCAGGGATCAGGGAAACGAGAGAGATAGACGGTGATGTGGAGAGATAAAGAACAATGAATGAAAGATATGCAAAAAAGTATCGATGATAATGGGAACAAGCCATTGTAAGCTGGGGTTACACAAAAAGCTGGAGAAACTCAGCGGGTGCAGCAGCATCTAAGGAGCGAAGGAGATAGGCGACGTTTCGGGTCGAGACCCTTCTTCCTTTTTTTTTGCTGGATGGAAGTTGGTGGTGAAATGAATGAAGTCAGTCAGTTGTGTGTGGGTGCAGGAGGTGACACCAAAGCAGTCGTCGATGTAACGGAGGTAGAGGTCGGGGATGGGACCCTGGTACGCCGAGAACAAGGATTGTTCGACGTACCCGACAAAGAGGCAAGCGTAGCTGGGGCCCATGCGTGTGCCCATAGCTACGCCTTGTGTTTGGAGGAAATGGGAGGAGTCAAAAGAGAAGTTATTGAGGGTAAGGACCAACTCCGCTAGGCGGAGGAGGGTGTCAGTGGACGGGTATGGGTTGCTCCTCTGGTCGAGGAAGAACCGGAGGGCTTTGAGACCATCCTGGTGGGGGATGGAGGTGTAGAGTGATTGCCATTGTAAGCTGTTTGTGGTGTGAAAATGAGAAGCTAGTGCGACTAGGGTGGGGGAGGGAGATATAGAGGGAATGCCAGGGCCCGAGGGCTGAGGGAGAGGTGGGAAGGGGAGGAGACAGCAAGGGTTAACAGAATTGAGAAAATATTGAGATCATTAAGAGGTTCTTCATAGTTAAAGGGGTTCAGAGAGTAAGATAGTCAGAGGGAATTGTGCCAACTCCAGACAGATTTGCAACAACTGCTCGTTCTGCAGTCGAGAGCGGTGGATGTGAGGGGGAACTTAGAGAGGTGAAGGACCGGCAAGCTCGGCTCTTTACCTCTGAATCCTTCAAGATCATCTTCCGATTCAGGGCCCGCCATGTGGAGCAGAATGAGACGTGCTCACGTTTCTTCTTCCATAAGGTTCTCAGGGTGAGCTCTGTGATGAACAGCCTTAGAGAGGAGGACGGCTCGGTAGCATCCACGCAGACGGACATGCTGAGGATCTGCAAATCTTTTTACACAGATTTTTGTGACCAAAAGGCCACAGACACTACCACCTCCCAGAACTTCCTATCCTCGATCACGGAGGTCTTGGAGGACAGCAAGCGGGACAGTCTGACCCTTGAGGAGCTGACTGGCTCCATCCGTTCCTTTGACTCGTTAAAACTCCCGGAAACGTTGGCTTACCGGCCCCGAGTTGTATTCGGCTCTGTGGGACTGGATGGGCCCGGAACTGCTAGAAGTGTACAATGACATGCTTCTAGCTGGCAGCATGTCAGACTCCATGAGGAAGGGCAGCATCGGCCTAATCTACAAGCAGAAGGGGGAGATGAAGGATATAAAGAACTGGAGACCCCTAACATTGTTGAATGTAGACTACAAGATCCTGTCTTAAGCCATCGTCAACCGGGTCAAGTCTGCTCTGGGACAGGTGATCCACCTGGACCAAACCTGTGCTGTACCTGGCAGGAAAATCTCAGACAGCCTAGAGCTGCTGAGAGATACCATCGCCTACGTGCAGGACAGACGGGTAGACGCCTGCGTAGTCAGCTTGGACCAGGAGAAGGCCTTCGACAGGATTTTGCACAAGTACATGAGAGATGTGCTCTCTGAAATGGGTTTTGGGGAGGGAATCCGAAATTGCATGAAACTGCTCTACACCGATATCCGTAGTGCAGTCCAAATCAATGGGTGGGAATCAGACAGTTTCTCTGTAAGGTCTGGAGTCAGGCAGGGTTGCCTTCTCTCTCCTGTCTTTTGTTGTCTGCTGTATTGAACCCTTTGCCCAAATCCATCAGGAAGGATCCGATAATAAGAGGAGTGACATTGCCAGGCAGTGGGGGCATTCAAGTAAAGACCTCCCTGTACATGGACGATTTGTCGAGTCTTTGCTCGGATCCAGGGTCGGTCCCTGCAGACTGATTAGTATCTGCGACCAGTTTGAGTCGGCCACGGGAGCCAGGATGAACCTCAGGAAGATAGCGAGGCCGTGTCTTTGGCAAACCTTGGGCCCGACCGATCTTCTCGTCCCGTTCACCATCAAGCCTGGACTTAGTGAAGGTGCTGGGGATCTGGTTTGGGGGGGGCCTGAGGCGACGTACAAGAATGGCTGGAGCGGATTGCCAGGGTGAGAGGGAGAAGCTGGAGCTGTGGACGGCAACACTACCTCTCCATAACTGGTAAATTTGGTCATCAGGTGTGGTGAGGTGATCTCGGGGGCTGCTGTATTGGGACTCAACTGTGGCTGTCCCTCCCTCTACGCCACAGGGGATCACCGGGCCGTCTTCCAGTCATATGGGTTGGCGAGGATAGACGGGATGCGACGGGGGGGCCACAATGTACAATGTCGGCAGACAACGGGGGTTAAAAGCGTGCCCAACATCGCCCTCATCTGATGGCACCTCGTGTGTGGCTGCATCAGGCGGGAGTGTAGAGCCAAACAGGGGGACCAAGTGTCACTACCTGCTGAGGTTCTACCTGTCCCGGTTTGAGAAAGGATGGGCTGGTGCAGATGCCACGCATGTGCCAGTCAGCTGGACTTGCCGCCACATCTGTCGTCGGTGGGAAGGTTTCTTCCGGACCAACACCCTTGACCCACATGGGCCATCGGGCTGTAGGTCAGCACAGATATGTCCTGCAGGCACTGCAGGGAAAGGGACTCTATGAGACCTGGTGCGTGGTTCCCTGAGCGGACTGCCCCAGCTTGTCTGGCAAAATGCCTCATCGCCAGAGAACTCACCAATCAAGCACCAAGGACCTGGCTTGGCTGGTGGTGAGGGGGAGCCCCCTCCCAGTCAGATTCCTTCCTGCACCATCTGAAACCTCACTGCCAGCGCCCGCTGCCCTCGGGACGGACTGCTGTAGGGAGAGGTGGACGGTTGCCCACCTCTTTACAGGTGTGGGGTTTGCTCTAAAAGAGTATGGAGGAAAAATGCAAGGGTCCTGGTAGCTTTATTCGAACAGCTCTGTCACAAGAGGACTCTGTGAGTTACGGACTGTTCCCAGGGGACACATTCAGAGACTTGACCGAGTACTGCAGGAGGGTCATCAACTCGGTAAAGGACGCTTTGGTCAGCCCGAGCGTTGTTCACACCGCCAGAGCCGAGCTGTCCGTCAGGGAATGTTGCCGACTGGCCGCTGCAGACTGCAGGAGTACGGGCTGAGGGACGCACTGAAGCTCGTGCAGCCAACGCAAGGCTCGGTGGGGAAGGGCCACAGTTCTAACGCCCTTCCGTGCTGGACTGGGGGCGGGTACGGTTATGGTGGAGACGCCCCTCAATATAAGGGAAGGTATCCCCACGCCACTGGGCACGAGGTGGGGGATGTTTGTGGAAATTTGGGGGACAAGAAATGTCTAAAACTGTATTGATCATTGTACAGCCTCCGAAATGTCGGATGATGGATTTCCGCAAGGTTCTGTATGTATTATTTGTCAATTTGAATAAAGTATATTTGAAATTTTAAAAAAAGGATCTGTTCATATCAGTTTAATATCTGTTACGTCCCTTATCTAGGGCCCATATATTTAAATTGATTTTTGGAAACAGGGAGATGATAGGGGCTTGCTCCGTCCCCTCCACGCATCGACCCAGTATTGCAGTGCCTCTTGGGAACGGTGCACTCCCTTTTGGGTATTTTCAAAGTTTAAAAGAAAAGGTGCATCGTGGACTTCCATAAAAAGGTGGTTGTTTGCCTGCGAGCCTCTCACCACTGTGTGTGTGTGTGTGTTGACGGGACCGCTTCTAGTTAGCATGGCCTTCTTTTATTTCAAGGGAAAAGAGGAAGATTGCCGCTCGCATTTCAACCAAAATTCAACTGAAACTTCAGGAAGGAGAAAAATAATTTTCAGCATAATGTTTCAAAAGCCACAATTGCAGGTTCTGCCAATCAAGTAGCCACAATCGGGGGTGACGTCGGCGACAGGTGGTCATGACAGGCGGCCGCTTAGAGGAATTTGTCCGAGCCAAGTTTTAAGCTGAGGAGGAGAGGGCAGCAAGCGGCTGGCTGGTGGTGGAGGTTGCAAGTTGCTCTGAAGAATACCTCTCCCCGAGCCTGCAAGAAGTCTTCAGGAATTAATTGGAGAGCCAAAAGAAAGGAGAGGGGAAGAAAGCAAACCATGATCGGGGACACGGGACCATGTGTTACTGTGCCCAGTGGGAGAAGATGTGCTTCTATTGCAATATTTAACAATTAATTATAATAATATCTTTTATTGTCATTACACATAAGTGCATACGAGATTTGGTTTCAACTTCCACCGATGTCATAGTTTGTGTTGAGAGAGATGAAGCGAGAGCCAGTGGAACTTTCAAAAAGACGTTGACAAGGTCCACACAAGAGATTACTGTGCAAATTTCGAGGGCTTATGGTATTGGGGGGGGTAGCAGGCTGTAAAAAGCTTTTCCAAATAGGGGGGGAGGCTATGACAGGTATTGTTGTCATGTGCG